>QEPC01010657.1:2431632-2450685 GCA_003113815.1 Sphenodon punctatus | reverse complement strand
ACACACACACACACACACCTTTCTCTTGTTCAGTTAATATAACCAGATCTTGTTTCAGACAATGGTCTTGGTATTGGATTAGCCTTGCAAACATGGCTCTGTTGGGTGTGCTTATTAGTTTCATGCTACAAGCTGCCAGCAGGATACTGCTTAAACAATGTGTAGTCTTCTAATGCAGAATACAATGAGATACACAAATACAGTGACATTCCCTACAGATCTCTTGGGCTGTGTATCCAAATGCCAGCACAAGATGGGAAAGATGTTTTACAGTGCTAGCATGAATGATTCATGACTCTTGTTGCTCAATAAAGATGCAGAATAAAACAAAACAAAACAAAACACGAAAGCATGATGGAAAATGTCTCCTGTCATTTTCTAGCCTTAAAGTTTCCTGGGGCTTTTTGAATTTACTGTCAATCAGGAAAGTGGAAGAATTTTAAATGGATGTCATGTTACGGGACAGTTTCCATTTCAACAGAATCGAAGGAGTTTTTAATATATTTTTTTCAGTGCATTTACAATTATTCACAGTGAGACAGCAAAACACATTTGTTGTTCAGATCCAGTATATATTATCCTGTACTTAAAAAAAAAAATCTGTTCAGTGTTTAGGAAACGTAAAAGGTGATGGGGCGCTTGATAATGTGTATAATTGAGAAAAAGTGTGATTTAATAGAAGTTATGTTTGAAAATGTCCTCTTCATCCAATGGCAAGAAAGGAAATAAGCACTTCTTATCCAACAGTACTTTTGCAACACACCTAAGTTTCGGCAGCACTCTATGCTGTATTTGGGGGGGGGGAGAGAACCCCACTCTCAACAGTTGTTCCTGCAAACCAGGCTTGCCCTAATAACTCTCTGTATTGTCCTTATCATGCTTGCGGTTAAAAAATAACGAGTGGTAATGTAGCCTTTCTTTGTGTAATTATTAGGGATGGGCGAACAGATAGCGGTTCGGGTTTGGCTGAGTTCGGTTCGGCTGCGTTCGGTTCGTCCGTTCGGTTTGGCAGTTCAGTTAGTTCACCGGGTTCGGGTTCGGCCATTCGGTTCGGCTGTTCGGGAAAAGTTATGGGTGTTTTTTTAATATATATATGGTTTTTTGGTTTTTTATTGGGTTTTATATGGTTTTCTTTTGTTTTTTATTTATTTATTTATTTTTTATATGGGGGTTTTTGATTTATTTTTTTAATCTAATATTATAGATATCTATGTACACTAAATCTAACTGCTATTAACTATTCTAAATGCTATGAACTAAATGGATTATCTAATAAGTACACAGGCCTACTCCTACAAACACTAAAACTAAATCACTAACACTATCTCTATCACTAAGCTAGCTCCTACAACAACTATCCCTAACCTATCTCTCTATATCTATATCTCTCTATATATGGGATGGGGGCGGGGGAATCACAAACACAAGGTTTCAGTTTAAGGTTTAAGTTTCATTTCAGTACAAAACTGAAATGAAACTTAAAGCAATCTAATAATCCTACTCAATGCCTGCTGTTCAGGAACCAGTGACTAGCTCAGAAGGTGTTGGGAAGGGGGGAGGCAGGCAGATAGTTTCATTTCTTGCAAGCCTCTCCACCCCTGGTGCCTGGAAGTCTGCTCCTCAGTGACTAGTACTACTCCTCCCTGTCACGTTTGACCCTTACAGTGAACCTTTTTTTGCCACCTGAACTCACCCGAACGCGATCCGAACTGACTGAACTGTTCGGTCATTTCGACGTTGGGATTGAGTTTGGTTCGGCCAGTTCGTGTTCGGAAGTTCGGTTCGGTCGTCCGAACAGGCCGAGTTCGGGCCGAACTCCGAACTTCCGAACTGCGTTCGCCCATCCCTAGTAATTATGTTAGAATATCCTGTTGTGAAGCAAGATGGACAGAAAAAAAAGTTGGATAATTTGAGCTTGTTACCAAGATTGAAACTTACCCCTTATGCATCTCTTCACTGTACTGAAGACCTGATCCAAAGCCGTAAGTAAACAGAAAGCTGTCAGCTCTTGATCAGGCCTAAATAAAAGCAGGTGTATGTGATTATGTACATAAGCAGTGGGGCAGGTTCTCATCTCTACATTTCTAGACTTCAGCCCATTGCACAGGTAAATATTTACATTAAGGGGTGTGCACTTCATTTTCGTTATTACAATAATGAAAACGATAACGAAATCAGTAATGATTTTCGTTACCATTATCATATGAAACTGATTTTTTTTGTTTCATACAATAATGGTAACAAAAATCGTGTGTGTGTGGTAAAAGTGCCAGCAGACTGCATCTCATTATAGCCCCCCACACACACACACAGAGCCACCACCACGCACTTACAAACAAAACCAAAAATTTTGTTTTCGATTTCGTTTCTGCTTTTGTCAGCACATGGGGGGAGGGGCGCCTTTGTGTGTGTGCGGGGGAGGGGCTATAATGAGATGCAGTCTTCTGGCACTTCTACCACACACACACACACACACACACACACACACTTCACGCGTGGACAAAAATGGAAACGAAACTGGGGGCAGGTTGGTTTTGTGCAGTAACAATAACGATAATGACACTGATAACAAAAAATGAAATTTCATTATTAACAAAAACAAATAACAGTTTTTCATAACAAAAACGAAAAACAAAAATTAATAACGTCATGAGTCCCTGGTGCACACCTCTAATTTACATGCAACAGGTGTTAATTATTTTGCTCTTTTAGTACATAATAATAATAATTATAGTTTATTTGTTTAGCCGTCCATCACAATAATAAAAGTATAACAAATCGGTACATCACAACAAATACAACTGTTAAAACACAATGAATAAAATATATTCTCTGTATATCTAATAACTCATATCTCTAACCATACAGACTGCCTAGTAAATCAATAAAAAGATAAAGGAGCAGGTACACGCTCAGACAAGATTATTCCCAGAAAGCTGGGAAGCGCCATATCTACAAATAAACAGTGGAGTGCCTTCCCCTTCCCGGGGCTTGTGGAGGCACACTTGACCCCTGCAACTAAAAAAACCCTCTGGATCTACATTTGGGAGCAATGCACATGAACAAATTGCCGCATGGGTTTATGGGCAAATAGGGGCCACCGAAGGGGACAGCCTACAGGGCCACCCAGAAAGCCCTGCCAGGTCTCTCAGCAGCTGCAATGGCTCCATATCTCCACGGATCTGTTTTAGTACAGGTTACGGGTATTGCAAGTTCATTTCCAACCATATCCCGCAACGTTTGATTTACCCTCTTTTTTACACAAGGCATTGTAATCTGCCATTAATAAACTTCCTTATGTTTGGGGCCTTACTAGCAGCAGTATTTTCTGTTCCTCCTAATAACAGGTACAGCAAAATAAAACTACATAAAATTATAGTGTAAGCCAGTGTGTGGCATGCCCTTTTCTAATTGAAACTAATTAAAAATACGAGCACAGTGGCAACTTTATTTTAAAAGGTTTAAAACATGGAAAGCATAACCATGTCCTTAGTCAGGAACTGTCTTGATTTTGGTCTTCAGATAACCGTTCTTAAAAGACATCTTCCCATGACCCTTTGCCACTGGGCTCATTAGCTATATGTTTAATAAATAACAAGCAGATGTTTCTCTGTAACCTTTTGAGTCCAGTAGATTTTGTAAAATAAATATTGCTTGCTCTCCAGCAGCTCTTTATTTTATACAAGCCAGGAAATAAAATAATGTACTGTATTGCCAGCTTGAAACCTCTAATCCACATGCTTCATTCACTGATCATCTAAGGAACAAAGAAATTAGAGACATCGTAAAATTCCAAACATAATCTTCATCTATATGGCTGAGTGATAAAGGTCTAGCTGTGATGCTGTGCTTAGTTTAGATTATTTATAAAATACCTGAAATATGAACTCACGAAAAACAAAATCTTTATATAATACTTTCCTATTAAATACATCATGCATGTATTGGTGATTTCCATCAAGGTCAGATGTGCAGCTATTTGCTTTCAGGAAAGTCATCTTATGACCATTGGGTATTCAAAGTCGCAGTAACTCTAGAAGAAACTAGACATGTGCAATGCTCCTTTCTAATGAGTTAGTGAGAAAGTTATGCCAGCAGTGCGCCTGGTGTTGAACAATTGTGAAGGTTCTTACAGTCTAGGGTGGACAAGGGAGAGGGAACATAGGAAGAGACCGGGATATGTTCATGAAGCTGGCAAGTTTCTTGTACATGTGCTCAGTTTAGTTACAAGGGGAGAAGGGGTCTCTTAAAAGTTTAGACAATATAAGGAGAATCGCCAGTAAGCAATCTTAGGAATGTAAAGAGCTAGGGAAAGCTTGACAGAAGAGAGAAGTTTTTAGATGGGATTTGGTGGGAAGGAGGGAGCAGAGGCTAATGGAGGGAGCTCCTGGCACAGGGTGAGCATGGGAGAAGGGATGAAGATGACTGAAGGAGGAGGAGACACAAATCAAATCGAATCATTTATTATATGTGACCGTAGGTCATTGTCAAACATACAAAACATACAAAATATTAATCATGCTATAAATAAAATAATTGGTTAATTACAGGATTTAAAGAAGAACTTCTTGGTAACTATCAATTCCACCTAATTTCAACATACAAAGGTATTGACATCATAAATCAGAAGGGACCTTGAAGCGAAGAAACAGAGACCTAGTGTTAAACACGAGCAACAGAAATTTCATTATTTTTAATGAAGTATCCAAAGATCTATCCCTTAAACAATGAACCAACCAACCCCAGTCAGTATAGCCAGGGAGATGCTCTAAAATTGGACCTAGAATTTCTGTCTGCAACTGATCATACAAGTGGCACTCAAACAATATGTGCTGTGTTGAATCTGTACCCAGTTTATCAAATGGGCAGAGACGGTCACCATAACATGTGCCCTCTAATCTGCCCTGGCGTAAACCTTTGAGGGGAGAGCATTTAAGCGGGCAGCAAGGAATAATTGCTTTTCCCTGAAAGTATAGGCAGAGCTCAAATACCCTGCCATTTCCCCCAAAGGTGGGAGCCACAAAATGTACCCTCTCATATGGGCTGTACTAGCTATTTTTGCCAGCTCCTCCTGTCTTTCAGTGTCCCGAATCCTCTGACAAACCTCAAATTTCCCCACTGCTAGAATTCCCTACCAAATCCCATCTAAAAACCTCTCTCTTCTGTCAAGCTTTCCCTAGCTCTTTACATTCCTAAGATTGCTTACTGGCGATTCTCCTTATATTGGTTGCTGAAGTAGTTGGCGGAAAGCCCCAGATGAACTAAACGATTTTCAATAGCCTTCATCTACAAGCTCTTATACCCATCTGCTAGTAAAAATTGTACTAGTCCACGGTTAGAGCTCTTCCTCAGCCGAAGCCAGAATTTAAGGGCAAGCTCCCAGGCCATAGAAACCCAGCTCCTTTGGCCACACTCCATCCTAATAGCTGCTGAAGGTGTGCCATTTGGAGCTTTTAGCAAGGATTTTAGAAAATAGGTTTGCATCTTATTTAAATCTTTCGTAATAAATAGAGCTCAGATCTTGGCCCCATATAAGAAAGAAGCCCTGACCTTGCGCCCTGACACTGCGCCTCCTCCCCTGGCCAGAAAAGAATCTTAGAATTGCATCTAGGGTACCCTTAGCTGTCATAGATGCTGCATGATATTGGTCGGCCCATTTCCCTTGCGCTTGCATATAAATTCCCAGGTATTTAAAACTAGGAAATTGCTGTAAATAATGGTCATCAATTGGCCATCTATACGTTCTTCTACTATTGGCAAACACCACCACCTTAGATTTATTATAGTTGATGGTCAACTTATTTTTAGCACAGTACTCAGAAAACACCCTTAGCTGCCTAATCAGGCCAATGTGCAATTGCGAAAGGATTGCCAGGTCATCAGCAAACAAAAGTGCCCCAATGGGTCTAGTAGCTAGTTTCGGAGGGGAGAAACTTGGATGTGCCAATAAGGGTACAACATAGTTGATGTACAGGTTAAATAACGAAGGTGCCAAGACACACCCTTGCCTGACTCCCAACCCAAGCTCAATCTCCTTCGTAGTGTAACCCTCCTTACTAGTTTTAACCAACTGTTAGGGTAGGGGGGTGTAGGGATGGGAAGAACCCAGAGGGGACAGAGTCTAAGGCGCCAATGATTCAGGGAATGAGAAAAGACCCCACACACACACTGTTCGCTTGGGCTATTTGCTCTTAGTATGGAAAAACGACCCCTCAGGTTAACAGTTGGCCCTAGTGCCTTCAAAAGAAGGAAGGCCTTATCATAATCGGGGTGGAGACAACACGGCCCAGAGCTCAGCCCTCACTCGTGCACGCGAATCACGTATCCCACCACCACCACTCTGCCCAACACCACACACGCTGCCTAAGATATTGTTGGGGGGGGGGAAGACAGGGGGGTGTTGGTGGCAGTGAGGGAGACCAGGGAAGCCGAGAACCAGGGGAGTTTGGGATAGGGAAAATGGAGCCTCCGCACTGGGAAAAGGGACCCGGGGTAACAGGAAGGGAAGGAAGGGAAGGGCTGCAAACACTCAGTAATCACTCACTCACCACTCTCACCCCACCCCACTCACAGCCTCCACGCACCCACACTCACACTGTCCACTCTGCTCCACACACTCTGCTCACACTTCCCAGGCTCCACACTCCTCGCACTTCACGCAGTCACCACCGTATTCAATCCACAAGTTCCTCGCAAGGGGCCAGTCTCACAGCTGCGCTGATCACCGGCACTGCTGTGATGACTGCTTCCTTCTTTTATACTCCTAGCTCCGCCCCCCTGAGTGCCTGGAGACGTGCTGAACGTCGCACAGGGTCCAAGTGCCCTGCCTGTCTGTGCTGCTGCTCTATTGGGGAATCCCTTATGCTTGTGATGTGATGCCGCTCTGCCCTGCCCCTCTCTGCGGGGTTTCCCCTCTTGCCTCCACGCTGGAGGGATCTCCTCGGGCGTCTCCGTCTCCCCTGCAGCCCCCACCGGGCCTGCCCCAGACGGGACCTTATACCACCAAGGTGAAATTCTTATAAAGGTTACAAATCAACATCAGTAGTCTTTTATCTATTGTTGATTGTTCCAGTTTTCCCCATAACATGGTTCTATTGACCGAATCAAACGCCGCCTTAAGGTCGAGGAAAGCTACATACAGCTTCCCCATGCGACACCTATACTTCTCAGTTAAGTGAAGAAGTATCAGACATTGTTCTATCATTGTACGGCCCACTCAGAACCCAGCTTGCTCAGGGTATAGGATCTCGTTTTGATCAATCCAATAGACAAGTCTGTTCAACAAAAATTTTGCCAAGATTTTACTCACTACATTAAGGAGGCTTATAAGTCTATAACTTTCAGGGCTGGTACAGGAGCCTCTTTTGTATATTGGCACGACCACTGCCTTCCCCCAAGCAATAGGGATTTCACCAGAGTTGATTATTACTGTGAAAAGTGCCACCAGCACAGAGATCCACCAATCCAAGTTGGATTTGATAAGTTCCACCTGGATCAAGTCAGGTCCAGGTGCTTTGTGGTTGCTAAACGCCCCTACTATTGTCACTAGTTCTTCTGCAGTGACTGGTGGCCTGGCCATGGGGGTGACTGGGTACTCACTGGATCATAGTGCAACAACCTCTCCTAATTCCTACTTTCTGCATGGAGTGGAGCAAAGAAATTCTCCCAAGAGTCGATGGGAACTGGCATCACCCAATCCCTTCTTTCCCTCCTAAAGGAACCATTTACCAGAAACCAAAAGTCCATTGAGTTCTTTAATTTACTAGCACGTAGCAAGGCTTCCCACCTAGCCTCCCCATAAGAGCGCTTTTTAGTTTTAATTAGCTCTCTATACTGTTTTTTTAGCAAAAAATAATGTTGGGGGGAGGGGAGATTAGATCCTTGGCGATACTCATATACCGCCTTCAATCTCCTACAAGCCACTCTACACTCTGGATCAAACCAAATCTGGTTACAGGAACTGCTGTACTTAGTTCTACTACTCGACTGAGCAGCACATTGAATATTATTCTGCAAAGTGGCATCTATTACTTCATATTCCTGTAGAACCACCTGACTCTCCGCCCCGCCCACAATATCATCCAGCACAAGCCTCAAAGACTGAGCCAGCTGAGCATTCCACTTGGCTGGAGTATACAATTCTAAGGAAGGGGTCGCAGAGTTCGAAGATGGGGCAGAGAATGGGGGTACCTGGTGCCAAGGCAGTTTAAGGGTCAAAAATAAAGGCAAATGATCACTAACAAAACTATTGCCCAAGGAGGAGACACTGAGGCAGATGAAAGTTGGAGCAAAGGAGGAATGAAGTTCCTGGGTGGGGAAATGAGGGCAAAATGATAGGGAGGAGCTAGGCCATGTAGAGCTCTGAAGGTGAAGAGAAGGAATTTTTGCTGGCCGCAAAGGAGAAGAGGGAGCAGTAGAGGAGGTCGACCATGATCAAAATGTCGGGGAAGATGGATAACCTTGGCAACAGAGTGTTGAACAGAAATGAGAGGTTCAAGGTGAGAGTGAGGTCAGTAAGATGAGGTTGCAGTAGACAAGGCTCCATCTCCCATGCTGCAGTGCATGTGGGCTCAGGTGGTTACATTAGAGGGGGGGTGCCATTGCAGCGCGCGACGGGTGCATGTGTGCTTGAGAGAGTGCCATCCATATGTATTGTGCGCCTGCTGTTGACGTAAACCGGCAGCAGGATTGCACCCAATGTGTGTGTGTGAGACAGACTGTGTGGCTGTGTCTGTGTGAGAGAGGGGGTTACTCCCAGGCTCTCCCCCTCCGCCCATGACTGCCCCATGGAGAAAACATCTGTGGCTCTCCACCTGGCCAGCACTGCTGTGTAAAGGGGCTTTGTCTGTGTGCTGCTGCCCTGGTTACAAGTCCCCACCCCCTCAACAGGAAACCCCCTAGGGAAACGGCACACAGACAAAACATCTCTGTGAGCAGAAGAGTGCGGGGTAGAAAAAAATTAAATAAATAAATAAGCTTGGAAATTTCTTAAACAACAAAATTTTCAATTTCGAAAACCATTAAAGGCAGGACCATTTCTAAACAAAATTTATCTTTCAAAAAACATTGAACAAAATACATTTTATTTATTATTTAATATATTTATACCCCGCCCCTCCTGCAAACAGCTCGGGGCGGCTTACCAAACCTTAAACAAAAATCATGAAAATTAATTGCACTTATATTACAAAACACATTTAACAACACACAATACAATAAAAATTAAACGCCAAAAAGCATGGAAATTATTTACACTTCGTTATCTGCCTTGTGTAACATTACATCAACATTGACACCATACGTACTTAATTTATTATCATACCTTACTTACCATACATGCTTCCCCGTTTAGTTATTTCCAACTAATTAAACTACAACATAATTTATTTACAGTCATTTATTTATTATCATAAGTCACCTACGGATTTTTTTTACAATGCCTTAACTTTGTCCTTTTGCGCAGGATGACGTATTTGACGTAATGTGCAAATATGACATTATTTCTTTAGAGGCCATTTACTTATTATCATAAATCACCTATAGAATTTTTTTACAACACCGTAACTCTGTCCTGTATTCGGGCATTTATGCTCAAACCTTCATCCTGAACAAAAGGACAAAGTTAAGGCATTATAACAAATTTAATGGGTGATATGGTAATAAGTAAATGACCTCTAAAGAAATAATGGGTGAAAACAGACATGACGCTAACCACCCTTTAACCACCCTTGGTGGTCATTTATGCATGTTTCAGGGCTGCATAGGGCACCAATACAGCCCTGCAACATGCATAAATAACCACCAAGGATGGTTAAAGGGTGGTTAGCGTCATGTCTGTTTTCACCCATTGTATTTGGGCATAATTTCCATGCTTTTTGACATTTAATTTTTATTACATTGTCTGTTGCTAAATGTATTTTGTAATATAAGTGTAATTAATTTTCATGGTTTTTGGTGTTTAGGTTTTGGTAAAATGTACTTTGTTCAATATTTTTTGAAAGTTAAATGTTTTTTTATTTGTTTTTTCTGCTTTTAACAGTGTTTGAAACGGAAAGTTTATAGTTCAGCACTGGCTTTGAGACCTCCCTTTCACTCCCTACTGTTCAGATTAGTAGTCTTTCTTTAGACAGTTGTTTTATAATAAACTCCTAAGACTTGTATGATCATTTAAACTCATATTTTCTATATCAGTGGTTCTCAGAATTTAGCCTGACTTCATTTTGAGACTTAAATATTATTCTGTGATCTCAGACACTAATAGAGACATGCAACGTATATACAATATCCTTGTGACCTCAACCCTATCCACAGGTAGTGCGATTGATAGTTTGGAAATCTTTGGTCTCTATCATTGTTGCAAAGGCAATAACTTTCATCACATCTGTTGCTGTTTCTAAGGAAACATGCATAGTATGTTATGCTCATCATTAGCCCAATCCTGTTATCACTCAGCATGGATAATCCAGGATTTCTAAATGCAGCTGATGAAGCAAGAAGCCCACATTCACTGACACCAAGTACATTGTAAAGATGCACTATGCATCAAGATGTATAATGTGTATTTTTCTAGTACATAGTCTTTTCTAGTCTTCTTTACTTAGCATTGACAGCGTTGATTGTTTTAATTTATTGATGTAGTTGTTTTTTAAATATTGTTTTTATGAATTTTATTGCATTATTGTAAGCCACCCTAAGATGCCGTTGGCATGATGGGGCAGCTAAAAATATTTATAAATAAATAAATAAATGGAAAACATGAGAGATTTACTTGATATGACTATTAGCTATTTTGCTTTATCTTTAGGATCCTAGAAGCAAGCACAAGTTTAAAATCCACACATATGGAAGCCCAACCTTCTGTGACCATTGTGGGTCCCTGCTTTACGGTCTTATACACCAAGGGATGAAATGTGACAGTAAGTTTTCTGATGTTGTTAAAATGGCCTTTCAGATAATTAATGGAACCATTAAACAACAAGTTTCTTCTTTTCTGTGTATGAAAAATATTGCTTCAGTTAGTTAATTACAGTTCTGTACATTTCAAATAATTATTGCATTAATGAAGACAAAGTAAAATATTGTAAATAAACAAACCTTCTCCTGTGGGAAAAAACTATCATAGAAAAATGCTCATACAAAACATTTCAGTTACGGGAAAGGAAACCACCTGAATTTAATCTAGATGGTATCCATTAAACATATACCTAACCACCATGTACGTGAAGAGAGGAACAGAGTTACATGGGGAAAGGAGTAAATCATTTGTAGAGATATGGCTTCATCCTAGCCGTTCAATAAGGCCGATTAAAATATTATTACTCCTGAAGCAGCCTTACTTTTGGAAGATATTGTACCATGAGAGAGAAAAGGAATCACCATTTTGTCTTTTTAAAAAAAGTGATGAAAATGAGAGATTGGGTAATTTCAGACGTGACGGGCCCGGAGGCCCACCACCCTGGACCGGGATCCCGGTCCGTGATCAGGCTGTCCGTTCTTTAGATGTGCCAGCCTGATTGCTAACAGGGATCGGGGCAGGGGCAGGGCTGCGTGGTGCGACGTGCAGCGACACAGCCCCGCCCTCCCGTGCTCCCTCGGCTGCCCGTCCTCAGGGAGATGGGTGGGCACAGCGGCCGCTGCACCCAATCCCATACCGTGGTTGGGGCCATGATCCGTGATGGGCCAAGGTAAAAGACATTACTTTTGGCCCATCCCAGATCGTGGCCAATCTAACCATGGTTCTGGACCTGGAGCCGGCCGGAGGTCCAGAACCGTAATTAACTTTGATCCCTGCCAGAAATTCACTGTGGTGAACATCTGGCAGGGATCAAACAGACGTTACCGTGATTGCTGCCACCACAGGGAATCCACTCGGATTCACTGTGGTGAGCAGCGATTTTGTAATGTCTGAAATTACCCAATCTCTTCAAATGAGTAAACAGCTTTTGTACATTCACAATAAAATAGTGCTGTAGTCTTCCTGTCCAACTACCATCCTTTCATCTCGCTCCCCACTGCTCGTAACCATTGCCTTGATTTCTTCTCCATTCTGGCTTCCATCCTCTATGCTACACAGATACCACTTTCATGAAGGTCTTCAATAATAACCTATTCATGATTACGCACAGAAGCTCTACTCCCTCCTCACCCTGCTTGATGGCTTGACTGCTGCTAACACTCTTGCTTAAGAACATAAGTAGTGCCATACTGAGTCAGACCAATGGTCCATCAAGTGCAGTATCCTGTCCTCTGACAGTGGGCAACCTCAATTGCATGGGAGAAGAACCAACAGTCACAATGGGCAATCCATTCTCCATTGTTCACTCCCAGCTCCCAACAGTAAGAAGTTCATCCCGTAAGCTACTTAATTAATAGCCATTAATGGACCTACTCTCTAAGAACTTATCCAGTCCTTTTTTAAACTCAGCTATACTAAAGGCCCTGACAACATCCTCTGCCAACAAATTCCATAGGTTAATTATGCGTTGAGTGAAAAAGTACTTCCTTTTATTTGTTTTAAATCTGCCAGCAGCTAGTTTCATGGACTGTCCCCTAGTTCTAGTACTGTTTGAGAGGGTAAATAACCGTTCCCTATCTACTCATTCCATACCACTCAAGATTTTATAAGCCGCTATCATATTCTCTCTGTCTTCCCTTCTCTAAGCTGAAGAGACCCAGCTTGTCAAGCCTCTCTCTACGGAAGCCATTCCATACCCTTTATCATTTTTGTTGCCCTTCTCTGTACCTTTTCTAGTTCAGCTATGTCTTTTTTGAGTTGGGATGACCAGAACTGCACACACTATTCCAGGTACAGTCGCACCATTGATTTGTATAGAGGCATTATGAAATCCTCAGTTTTATTCTCTATGGGTGATTTCAGACGTTACGTGGTCCCGATTCACCACAGTGGATTCCCAGCGGTGGCGAGCAGCCCAACCACCCCCCGTGGTCCAGGGAGGCCCCGAACTGACGTGATGGGACTGGGACCATGGCAGGGAATCGGACCGACAGACCACGGCCCAGGGCAGCGCAACAGACGAGACGCCGATTCCCGTCTGTGGTCAAAACACCCAGAAGGCACCGGGGAGGGGTGGGAGGCAGACATGGCCGGCTGAGGGTAAAGGAAGCCAAAAGGAAATGCCCACACAAGGGAAACAGGAAGGGCGGGGGAGGAGAGAGAAGAGCTGCTGAGGCGACACACACAGCAGGCACAGAGAAAACAAGGTCACAGTGGCACACACAGCACAAACACATGCTCGGGCACATACACACCCATACAGGAAAGGAAGGGAAGGGGGGGGACACAGCGGGACAGACAACACACATGGCACAACGGGCACAGGGGGGAGGGAGGGGGGGCCGGGGACAGGGAGTGGGGGGGAACCGGCCCAGGGGCAGGGCCGGACATGGGGAATGGCATCCAGAACCCCCACAACAGAACAGCCTGCATGGGCACCCCCACAGCTACACAGCTAGTCCCGGAACGGGGGGACCCCGCATGGGCAGAGCACAGGCACAGGGGGAGGCCACACAGAACAGGGAGCGGCCCAGGAATGGTCCAGGAGGCAGACAGGCACCCCAAGTGCCAGCGAGGGTGCGATGGATGGGATGGAGGAGAGCCGGAGCCGTGCAGCCGGTCCAAAGACACACACACACCTCAGGAGGACGCCGGGAGGTGCAGAACCTAGAACCCAGAACCCCACGGTCACAGAGTCACCCAAGGGGGGGGACACATAGGCACAGGAGGGATCGCAGGTGGACTAGGAAGGTCAGCAGCACCCCGGGGTTCTGGGTGCTGGCTCGGAGATCAGGACATGGCCATGGAGAAGGCAGCCATGGAGGGGAACACCAGTTGCAGAGGCAGACGGGGGGTCTGTAGAAGGGGCCCAGAGCCACAGGCAGGGGCAGCGGAACCCCAGGAAGCAGCAAGGCCGGGACATCATGAAGGGAGCGCGCAGCGACCCACGGCATCAGGGCGAAGGCGGGAGCTCACAGCGGGGCCAGGATCTAGGGCCCAGAAGGCACAGGGGGCCTCACAGCCAGCTGCAGGGGGCCACCTGCCAGGTGAACAAAGTGGGGCCACTGGAGCATGCCCCAACGGTATCCCAGTGCTGCCATGTGGTGGGCAACCAGGTAGTAAGCCTCGAAGGGATCCTGCACAGCGAGCCCCACCTGCACATCGGAACGGGACCACACGCCAGCCAGCGCCGCCAGCTCCACCCCAGTGGGCTCCAACAAGCCATAGTAAGCAGCTGGGAGCAACAGAAGGTGACCGAGCTCCAACAGACTGCCCCACGCGACTGCTGGGCCCCGTGAACACAACCAAAGAAGGACAGGGCCAGGGCGGGGCCCCACTCCACCAGACAGGCCGTGTAGGCGGCCAGGCTGCACACAGAGAGGGCAGACACAGTCTCTGCAGCCGACCACCCCACATGCGTGCACCTCATCTCTGGGATGCGCCCATCGGGAAAGGGACGCAGGCCCAGCGTCTCTGCGTGCAGCCGGCAATCGCGGGCATCGGCCTTATAGCCAAAGTAGAGCAGCCCGGACCTCAGACTCGCATAGGCACCAGTGAGGCTGTCCGGGCAGCTCAGGAGCAATTGCACGTCCGGGGAATGCCACAGGTCACGCAAGGCCATGGTCTCGTGGAAGGTCCAGCTATGGGGAGTGCCGGGGGTGGAGGGGCCCACAAGTGCCGGGGAAGCCCTGTCAGCCATGGTCCAGCACACGCTGATACTAAATGTAAGGCGAGAGGGGCCCCCACAATCCCTGGAGGGATGGGAGGCGAAGCAGGGGAGCTCCAAGGCCAAGCGATAAGGCCACAGGCCACATCATTGCCTGGCTAATGAGCGAGGTGTGGGGTGCGGACCCAGCACAGCTGCTGGCACTGAGCACACATACAGGACATCCTGCATACAGATCAGGGTGGCGAGGACAACAGGCAGCCAAAACATAGGGAGGTGGGAGGTGATGACAGCAGGAATGTAGCTGCAGACCGCACACACCCGGGCGCAGACTGGACCATGCGCCAGGCCCCGTGTAGGGACCGCAGGTGTGCGCAATGGGGCACCCACTGCCACCCCGCCCCTGTCGCCTTGTGGGAGCCGCCCCAGCCAGCTGGAGGGGGGGTAGAGGTGAGCTGGGACCCCCTGGCCGGTAGGCAGGTTGCGAACAGGGGGTGTGGTGACACGTGCCCCAGCCTATAACAGGTGTGGCTCCAACCCAACCGGGCCACCGTACACCATGGAGCTGGGCCGGTTGGGCGCCTGCAGGATGCACCTAGCAGTCTGTGCTGAGTGGTACCGCTCGCACACTGGGGCGAGGCCGCCTGGAGAGCGCACTTTCGGATGGACAGGCGCACCCTACTGTGACTCGCGGAGCTGTTAACGCCATGGCTGGAGCGGCAGCACACCCCCATGCAGACCCCCATTCCCATGGTCCAGCGAGTGGCCATCGGGGTCTGGACACTAGCAACGTCCGACTCCTGCTGGTCTGTCTTGCAGCATTTCGGTGTCAGGGTGAGCACCAACGCTGGTATCCTGCGAGACATCTGCGAGGTGGTGGAGGGCGTGCTCCTGGACCAAGCGATCCAGCTAGTGGAGCAGGAGGCCGTGATGGCCGGCTTCGCGGCTGGAGGGTTGCCCAACTGTATGGGCGCCATGGACAGCACCCACATCGAGATCCTCCATTCCTCAGATGGAGAGGCCGCGGAATATGTCAACAGACTCAGGTACCACTCCCTGCAGCTGCAGGCGGTCGTGGACCACCGGGGGCGGTTCATAGTCATTTTCATGGGACACTCTGGGCGCAGCCACAATGCCCGGATCATGGCCATCTCCCCCTTCTATGCCCGGATGTACCACAGGAACTTTGCGGACATGGGGATGACCCGGATCGAGGGGGTTCTGATGCCCCCCTGCATCATGGGGGACCCGGCCTACCCACTCATCTGGTGGCTGATGAAGTCGTATCCGGTTGCCAGGAACCCTGTGGAGGCACTGTACAATACCTGCTTGTGTGCAATCAGGACCGTGGTCAAGAGGGCCTTCGGGCGGGGCCCTCAAGCAGCGCTGGAGATCTCGGCCCTGGTGATTGGAGCCTGCTGTGTGCTGCACAACATGTGCGAGACCGATGGGGCTGCCCTCGACTACCCCGTTCCCCAGCGCCCTTCCGGCCCCATGCCTCTCTATGTGAACACAGAGAACCTGCGGGAGTACCGGTACGCAAAGCGCATCCGTGTAGCCCGGCCAGGCGGATCAGCTCCCGCCTCCGTTCCAGTCGCACCTCCGTCTGCAGCCTCTGGTCCCCTGCCTCCATTTGTTGCACGGCCTTTTCCATGGCCGCCTCCATCCGACGATGGCAGCAATCATCCGCTCGCCCTCCTCGGTGGTTGAGCGGACTATGTCCTCTGCCTGCTCCTCCCTCCGGCGTCGTACCCGTGCCCGGTGCTCCCTCATCCGTTGCGCCGGGGGCACAGGGCCGGCTTGCTGGGACCCGTTGGGTCACCCTGTTGGGGTACATATTAGGGGTTGGTTAGGCACCCCAGCTGCCCGCCCCCTATCTCGTGGCACAGCTGGGGTGTCGTGGGGCCCCCCTTGGGTTGGCAACTGGTGCCCTCTCCTGGCATTCCCCTGCGTCCAGGCCCCTGCACCATGTGCCCCAGGTCCCCCGCCCGGCCTCCCCCGGTGCCCTCTCCTCCCCACTTGCTGGTGTGCCTCACCTGGGACCTCTGGCTGCTCCCAGGGCTGCTCTCCACTGTCCTTCTTGCCTGCCTGTCGGTGGTGCCGCAGCATGCCGTGCCCTGTGGGGATATGGGTGGGGGTGGGCTGAACGTCTCCCCCGGCGGCCTCCTGGGCCCCCTTCCCGTGGTCTGGGGTGCCCGGGGTTGCTCGGGGCAGCCCCGTGCCTGGTGTACCCCCTTCTCCCTCCTCGTCCCGTCCCCCCCGGACCATCTCCCCTCCCACTCGCTAACTTACCCTCAATGTCGGTCTCGGAGCCCTCCGAGGTCGGTCCCTCTGTGTTACTGGGGTCCCCCTGTGTCCGCTGGCTAAGGGTAACCAGTGTGCCGGTCTTGGATCCTCCCGGTCTGGACAGGGGCTGGGGGATCTCAGGGCTGGTGCACAAGGGGGGCCTGGCGGTCCCCAAGGTCCCGGGGCATTCCTCTTGGGGGCTGGGGCCCCTGGATCTGGTGCCTTCTAGGGGGTCTGTGAGGGGAGGGGGTACCTAGACCCGTTTCCTGCCCTGAACCACAGCACTCCCCACGAGGCACGGGGTGATAATGGAACCCTTCATGTGAAGGATGCGGTCCAGGGCATCATAGTAGGGGGCGGTCCAGGCTCCATGGCCAGACCGCCGTTTGTTATCCCTGATGGCCTTGTACCCCCTCTTGAGCTCCTTGGCCTTCAAGCAGCACTGAGCCATGGTCCTGTGGTGCCCCACCGCCTCCATGTCCCGCATGATCTCCAAGTAGACGTGATCGTTCCTCTGGTTGATCGCTAGCTCCAGCTGATGCTCCATGGTCCCCCAGATCCTGATGAAGTCCTGGGTTTCCTGGTGCCCCTATTGCCCCCCTCGGTGGTACGGCTGTCTCCCGCGTGGGTCCTCCCGGTCGTCCTCCTCCGCCGCCGCCTGGACAGCGCCCGCCACCTCCAGGGGCTTGGGCTCCCGGGCCCGTTTCTGTGTCTGTGGGTCATACCTTATTGCATCTGCAAAGTCACATCCAGCATCGTTTTTCTGGGTGGTGAAGGACTTGGTCAGTCCTGCCTGCCTCCACCTGGACCTGGAGCAATCCAGTGACTGCTGTGACCGGTTTATCGAGTACTTTGTAGATAAGATCGCTCGCATCCACCACGATTTCGGTACCACAGTTATTGCAGAGGATCATCTTCGGACTATGTCCTGTCCTGTCCTGTTTTGTGGGATCGGTTTCAGATGGTGTTGCCTGCCGATGTGGAGTCCTTGTTGGGATCTGTTCGTGCCACTACTTGTGAGCAAGATCCATGCCCGTCCTGGTTGGTGAAAACTAGCCAGGAGACGCTACGGCCGTTGCTGGCTGGGGTGGTTAGTGCCTCCCTTTGGGAGGGCAGGGTGCCTGATTGCCTAAAGGAAGCTGTGGTTAGACTCCTGCTCAAGAAACCATCTCTTGACGCTGACGCTCCTGCCAGTTATCGGCCGGTCTCTAACCTTCCCTTCCTAAAAAGGAAGGTTATTGCTTTTTAGGGAAGGTTATTGAACGGGCTGTGGCACGGCAGCTCCAGGAACATCTGGACCACACCGGTTTCCTTGATCCCTCCCAGTCTGGGTTTCGACCTGGGTATGGTACGGAGACCGCATTAGTGGCCTTGGATGACGATCTCCATTTGGCATTGGACCAGGGTTGTCAGACCTTACTGGTCCTGCTAGACCTTTCGGCTGCATTCGACACAGTCGATCATGAGGTGTTGGTGACTCGCCTGCGGGACCGTGCCAGAATTGGGCGGTCTTGGGGGAGTGTACGTCTCCCCCTGGGACCTCACGTGTGGAGTCCCGCAGGGTGCCATTCTGTCCCCACTCTTGTTTAACATCTATATGCAGCCATTAGGGGAGATCGTGAGGGGGTTTCCATGCATGCAGTGTCATCAGCTGATGACACTCAACTCTACCTCTCCTTTTCCAGCGACCCAGACCATGCAGTCTCCTTATTATCCCAGTGCCTGTCAGCTGTGGGGGCTTGGATGAGGTCGAGCCATCTGCAATTGAATTCTGACAAGACGGAGGTGATGTTGGTGGGCGAGGGCTTGGGGGACCTGGGGGTGGTTGGATCTCCTCTTGTTGGGGGGGGGTTCTCCCTCCCATTGTCTTTCAAGTATGGAGTCTGGGTGTGCTTCTCGATTCGTGGCTCAGCCTGGAATCTCAGGTTGCGGCCGTGGCGGGGAGTGCATTTCGGCAGTTACATCTTGTCCGGCAGCTTCGGCTGTATCTCTCAGACTCCGACCTCGCCACTGTCATCAATGCCTTCATCACCTCGAGGCTGGATTACTGCAACACGCTCTACGTGGGGCTGCCCAAGAAGCTAAT
>QEPC01010657.1:2394100-2431024 GCA_003113815.1 Sphenodon punctatus | reverse complement strand
TTGATTGCCGGGTTGCCTCAGTCTTGCGGCCCTTCCCCCTGTCCTGCCCCCCCCGCTGACCCGCCCGCCTCCCTTGGTACTCCTGTGCCCTTGCACACACACCCCTTGGATCCCCTTACCCGTTTCCGGGGTGCCTCGTCCCCCGGGCTGGTTGTCGTCTCTGGGGCAGCCTGTCCCGGCTGCTGCTGCTGTTGCTGCTGTCCCTCCGTTGCCTCCATGTGCAGCACGACTACCTCCTCCACCTGCGCCGCCTCCTCCTTTGCTCTCTCATCCTCCGCTCTCCTCTCCCTTCCGCCTCGCTCCATTCCGCCACATCCCCCTGCTGCTGTGTGCCCTTTAAATCTCCTTCCCCGACCTGTGTTGTTGCTCGTTGCCTGGCAGTGACACTGCATGCTTTGTCCCAGGCTGGGAACTGTTTTGCTTGATTGCGGTCGGTGGTTGCCGTTCAGATGTTACTTTTTGTTGTTTCCCGGTGGGAATTGCTTTGACCACGCTTTTGGAGATGGTCTGGGCTGGACCTCCGGAAGGGTGGTTGATTTTGTCCCCTGCTGGGGATTCACTGTGGTGAACATCTGGTGGCTGCCGAACAGACGTTCAGGGTCCTTTGGCCCCGCCGCGGGTTTGAGTGTGGTTCAATGTGGTTGACTATGATCTTGTAACGTCTGAAAACACCCTATCCCTTTGCGAATAGCTCCTAACATTCTATTTGCTTTTTTGACTGCTGCTGCACATTGGGCTGAGGATTTCAGTGTATTGTCGACTACAATCATTCCTAGATCCTTTTCCTGAGTGGTAACTCCTAGCTTAGTACCCAGCATTGTGTACTCATAGTTTGGGTTATTTTTCCCTATGTGCATCACTTTTCACTTGTCCACATTAAATGTCATCTGCCATGTAGATGCCAAGGCACCCAGTCCCATAAGATCCTGTTGCAGTTCTTCACAGTCTGCTCGTTTTTTAACTACCTTGAATAATTTGGTGTGATCTGCAAATTTGATCCCCTCATTCTTAACGCCCTTTTCCAGATCATTAATGAATACATTAAACAGCATCTGTCCCAATACAGATCCCTGGGGCACATCACTTTTTACATCTCTCCATTGTGAAAACTCACCATTCAGTTCTACTCTTTGCTTCCTATCCTTTAACCTGTTACCGATCCATAGTAAGACACTACCTCCTATCCCATGACTTTTTAATTTTGTCAAGAGTCTTTTACGTGGGACCTTATCAAATGCTTTCTGGAAATCCAGGTACACTATATCTACCGGGTCTCCCTTGTCCACATGCCACTGCTGACTAGAAATGTGAGAGTCTGAAGAAAAGAAGAAATGTTCACGGGAAAAACTTGGCATTTTCCCTGTCTTCTCCCCCTATGACCTGGTACAGGAAATTTGAAAATTTTTGAAAAAAATTAAGATAAAATTATTTCATGCATGATGTGAAAAAAATTGATGAACTATTACTATTGTAGTATTACTATTATTATAGTTAGCTGTTGTTATTATTCTGAGACCAAAGGATATAATCAAGCTTGTTTTGATAGTCAAGTAAATGCTGCAGATAATTTTTTTTCTCCAAAATTTCTGTTTTATTCTGAAAATTGTTTTTTGCGTGCCTTCATTTCTGGAAATTTTACATCTCCGCTGGTGGTACCACCACCATTTCCCCATTTGTCTATGTACATAGCATAGGTTTCATCTTTGACTCTGCTTCTCTTCAGTACTACACACTGTAATAATAAATTATTATTTTTATTGATTTATACCCCACCCTATCCTGAAGACTGTTGCTGCTTCCTCCATTACATTTACAACATCAGTTTTTTCTCTCTGCCCATTTCTTTACCCCCCCAGTTCCCCCAACACCCACCCAACACATGACAGGTTTTTTTTTGTTGGTTTACTGAATTTTTTTAAGTAATTTGTAGTTCCATTTTCATAATTTACAACATTTCCAAGAAAGGTTTTTTCAAAAAATTCTAAATTAGAGGAAAAAGAATAAGCCTTAGAGGAAAAAACATTGATGAGTAAATGTTAAATACATCAGTTGAAATATATCAGTTGCATGCTGCTTTAACTAAATATCTTCTCAGGAGAGGCAGTGCAGATTGCATTCCCTCCTCTGCATAAACTGTGTAATGTGGTTCATCATATGCAACTTCTAGTGATCACTGAAATGCCATCTCCATTCATCATTTGAAAATACTGTATCCCAATAAACAAAGTGGCATCTCAGTTAAATGATTTAAATAGCATTGGAAAAAACTGCCCCCCAAATTCTGTCCTTTTAAAGCAGAAATCTCAATTATCAGCATCCTGATTTAAGTGGCACTGATTATGTTTTTGTATCATAGGATTCTAAGTGTTGTTTTTTTCTTTACTGATCTTCAGCCTGTGATATGAATGTTCACAAACAGTGTGTAATAAATGTCCCAAGTCTCTGTGGAATGGATCACACAGAAAAAAGAGGAAGGATTTATCTGAAAGCTGAAGTCAAGGGTGAAAAACTGGAAGTCACAGGTAAGAAAGCTGTGTAGAAATATTGACAACAGAAAGGCTGTTTAGAACTTTCCTGTGCTTTCAGATAACTAATATATTCTCAGAACTATTTGCATTTAGCAGCCTTTTTACTACAATAAGCATAGTTGTTGTTTTTATAAAAGAAATTTTAGTTGGCAGGGAAATAACCTGTTTGTTTAGAGAAAATATAGACAAGGCAGAAAAGGGGATATTTGGCTCTGCAAGAACATTTGACTCTAGAATCTTTGTTAAATAATTTTTTCCATGTAACCACAGTGTAACAGAATTGTTAAAATGCAGTGATCAGTTACTAAAAACAGCAAAGGACTTGGATTCCTCCACCCACTAAAGGCTGCTATTTCCTGCTGCCACAGTATTCAAAGGCAATTTGAATTGTGTCCAAAGGTGCTTGCAGGCAAAGCACAAAATAGAATATGAATAACTATTTGGTAGGAGATAGTGCTGAATTCTGGAGAGCAAATTTATTATCTGGGGTTAATAACTGGTATTCTAGGTAGTTTGGTGGTTATCCAGTAACTATACGCCAAACTGGAATACAGGATATTACCACTTACCCATTACCATTTACCATATTACCACATATCTGAACCAAATCCCAAAGAGAGGGAAGGGAATAAAAATCAAATTACCTAGACAAAAAACTTCGGTTTAAAAGCTCATTAAGGCGGTATTACAAATTATACTCAAACGTTAACATGACAGTAAATTGTATGTTAAGGCAACTTTATTAAATATCAGACCAATCTATACATCTTTCTTTTCTCATTTATTAATAAACATTTTTTATGACAACTGAACTTTAGCTGCATATGTGTGGTATGGTGACTGAACAATACTTATACGTGATGAGGAATGTATACAGTTTAGTTTCAATTAAGTCATAATGTTTTTTTATTACTGAATGAGAAAAGAAAATGTATAGATTGGTCTGATATTTAATAAAGTTGCCTTAACATACAATTTACTGTCATGTTTGAGTATAATTTTTAATACCGCTTTAATGAGCTTTTAAACCAATGTTTTTTGTCTAGGTAATTTGCCCTTTGGTTGAAACTTAATAGTTTTGTTAATGCATAAGTTGGCCCCAGACACAAGAACACTGCAGATGCACACAGGCGCTCACCCATCCCCCCACATGAAGCAACCTGTTTTTTCCTCAGGTTTCTCTGTGCAGATGGGTGGAGGTGTGTGTTACACAGGAGCACACAAGCGACTGCTTTCATACAAGATGCAGCCACCCATGTCACTGCGTGGGTACGTCTCATGTAAAAGAGGTCACCCACTCATTCACACACGTGCAGTTGCCCCCCCCCACACACACACTCTCTCTCTAACTGATCACACATACAGTCATTCAGACACAGTACACACATGCTCTCATCTCGCACATTCATTCAAACTGATCACACACGCTCATCCATACACACGACACACACATTCTCTCACCTCCCACGCTTATTCAGGTTGATCAGTCACACACACTAGACCAGGGACGTAGCTAAGGTGCAATGGGCCCCTGGCCAATAAGTCAAGATGGGCCCCCCTTTTTGTGTTCCGCTCGTGGGCTTAGGGGCGCCACCCAGCTCGGCGGTGCTGGGGGCACTGCAATCAAACACACAAGACACCCAAAATGCAGCCAGCCTATTAAGCTCATTATTCCATGAAAAGAGACATTGATTGATTGATTTTTATATATATATATATATTTCTTAGCCACCCCCTCATGACCATGGCATCCCGGGACAGCTTACAATACAAAGAATAGCAATAATTTAAAACAACAATACAACACAAAAATGTAAAACATCTAAAAATCCCTCTAAAAACAACCACCCCCCAGAATTTTATCCCAACCTCCAAAGGCCTGGGAGAACAGCCGGGTTTTGCAGGCCCCCGGTGGAAGGCCAACAAACTTGGGGCCAGATGGGCATCCTCCGAGAGGGAGTTCCATCATTGCGGCATGGCCACCGAGAACACCCTCTCCATTGTGGCCCCCGTTTTATATGAGGGACCTCCAAGAAGGCGCCCCCGGCGGACCAAAGGGGTCGCTCTGGGGCGCAGAGGGTGAGGCGATCCCTGAGGTATGAGCAGCAAGACCGGGTAGGACTTTATAGGTCTATACCAACACCTTGAATCTGGCTCGGTACACTATAGGCAGCCAGTGCAGCGCACGGAGCATGGGAGTAATATGCTCCTGTCGGCTCGTCCCTGTAATTGTGGCTTTATAATAAATGTGCAAACAGTAATTTAATGGTAATGTGGCGAATACATTATCCGTCTGGATACCGTGATATCCAAACAGATACCGGATAGTAGCAGATACTCTTTTCAGCTCTAATAGGGCAGAATGTATTTTATTTTTTTTCTTGAAAGTATTTCCCCCAATATTTTTCTTGCGCAATTTACTAACGCGATTTTTTTTGTGGATTTCTGTTTTGTGATTAACTTTAAATTGGGACTAAATTGTGCTCTCAGTCAGATAGGCACATATTATTTGCATTAACTGCATTGAAGCTCACTCGTGTGTATTGGAGAATAAAATATGGCTTTTAATTACAATAATTAAATGCATATACAACTGACGCACTTCTCTCACACGTTTTCCTAATTTTATATTTTAACTAGGAGTGAATAAAAGTACACTATAATGGCTGCAGTATTTACATGGTGGAAATAAATTTAAAGGATGCGTTTGAGATTCCACCTAATATAGCCCATCTGCAAAGCACTGCAGCAGGCCTTCCAGACCCCACCTCTATGTGTCCTGGTGTACCCTGATTTTTCCACCCCCTGGACGGGGAACTCCCAGCTTCTCAGTCTCATGGCTACAATGTCTCCCTGCCTATTCCCCAGCCTGCGATCACTTCACAGGTATGAACAAAAGCTGGAAGACTGGAGGTAGTCAGCAGACCAGTTTTTTTTCCATCCCTGTATTCTTGTTGTCTTCCACATCCTTGCTTCGTGAACACCCACCACCACCCATCATTTAGATTTGAGGATTTTCAAGTCATTTTCTGCAGCATAGAGAGGCTGGAATACAGATGAGGATTTCACTCTCGGTGTTCCAGAACACTTCATGCAGTTCAGACTACATAAGATGAGTTCACTTTTTAGAATGGGTGCTGGTATGCCAAATAGGTCATAAAGGGTAAGACATGAGTAAAAATGTATCAAGATTAAAAATTTGCTTATGTTTCCTTCAGATAGTGATAACAGTTCTATCATTCAAGGTTCCCTTCACCCCAATAACTAAGCTAAGCATGTGCACTAGCAACCTCTAAGTTTCATGAAGGTATCCCTCTTCTCCCCATATTCCCTTCTCCTTTGTCTTCCCTCCCTTGTCCATTCTAAACTGTAAGTTCCTCTGGGCAGGGATCTGTCTCTAATTAGCGATTGCTCAGTGCCAGGTCCAGTGCTGGTGCTATATATGTATGGTCAGTCCAGCTTCTCTTCACCTGGAAGTAGAAATTTCCCAGGCCTGCTGTGATAGGTTTATTGATTTTTTTGTGGATAAAATCGCTCACATTCACTATGACTTCACCGCAGCATTTGTTGAAGTTGTGGGACCAGAGGTTATGAATGCCCCGGTGTGTCCTGTTTTATGGGATCAATTTCAGTCGGTGACCCCTGCCGAGGTGGGGGATGTCCTGGCGGCTGTTAGGGCCACAGCTTGTGAATTAGACACTTGCCTGTCCTGGTTGGTTAAGGCCACCAGGAAAGAGACAAGGGCTGGCACAGGTGGTCAATGCTACCCTTCGGGACGGCAGGGTCCCTTAAGGAGGCCGTAGTGCGACCCTTATTCAAAAAACCATCACTTGAAGCTAACGCCCTTGCCAGTTATCGACCTGTCTCTAACCTTCCCTTTTTAGAGAAGGTTATTGAATGGGTGTTGGCCCAGCAGCTTCAGGATCATCTCGACCGGGTCGGTTTTCGGGACCCCTCACAGTCTGGCTTTCATCCAGGGCTTGGCATCAAGAATGCGCTTGTGGCCTTAGTCAACGACCTGTGTCGTGCTTTAGATCAGGGACAATAGACCCTTTTGCTCCTCTTGGACCTATTGGCTTCTTTTGCTACCGTTGACCATGAGATGGTGATTCATCTGTGGGACTGTGCTGGGGTGGACGGGATTGTTCTTGAATGGTTCCATTTCTGGCTGGAAGAACTCACCGTGTAGTCCTGGGGGACTGTACTTCTTCTCCCTTGGATCTCATGTGTGGGGTCCCACAGGGTTCCATTCTGTACCTTCTCCTGTTCAACGTGTATATGCAGCCTTTGGGCGAGGCCATGAGAGGATTTAGAGTGCGATGTCATCAATATGCTGATGACACCCAGCTCTACCTCTCGTTTTCAGCAGACTCGGGCCTGGCAGTCTCGTTGCTTACTCAGTGTCTGACAGCTGTGGAGAACAGGATGAAGGCGAGCCACCTCAAGTTGAATCCCGACAAGATGGAGGTGATGCTGGTGGGGAGGGCTGAGGGAGTGGAAGCCCCTATCATCGATGGTGTGCGCCTTGCCTTGGTCCCTCAGGTTTGCAGTCTGGGTGTGCTCCGCATGGATGTCCAGGTGGTGGCTGTGATGAGGAGCGCATTTTAAAATTACATCTGGCATGACAGTTACGACCCTATATCTCGGACTGTGACCTTGCCATCATCATCCATGCCTTCATCACCTCGAGGCTTGATTACTGTAACGCGCTCTGCATGGGGCTACCCCTGGTGATGGTTTGGAGACTTCAGCTTATGCAGAATGCGGTGGCCTGCCTCTTTACGGGGACAGGCCATTGGGAGCACACAACTCCACTGCTCCATTTACTGCATTGGCTGCCTATAGCCGTCCAAGCTTGATTCAAGGTGTTGGTGCTTACCTATAAAGCCATAAATGGCCTGGACCCTACTACCTACCTACGAGACCACCTCGCAACCCACCCCCCTGGGTTCTGGAGTGGCCTCTGCCATCAGCCAGGAGTGCCCTTTTGGAGGTCCCTCATGTTCAGCAGGGGGCCACATTGAAGAGGGTGTTCTTGGTCGCTGCACCTCATTTGTGGATCTCCCCTCCTTCAGGCATCAATGTAAAACCTGGTTGTTCCGCTGGGCTTTTGGTGGGGGAGATGGGTAAAGGAGGGTTGGGTTGGGAGGGTTGTTATGACCCGTATGAAGTTTTAATTGTTTTTATATTTATATTTTATATTGTACAGTACCCTGGGCTGCCTAGACAGGAGGGGGCAGGATATTAAATTTTTAAATAAATAAAGAAATAATAGTTGCAAGTGGTTGTGCCATCTTCAGACATTAATCACTGCTTCACAACTAATGCCGGGCAGTGTTAAATGAACGTACAAATATATGAAATCAAAAGAAATAAAATCGGACATCTCTGGAGGTCGAAAGTGTGTCAGTAATTGATACCAGATGACCAGGGTTCTTTCCTCCTGTAAACTGAATTTTCAAATAATATTTATTTAACAGCTAAAGAAAAGAGTGGGCACTCTGTAAACCTTTGGGTCCCAGATTGAGGGCATAAGTCTCCTCACTTTTCTCATTGTAGTGTTCTTAAGAGAAAATAATGTCAGTTATACAAGCGCCGATAGCAGAGATGAGTTTGGTTGGGGGACATGTGTGCTACGAGACTGTCTTTGCTTCATAAGCTGAATGAAGTAGAGATTCTTGTCATCATCTGAAGCAGGTTTTGATCTGAGATTTCTCAAGTCAAATGCCAGGATGTTAGTTTGTAAGTCCCTTGGGACAGGGACCTCTTAGTAATCACAACTGTTCAACACCAGACATGTTGCATGTGCTATACTGATGATAATACACCAGAACCATAGAACATACTGAACATTCCCATTGCCCATATCCTTTTTTATAATAAGTTATAATATGCATTTTATACATTCTTATCCTGCCTATGATCAGCATAAAGACAACTGCATAACTTGTATGTAAAAATGCTCTCCATTCATTAATTCTAACTATTCAGAGTTCACTGGCAAATACGATAGGGATTTGAATTTAAATGCAGTGCAGAAGATCAGTTTTAAAACCTTGCTGGCTATATGCTTTCCAAGAGATGCAAATATTAGCTAATATTTTCATCTGTGCATTAAAGGACCTGAAAGTCAGTAGGGAATGTTTACAGCAAAATGCCAACTGACTATAATCAGTTGGGCAATCGAGCAAGAATCAAGCTGTTTGTTACTTTATGTTAAGCAGCTTTTAGAAAGTCCAAAACAAGCTGCTTGTCTTTTTAATATGAAGTATTGTGTTAAAGAAGCATAGCAGGTTCATTCATTCCTTGAGTATTGTCTGGTATATTTCACAATAGAAAGTACATTAGAAAAATATAATAACCTGTATGAGATTAAAGAATAATGTTAAGAATAGTTTTTGAGGTAAAAAGAAAACATGAAAGTTGTTTTAAAACCATAGTTATTGTTGCAGTTAGAAAAATCTGAATTGAGCAGCTTTGGTGATGTTTCCAGATAAAATGTTCAGACAATGATTTGAAAGCCTTAGGGTAATTTCAGACGTGACGGGGTGCCTATTGGCCCCGTCACGGAATCACCTTTTGCTTCCCCGCCGGAATCAAAATGTCACGTCCAGCAGACCTGGGGGGGGGGGGCTGCATGGCACAACGTGTGGCCGCACAGCCCCGTCCCCCACGCTCCCCCAGCCGCCTGCCCTCCTGGAGAAGGGCAGGCGCAGCGGCCAATGCGGCCGCTGCACCCGATTCCGACCCAGGGTCTGGGCCACGACCCGGAATCGGAGGTGGAAACAGATGTTACCATCCGCTGATTCCGGGCCATGGTTCAATTAACCACACTTTCGGGGATGGTGCCCAGACCATCCTCGAAAGCGTGGTTATTTTGCTCACCGCCAGTGATTCACCGGGGTGAACATCTGGCGGCGAGCAACCAGACGTTACGGGGCCATCCACCGCCACGGAGGATTCACCGTGGTTGAGTGTGGTAACGTAACGTCTGAAAATACCCTTAGTCTCTGATTTCAGTATACACATCTCAGTGAAAGGAACAAGTTCTTCAGAAAATTGTTTAAAGATTTCAAAATAGTCACTCTATTGTAACACATTCCTGCTTGATGGGGCCTTTGCAGTTATTGCCTGAAATGCCTGTTTCCCGCTATCTTGCCCTTTGCCTTTCTCCTTTTAAATAGCAAACAAAAATTATTTCAAGCAGGCAAGCATGCAGAGCAGTAATCCCTTCAGGGAGGTTCATTAGTGTTGCAAACGGAAGGTCTTTCTAATTTTGTGTTACAAAATTATCTACAGCACTGGAGAAGATAAGGAAAGAAAACTCAATTTATCATTAAGCCGAGTTCTTCGAGAAAGCTCCTTGTGTTAAGTGGGTGGTCTGTAAGCATTATTTGCTAGGATGTCATTACAAAACAGCCTTCTACCTTTTCTTCTCAATGCTGCTGCTACAATGGCTAAACACTTCGTGAATATTCTGGGCACCTTAGATAGGCCAAAAGTAGAACTCTGTGTTAATGATGATGATCATTGGCTACAAATATTAGTAAACTTTTGATGACAAGGCCTTTCCCAAATATGCATCTTTTAAGAATGGACAAAACCAGTCCATTCTTGTAAGGAAGTGTTTCATATAGAACAATTTAACACAACTTTTAATCCTCACAACAGAAGTCCACGCTATGAGGCTAGTGCCCTAACCAATTTTGGTTAGGTAGCTTAGGCTGAGAGAATATTGTGACTGGCCCAAGGTCACCCAGGGATGAGAATAGCTAGCTACCATTTAGTGACGGCCTACTATCAGCTCTTGTGGGAGAAAATGGTGGTATATGCCATTGTGGGACGTAAAGCCTTTTTTCAGTTTCAGTTTTTTTTCCGGTTTCAGATTCCTGGTTTTCAGTTCTTTGAGTTTCAGGTTTTGGTTTACGGTTCTGTTTCTTTCCCCATTGAAGTTAATAGAAAATCTGTTGGTCTAGGCCTTGGAGGATAGGGGTGAGGCGCCACTGTCACTGCTGCCAGCCAGGTTGGGCAGGCCTTCTCTGCTGCTGGGTGGCTGGATCGCCTTCGCTGCCTGGAGTCCGGGCCACCTCTGTAGCCAGGCTGCTGGCCAGGTTGGGGTACTGCAGCCGCGGCAGGCCTTTTTTCCAGGGCATGCTGCTGGAGCTCCCTACCCTCCCGAGTCTCCGCAGGTCTCCTTGGTTTACTGAGGGCCGCTCTTGGCATGCGGGACCCCCCCTTCCCGGGTTCCTGGGGTACCCTCGGTCCTACCTTGCTGTCGCTGGCACTCCCTGCCCCATGGCTGTGGTGGCGTGGGGTGCTGTGCGCGGTGCGGCCACAGCGGTGTACCCTCAGCCCTGTGGCGGGACAGGTGTGCTCTGTTTAGCTGTCCTTCCCACTGCCCCCCCTCCCCTGGGTGTCCCGGGGTTCCCCTGCTTACGCTAGCCCGTCCCACATGTGTAGCAGCACTGGCTCCCTTAGTCTTATCAGCGGCTTTCCGTCCTGACATTCTGGGAGCTGGCGCACCCATGTCCTGTTTCGGATCCCTTTTAAGGGCTCCCAGGTGGGCGTCTGGCGTCTCCCCGGGTGGGTGTGTCTGCGTGGGGGGGCCCTGCATGGCCTCTCTAACCATCTCTCTGTGGTCTCGGCGGACCCATTCGCGTGGGTGTGGGTGTTTGGGTTTTTACACGGACGGTTGGGTGTTGCACACCCATCTCCACCCATGGAACATGCCGGCTCCTTCCCAGATGTTCCATGGGTGTCGGTTGGTGGGTTGTGAACGCACACCCCACCCACTCGTGGACATTTACACAGACACTCTCTCACCCATCCGATGGATGTTTATAGGTGTTCGTGGGTGGGTGCCGTCTGTGTAAAAGTGGCCTAACTTATTTCCAGTCAGACACTATGCCTAGGATACAGAATTTATATTTTACTGGAGATGTTCTGTTCAGCAGCAAGATTTCTGAAGTCCTGTGGAAACTGAGAGAGATCAAGATCATTTGGGGCAATGCAGCTTTTTCTGAGAAATAATTGTGTCCAAAATTATTATTATTATTTTAGACATTTATATAGCGCCAGTCGTGTGACCTGGTGCTGTACAGAACATAGAATTAGACGCAGTCCCTGCCTGTGGCTTGCAATCGAAAAGACAAAGGGGGGGAGACAGGGAGAGGGGACAGTGGGAGAGACAGGGGAGAAGACAAACAAACATTCAAGCGGATGTGAAGTCTCAGGTGCGTATGCTTGCTTGGTTACAAAGAGGTTGGTAGCAGCAGTCAGCAGAGGAGGGCAGACAGTAAGAGTAAGGGGAAAGACTAGCAGGCATTGGGAAAGGCAGCAAGGAAAAGGTGGGTCTTGAGGAGGGATTTGAAGGAGCGGAGGGAGGAGGCAAGGCGGACGTCGGCAGGGAGGGAGTTCCAGGCATGCGGGGCAGCGAGGGAGAAGGGACGAAGGCGGTTGGGCGAGCAGGAGAAGCGAGGGAGAGCGAGGGAGGGGACAGCGGAAGAGCGGAGAGCGCGCGCAGGAGCGCGTAGGGCGATTAGGTCCGAGAGGTAAGGGGGAGCTTGGTCATGGAGCGATTTGAACGTGAAAACCAGGAGTTTGAACAGGATACGTTCAGGAAGGGGGAGCCAGTGAAGGGAGAGGAGGAGAGGCGTCACATGGTCGAAGCGACGGGCAGAGTGAATGACCTTGGCGGCAGAGTTTTGGATCGCCACAAGGGGGGACAGGTGGGAGCGAGGGAGGCCAGCAAGGAGGAGGTTGCAGTAGTCGAGGCGAGAGATAACCATGGCATGAACAAGGATTTTGGCCGAGGAGACAGATAGAAAGGGGCGTATGCGGGCAATGTTGAGGAGAGCGAATCGGCAGGATTTGGCCACAGAGTCAATGTAAGGTTTAAAGGAGAGGTGCGTGTCAAAAATGAAGCCCAAGCTGCGGGCACGGAGAACAGGACGGATGGTGACCCCATCAATGCAGATGGTCAGGTCAGAGGGAGAGGAGGGGGATGGAGGAAAAATGAGGAGTTCAGTCTTGGCCATGTTCAGTTTGAGTTGGCGTCGGGACATCCAGGCGGAGATATCAGAGAGGCAGTCGACGAGGCGCGAGCGGATAGACGAGGAGAGAGAGGGGGTAGAGAGATAGAGTTGGGTGTCATCAGCATAGAGATGGTATTGGAATCTGTGGGAGGCAATAATTTTGCCAAGGGACAGGGTGTAGATAGAGAAGAGGAGAGGGCCAAGGACAGAACCTTGGGGGACCCCAACCGAAAGAAAAAGGGAGGGGGAGGTCGACTCAGGGAGGGAGACATTAAAGGAGTGGTCAGAGAGGTAGGAGGAGAACCAGTCTAAGAGAGATCTCAATCCAGCATCTTTTGACGGGATGACAAAGTAGTGGGAATAAAAGTCTCTCCCAATGAGCTCTCATTATTTCCTCTATAGCACCTTTTCTCACAACTCACATCTCAGTATTATGGTGTGAGCAAGGAAGCCCTGAAGTTGGACCAGAACAGGGACTGAGAAATGAACTTTTATAGAATAGGCCACTGTGGCTGTTTCAATAACCCATTTCTTGGTGGTGATAAAGTGCTGCTTTATTCTACAACTTACTTTGCAGTTCAGCAGCAGCAGAAGAGAAGCTATCTAGTTAATTATCAATACCAAAATGGGAAGAGAGAAGCTTTTAAAAATTGCTCTTGTGTACAGTCATCTTCTTCCTTGGCCTGTTTGGTTAAACAGCTAAAGCAAAACTTTTGAAGGTTCGCCTGAGGACACCAATCCAGTTGATTGTACCAGTACTGCCATCTTTGCAACCCAGTTAGCTTCTCTGTGGCATCATAGATAAATATCACCACCAAGAAATGAGTTATTGAAACAGCCACAGTGGCCTATTCTATAAAAGTTCATTTCTCAGTTCGTGTTCTGGTCCAACTTCAGGGCTTCCCTGCTCACACCATAATACTGAGGTGTGAGTTGTGAGAAAAGCTGCTATAGAGGAAATAATGAGCGCTCATTGGGAGAGACTTTTATTCCCACTACTTTGTCATCCCGTCAAAAGATGCTGGATTGAGATCTCTCTTAGATCTTCGTTGACCTGTGCCATTTCATTCATGCAACCAAGTTTGGCTAACATCAGTATATAAATACAATAGTGGGTCTTTATCCCGCACAGGGGAAACCCACCACTACAGTACACCACAATACAAAGAAAAACTACTATCCAATTTAACAGGAGGCCTCATAACCTTTACTAGTACGAAAGTTGCATTGGGTAATTCCACCAGCGACACCTCCATCTCAACCTGCCAGCCCAACTGCGGGACACGGCCCCATTGATCGTGCCCCTTCGAGCTGCGCCCCCGGCACGTGTCTCTGGCATGGCCTCTGGCCGCCCCCAGTGTTATGGGGAGTGGCTCTGCAGGAAGCCTCCCCAGGCCCAGACCCCACAAGTGGGGGGAGGAAGAGCTATTCCGTGGCCCTTAACAGGGCAACTGCCACCCCCAGCCCCCAATTCCAGTTTGTGTCCTTTGCCTGGGGGGCGGGAGGAGGGAGATCTTGCCGGCTGGGTTGACTGCCACACCACATTTGGAGACCCCCGACAGCTGTCACTCATGCTCCATACAGCCACACCTGGTGTCATGGGGAGCGGCCCTGCAGGAAGCCTCCCCAGGCCCTGCCCCCACGGGGGAGGGGAGAAGAGCTGTTCCATGGCCCTTAACAGACCAACTGCAACATCCCACCCCCAATACCAGATCTTTATCAGTACCAAAATCTTGGCAGGCTTAAGATTCATACAGTATGCGCACCAACTTGGAATATAGTTGACTGCCAACCATCTCTGAAGAGGACACACACAGAGCCTGGCATCTGGCGTGAGTTTGATGACTTTCACAATGTTCATCACACCAGATGCCAGGCTCTGTGTGTGTCCTCTTCAGAGATGGTTGGCAGTCAACTATATTCCAAGTTATAACCAGCACAACAGGGCATTAGAGGAGGAGATTGTTCTAAGATTGTTTCAAAGGGAGGGTCAACCTCTAATAAATTTGTTGCTACCTGAGAGAATGTGAAATTTATTTTATTTTATTTTATTTATTTATTTATTTATATTTTTATCCTGCCTCTTCTGCTCCAAGCAGATCAAGGTGGCTAACGATCAACAAAATAAAACATAAATTCATAGAGGCCATCTTGAGCTTAACTCAAGAAATGATGCTTTCACCACAGAACAGATTTCTAAAACTGAGAGGGCTCTCCCTACAGTTCAGGAGAGCAGGACGTGGGAGGTTCATTCTTTTTCTTTTCTTTTTTTTGGCATTTACTTAGGTTTGATGACTTTCACAATGTTCATCACGCCAGATGCCAGGCTCTGTGTGTGTCCTCTTCAGAGATGGTTGGCAGTCAACTATATTCCAAGTTGGTGCGCATACTGTATGAATCTTAAGCCTGCCAAGAGCTATACTTTCTCAACTTCTGTGGTGGACAAGACCATGCAGTGTCTTGGCATTCCTCCCCTTTTCAAAGAAAGGTCCTTTGGTATAACAAGAGATGCTTTGAAGACTGGATGAGTGTGTTGCCAAGGCATGACAATTCATGGTCTGGGAAAGCAAACTTCATATAAATTAGTTAGAATTGTGGGCCATAAGATGAGCTCTTAAATCTTTCCTTCCAATTCTGCAAGAACAGACTGTCCAAATAGTTTGTCAGTGTGGCAACAGTTGTCACAAATGTCAACAAGCAGAGAGGTGCTCATTCCCAGATTTTTGAATGGAAGTAATGATGCATTAGTATTGGTGTCACAGATATCAAGTTTGTCCTGTAGCAGTGAGAAGGACAAGTGTCTAGTAGGTTGGTTGAGCAGGAGGTGTTATAATCACTCAGCACAAGAGGTCATTAGAGGAGGAGATTGTTATAAGATTGTTTCAAAGGGAGGGTCAACCTCTAATAAATTTGTTTGCTACCTGAGAGAATGTGAAATTTTATTTATTTATTTATATATTTATTTATTTATTTATTTATTTATATTTTTATCCTGCCTCTTCTGCTCACAGCAGATCAAGGTGGCTAACGATCAACAAAATAAAACATAAATAGAATAATAAATATATTAAAACACTAATAAACTATACAATTAAACTGGGGATTAAAATAAACTTAAACCTGACCACCCTAGCTCACCCTTCACCCATCTTCCTCACCCAAATGCTTGGCAGAACAGTCAGGTCTTGCATTTTCATTGAAAAGAGGGAAGGTCCAGGGCCAATCGGGCCTCTACCGGAAGGGAGTTCTACAGCCTAGGTGTGGCCACCAAGAACGCCCTCTCCAGAGTCGCCCCTCCCCCCCCGGATACCTGGGGGACCTCCAGGAAGGCGCCCCCAGCTGACCGCAAGGGCCGCTCCAGGGTCCAGGGAGTGAGGTGGTCCCGCAGGTGGGCGGGGCCCAGATCGTTTAGGGTTTTATAGGTCAGAACCAACACCGTGAATCGACCCTGGAAGACTATAGGCAGCCACTGCAGAGAAATGTTCATTCTAGTGTAGCAGAGCAAAATGAAACAAGTGGTCAGATGCTCTTCCAGATTATGCATTTCCTCTGATCCCATTAATGCCTAGAATGATTCAGAACATAATACAAAACAAGGCAGATGATATCTTCCTCATGCCTGCGTGGCCTGGATGCTCCCCTTAGTAAGACTACATAGAGGTCTAAGAACTACAGGTAAGTAACTTCAGTTTGGGTGCACTGACATGCTGTGAAGTGCTGTGCATCCTTCTTCATCTACACCCAAGCTGTAAGCATAATGCAGGTATTAAGAATAAAAGTATGGGGAAGGTTTTTAAACTCACTTCGTTCTCTTAAAACCCATGTGGTTTTGGTATAAGCGATTCAAAGTACTGGTAATTTGATATTATAGTTTTCATTTGTAGTATTTTTTGCAGTCTAGTTTAACTGGGGGGAAATGACCTACAAGTCTGTTACTGACTGCCAGCATTTTGGCCTATCAGAATTGAGTTTTTCTCTCCATCTAGTGCAACAGAGGGATGCCCAGTTCACAGTTACCTTTCTGGCATTCTCAGCTGGTAAAATGACATGTGAGTGGGCATAGATACTAGATCACCCTCACAACCCCATGTGATCCCTCAACCAGATTTGACATATATTGCTGGGAAAGAGTATAGAAGCCCCTGCTGTTTTTTAAAAATTTGGGCATGGTTGGGGGTTGTGCTGTCTCTTCCGTAGACAGACTCCAGGCTTCTCATAAGAGCTAACTTGACATGAGGAATACAATCGAGGTGATTATACAAACAGAGGGCCCTACAGTCAACTCAGCAGCATTTCTGCAGTGTTTATCTGTACATAAAGCGATAAATTCTGTAAACCTCATCTGATCCCAAAACGTCAGGCAATTTCTAGGCATTATTGAACAAAGTCTATTTGATTTTGTTGTTTTAAAGTATCTCTGTGCTTGAGAATTTTTCATACATGCTCAGGCTCTCTCATAATGCTCACTCATTTTGTGAATTACAAAGTAACTAAACAGGAAAGGATTGTGGTTAATTTGCTTACCCTAATGTTAGAAATGCCTTGGCATAGAGGAAAGTTGGCACAGAGGAAAGTTATCTAGTCCAATAGCAGAGCAGGGAACCAGGAAGTTTTGTGATGGGAAGGGGGATGGGTAGTTGATTGAGAGCTTGTTGCTGCGATGGAAAGCTGTGTTGAACTTGCTGCAGGGGATCATGGGGGAAGACTGCAGCTGGAACCATGTAAATTGAGGGTGGCATGTATATAAATGAGGCTTGCTCTAGAAATGAACGTCCTTCAATTTTGACTTGGGTTCTGACTATCCATAAATTGTGATTTCAGCATACATGAGCAAATAAATGTGTGGCCTTTTAATATGTTTCATTTGGGAGAAGATTTCAAAAAAGTAGAATGGTATTGCCTAATTTTGACTTTGTCAGTATTCATACTAAATTCACTTGGCATTTCCTTTAGTTGTGCAGAATAGACACCTACCCAAATATCTGGAATCAGTGAAGCAACTAAAATACATAACAATTTAGTCCATCGCATCACGCCTTCATGGTGTCAGACAGTTGGATATTTCCAATTCAGTATATAACTTTTACAACAGCCAGATAATCTGTCCCCGTGTTTTAAAAATGGTCATTTTGGACATTGTTTACTTGCAGAGAAGCTTACGTCCATCAGATTGTTATAAGAAAATAAGAGCAGTATATTTCATTAGCCAGGAGAAATTAAACAGGCTATTTTCAAATTTGGACATGACATAGCAGGCTATATTAAGAGTATTTAAATAAATATTATTAACTCAAGACTTTTATTTTAAGCAATTTTCCATTAAGTAAGTGCTCTAGCAGAGTTATTAAACCCTTTTTTATAGGTTGCCAGAGTTTGAAGTATTTGCTCCATACTGAATAAAGGCTAAGGTGTATTTCAACTTGAGCTTTTTCATAAACACTGTTTTTCTATGGGTGTGCTTAGCAAACAGTTACTCGTGTGTTTATAGGAAAGTGTTTCCAGCTGACAACTAATAGCCCTCTGGATGCTGAGACAAATGTTTCTTATAGTCTCTCAGTGCATATAGTAATTGTGGTGGCACAATTTGCACCGTTTTGCGTAAGGACTTATCAGCATTTTCATTTTCCAAAGTTTCAGACAAGAACTTGCAATCAAAATAACCCAGTTGGGTCATGGAAATATTTCTTGTTTCAATACTAAAAGATACTATATTTAATTTTTGTTGTCAAAAACGTTCAAAATAACCCAAAATATGCCAAGTTGCTTTTTTACTTTGGATAGCTGTTCTGGATGTTGGGGGTTGATGGGTGGAGCGTATTTTTAGTTCCTCTACTCCTATTAAAGCATTGACTATGAAAAGAAATTGTACCTTGGTAAATACAATACAAAGTTTGGAAGGATGCTCTTTTTAGTTAAGTTCTGAAATAAACTTCATTTGTGGCTGCAGATTTGGAAGTCAGAATCATGTGGTGATTGTTTGGAGGTTTTTCATAAATAAAATCTTTTCAGTGCAATGAGTAATAGGTGTTATTGAATATTAGACAAACAAAAAACCTATGGTTTAAAAGACCTAGTTAAGGCGGATTCACATCAAGCAAACTTTAGTAAACCAGGAAATGATATGTTAAGACTCCCGCTTTAATTTGCATACGTTGTAAGCAGTGAAGTTGTTGTATGGTGTCACATACTGTGCTCTCACTTACAACTTAGGCTCTATGCACCCACACTTTGTTTTGGTCTTTCAGCCCCAGTCCTCTTCCCTTGCAGGTTGGGGGCAACACTAAAGCTGGGGAGAATGTAAGTGTTTATTTAGAATGTGGGTAGACATTGACATGAAATCCATGAAATGGCCAATGGAAGGAATGGGGGAAACATTAATGCTAATTTGAAATTAAATTGAATCTCATTAACTGGCAAATGATACAATGGAGATGCATCTTTGGGACTGGGGGAGGAAGAGGATGTGGAATAATGAAGGCAGCAGGGAGAGAGAGTGGAATGACAGGGAGAAGGCCGTAAGGATTGAGTACAGCAGGAAGGAACTTGGTGGAATAATAGGAGGAATGCCATAAGAAGTGGTGGAATGTCAATATTTTGGGTGATGTAAGTGATTGGGAGGAGTGATAGGAGACTGTGGGGAACACTAGTATTTTATTTAATTATTTATTTATACGAACATTTATATCCCGCACCTCCTGCACACTGGCAGCTCGGGGTGGCACACAACAATAAACAATAAAACCATTAAAAACACTACAATACATAAAAATATACATCATACAAATTTTAAAAATTTCAGCAGTAGGTAAGGCAAATAAAACCCCTCCCCCTATCCCCCAGCCTCCCCAAAGGCCCGGTGGAACAACCAGGTCTTACAATATCTGCGGAAAGAGGGGAAGTCTGGGGACAGACGGGCCTCCAATGGGAGCGAGTTCCACAGCCAAGGTGCAGCAACCGAGAATGCCCTCTCTGCCGTTGCCACCCGGCATAGCCAGGTACGTCGAGTCGGGCGCCCCCAGCCGACCGCAAGGGCCATGAAATGACCTGAGGTGGTCTCACAGGTAAGCAGCACCCAAGCCATTTAGGGCTTTTTAGGTCATTACCAACACCTTGAATTAGGCCCGGAAAACAATAGGCAGCCAGTGCAGAGTACGGAGCAAAGGTGTAATGTGCTCGTAGTGGCCCGTCCCCATTAGGAGGCAGACTGCCGCATTCTGCACCAACTGCAACCTCCGGACTGTTGTCAAGGTTAGCCCCACATAGAGCGCATTACAGTAGTCCAGTCGAGAGGTAATGAAGACATGGATGATGGTGGCCAGGTCCAAGTTGGAGACATACGGCCGCAGTCATCACACCAGATGTAATTGGTGGAATGCTCCCCTTGCCACAGCCTCCACCTGACAATCCAGGCGGAGCTACGGGTCAAGGAGCATCCCCAGACTACGAACCTGAGTGGCCAGAGGGGGGCAGACTCCACCAATGACGGGAGCCACCACTCCTTCAGCCCTACCCACCATCAGTATAATGCTTATTACCTAGACAAAAAACCTTCAGTTTAAGAAGCTCGTTAAGGTGACATTACAAATTATACTCAAACGTTAACATGACAGTAAATTGTATGTTAAGGCAACTTTATTAAATATTAGACCAATTTATACATTTTTCTTTCCTCATTCATTAATAAACATTTTTTATGACAACTGAAATCAAGGTGCATATGTGTGGTATGGTGACTGAACAATACTTATACATGATGAGGAATGTATGCAGCTTAATTTTAGTTAAATCATAACTGCTGCCACAGGAGCTCTTCCAGTGTCCTTTCTAAAATCACCCACCCTGTTGCTGGCCGCTGCCACATATCATTTTTCCCCCTCCCCCCCCCCTTTTTTAAAAAAAAATGGAGACCACATGGGGAGAGGAAGCTACATTGTAAAATAAGTTTTGGTCGCCAACCGGAAGTGTTTGCTACACAGACTCCTGTTGAACAGCATAGGCACTGTTCAATGAAAGTGTGCAACCGCCTTAACTATAGGGCCACGGCCATGACCCTATAATAAGCACCACAACTACACCCTTGTTGTTCTAGTTTCTATTTCCCCGTTGTATATTAGTACATCTTCTCTCCTGAGTTTTCTCTTTTAAGGGCGTGGGAGTTGTCATTTCACACACTCGTAGATGTATTTGCTATGAGTAATGATAGTAGTTATAGTGCACGGGAGTCTGGTGATTTTGGGGAGGTGAGTGGGGTGTCATCCTTCCACAGGCAGCTCTGGGCGGCTTACAATTATAAAATAACAATAAAAACAACAATAACATTCAAAACACTCATAATAAAGAGGATTAAAAAAGTCCCTCACCACCCACCACCTTAACCCACTCCCTCCCCATCCTCCCCACCAAAGGCCAGGCGGAATAGCCATGTTTTACAACTGCGTCAAAAAAAGGTGAGAGTAGTATTGGGTAGTAGTAGAGGCCAGACTATGCAATTGGAAGCTAGTGGGTTAAACTTGGGGGGTGGGGAAGGCAGCTGAAGTCAGAACTTTTCTATCCTCTGAGAGTGAAGTGGTGGTTAGTTGGTTGGAGGAGGGTGCACACAGATAAGTAGTGGGTTAGAGTAGGTGGTGATCCCAAATAAAATAAATTTAAATGTAAGGACAGCACAACTGGTCCGTCTAGTTGTTTAATGTTGGAATATTTACATGCTCTTAGTCACCTGTACAGTGGGGAGATGTACTTGATCTGGTGCCACAGAATGGAGATTTAGAATATAAGTAAAAAAAAGAAAAATTATTTCCACATTGGAAGTAGAGTAACAATGTAATATTGGACAAGGGCGTGTCATCCTAGCTTTAGTGTTGCCTCCAACCTGCAAAGGAAGAGGATTGGGGCTGAAAGACGAACAAAAATTTTGGGTGCATGGAGCCTAAGTTGTAAACGAGCACAGTATGTGACACCATACAACAACTTCACTGATTACAAGGTGTGCAAGTTAAGGCAGGAGCCTTAAAATACAATTTCCTGGTTTGTTAAAGTTTGCTTGATGTGAATCCACCTTAACTAGGTTTTTTAAACTGTAGGTTTTTGTTTGTCCAATTTCTTCGGGGTTTTTTACAACACGATCCAAACTCCTGACAGTGATTTTAGGGAGTATAAAGATGGCAAGAGATTGTATTACATCTTTTTTTTGGTTACATTATGTTTAAGAAAATATGACATATTTTCTGCACAGATGGTTATGAAGACATTAATATATGTCATTCCAAAAAAAGAGTAGCGAACTTGTAGTAGTGCACAACAAGTTATGTTTTACATACATGTATATTAATGAGCTAGTTAGCTCCCTCTCCCAGGAGGCTCCATGGCTCGTACTGCACTTAGGGACTCACTATTTGCATGAGTTACAGAACCAGTTGCGCTGCCAGGTTGCGGGGGAGGGGGCTTGACTGGCTGGCTGAAATGCTGCTTGTGTCTGGCCCTGAACCTCTGCTGCAACTCTGAGCCTGGGGGAGAGGCGCTGAAGCTGCCCACCCCTGCAGCACTTCCTTGACTCCTTTCCCGCACATCTCTGGCTCCTCCCCCCCCCCCCCCCCGACTCTCACCCCCCTCCGCTGCAAACTCTGAGCCTGGGGCAGAGGTGCTGAAGCCACCTGCTCCTGTAACGCTTCCCCAGCTCCGTCCCTGCCAGGGCCAGACTTAAGAATTTTGCATCCCATGGCCTTTCTCAGGCTACTGCCCCCAAGCCAAGCCCTACCCCCTGCCAAGCAAGCACCATGGAGGTGCTGCCTGGGGGAGGGGTGGATATGTCTAGAGGTGAGACTGGGTCTTGGGGCAGGGGTTGGTTTGATCTTCACCTAGCTCAAGGTCTCCAAGACTCCTGAATTGGGTGTCCATGCTGAGAGCTGGGGAGAGATTAAACTCTCCCTGTCTGGATTGCACTTTGGGGGGAGGGCAGGGAGCTGTGGCAGGTGTTGTCTTGGATGGGGTGGGGCAGGCAGCTGTGGTTCATCAAGCCCAGCATCCTGTCCTCCAACAGTGGCCAATCTCGATCGCATAGGAGAATAACCAACAGTCACACTGGGCAATCCATTTCCCGTTGTTCACTCCCAGCTCCCAACAGTAAGAAGTTCATCCTGTAAGCTGCTTAGTTAATAGCTATTAATGGACCTACTCTCCAAGAACCTATCCACGCCTTTTTTAAACCAGCTATGCTACTGGCCTTGACAATGTCTTCTGGCAACAAATTCCATAAATTAATTATACATTGAGTGAAAAAGTACTTCCTTTTATTTGTTTTAAATCTGCCAGCAGCTAGTTTCATGGAGTGTCCCCTAGTTTTAGTACTATTTGAGAGGGTAAATAACTGTTCCCTATCTACTTGTTCCACACCACTCAAGATTTTATAAACCTCTATCATGTCCCCTCTCAGTCTTCTCTTCTCTAAGCTGAAGAGACCCAGCTTGTAAAGCCTCTCTTTGTACAGAAGCCATTCCATACCCTTTATCATTCCTGTTGCCCTTCTCTGTACCTTTTCTAGTTCAGCTATGTCTTTTTTGAGATGGGGCGACCAGAACTGCACACAGTATAACAGGTGCGGTCGCACCATTGATTTGTATAGAGGCATTATGACATCCTCAGTTTTATTTTCTATCCCTTGTAAGGAACTAGAAAGGGGTCAAATAAAAACTAGCCACAGGCTGCATTTGGCCCCAAGCTCTGAAGTTTTCCACCTCTGAAAAAGATCCCCACAAAGGGGGTAGCTACAGCATGAGCGAGCACACACGCAACCATTAGAGCTATCAATATCGAGATTCAGGTATACCTGACAAAGTTAGATAGCAGATACAACGTAACCACTACCTAATGCAGCTTGTGCTTCTTTCCCTGCATGTGGCGTCCTTCTGATGATTCCTATTAGTAGCTCCATTCTTACTGAGACTTCACACGACTAAATTTAGGCTCTGCAAATGGTCTCACTGATTTCAAGGCTCATGCCACCACAGGATGAGCACCCAACTGGATCCCAAGCATCCTCTACTTACCAGAGAAAGGATTCCAGGATCAGGGCCCCAGGCACAGAACTGAAAGTGAACCTTCGACGGCCAACAGCAGCTATTTTTTTCCCTAAAGGGACAGTCTTTTCCCTCCCACTTGACGACACCAGCACTACAGGAAATTTGAACCTAAGACCTCTTGCCCCCTAAGCAAGGATCCTGCTTCTAGATCAACGTGCCCTTGGTCTTTGCAGCAGTCAAAGAAGCAAGATAGCCGAGAATGGCTTATGGGCCTGGCACAGTGTGCCACTCTGCAGATGCAGAGGTTGCTTGCATTCCAGGATCAGGGCCCCATACACAGGCCTGGATGTGAACCTTCGATGGCCAGCAGCAGCAGCAAAAACTTTTTTCTAAAGGTACAGTCTTTTTCCCTCCCACTTGACTACAGCAGCACTACAGAGGATTTGAACCCAGGACCTCTTGCTACCTAAGCAAGAGTCTTACCTGTAGACCACCAAGCTCTACTATGAGTGATATTGTTTTTTTGTCCTCAAAAAGGTAAGGAAGAGTCGGAAGGGGATCGGGAGACCTTGTGTACCAGGTGCCTGGGCACCAACAACATAGTATATACTAGTCAAGTAGACTGGATTTTTGGGGCATCACAATTGAACTTAGTCTCATTATACTCTCACATGTACCAACGTTCATCCTATGAGTTCTATCAAGGATGTTCTCACAAGCCCCATCATGTGGCCTTTTCCTTTTGCCCTCAACAGCAGTATACGGAGCATGCTGGGAACTTGGGTATTGTATGTGTTCTATCGAGGGTGTTCTCACGAGCCCCGTCACACAGCCCTTTTCCTTCTCACGCAACACGCAGAGCATACCGGGACCTTGGCTATTATATGCATTCTATCGAGGGTATTTTCACGAGCCCTGATGCACAGCCCTTTTCTTTTTCGTCCTCAACGGCAGTATACGGAGCATACCAGGAAGTCAGTTGTTACATGCATTCTATCAGTGGTGTTCTCATTCTCACAAACCCTGTCATACGGCCTTTTTTTCTTCTCTCCTGACAGCACCACCACAGGGGATTTGAACGCAGGACCTCTTGCTACCTAAGCAAGAGTCTTACCTGTAGACCACCAAGCTCTACTATGTGTGGCATTGGTTTTTTGTCCTCAAATCAAATAGGTAAGCAAGAGTGCATGACCTAAGTATAAGGTTAGAGCATACAGACAGCACTTTAAAATCATAATTAAACATCTTATGCCTACCCATTGCACAACTGTGAACGGTGGCATGTACTTTGAGCATTTCCTGACTCTTTTATGCAAGCCACATTCTCTATTCATGGCAAATCAATGAAAAAACCCTGTCAACAGTGGCATGAAGAAAGTTAACTCCGTCTTAACTATGGAGCCTCTACCGCTCCATAATTATTAAAGTTTATTACCATTTTCAGTTTTTAAAAAAAGCATTTTTAGTAAGAAAAGCCATGGTGATCACACTAAAGCAGTTGTCACATGTGAAAGTCTGCATTCTAGGTGCTGTTAAAAAAAATCTTGTAGCTGCACATCTGACTTGGAAAATACATCTACATTAGGACACTTCAGGCATAGAATTTTGAGAAGGGGACACTTGGCAGTTACTTTAAGTCCTTTGCCTAAAAATATTAATTAATTAATTAGAGACTCTGAGGGCCTTGTATTTCCACAGTTGGCAGTCTGGGAGGATCCTCCTACCCTGTGTGCTTTTGTGCTTGCAATGCGTGGTTTAGGATGTGTCACAACCTGTGTTCAGGATTGCCAATATGAGCAGTCCTGAACACATAGCTGCTTGTGTGGCAATATTTACACCTTATGCTAGGAAAAACAGCATATGGCAGCAGACCATAAGTTCCCCCTGGACCTGCCTTCCTGCCACCACTACTTTTGCCATTCCCAATCCTAGTGACAGGAACAGCAGCTGGTCCCCTACCACGTCTCCTTTTTCTACTGCCAGGTGCCCCTGGTGGAGTTGCATATAGCTGTTGTGCGGTCCTGTTTAGACCTCGCAACAACTGCCTGCAGCTTCTTTACCTGGACCTTACCCTTAAGCAGGGCCAGTAGAGGCCATGGCCCAGGTACCGTGGTCAGAGAAGCCACAGTCCAGGTAGCTTCAGGCCAGTGCTCTTTAGGTCCTGGGATATGGGGTATTTTTGTTGGGCTCTCTCCTTGTCCTCACTCTCCAGATCCTGGATCATCCCCTGCGGTCGGTCAGGGGCACCTTCCTCGACGTCCCTCAGGTTTCCCAGGTGTCAACAATGAGGACGACATTTTCTGTGGTTGCACCGCGACTGTGGAACTCCCTCCTGTTGGAGGTCCACTTGACCACCGACCTCCCCTCTTTCCCTAGACAGTGTAAGACCTGACTGTTCTGCCGGGCCTTTACCGAGGGAGATAGGGGTGGGTGGGTTGGGTTAGGGAGGGTTTGGGTATGGGTTGTTTTAATCTGGGGATTTTAGGTTGTTTAAATTGTATTTTAGTTTATCGTGTATTTTAAAATGTTGTTAGCTGCCCCAAGGTGCTTATAGCAGGAGGAGGCGGCATATACATTTTAATAATTAATAATTTTAATAATTATAATAAATAATTTAATAATTTATTATTAATAAATAAATAAACAAACTCAGCCCTCAGAGACGCTGCTTCCTAAAGGGCCCTGCCTCCCTTCCTTCACTTGCAGTTAATCACCAATATCTGAGTCCCTCCTGCCAGAGGTGTGCATGTGTGTGTGGGCTGTGGAGAGAGAGAGGTCCCATGTTTTAGTAAGCAAACACCAGACTGCCAATTGTTAAAGGGGGAGTGGCTATTGAGGTCAGGGACCAACATCTTATTTTCACTATGGACTCTGCAAATGCTGAGGCTGGCCCTGCTGCAGGGGGTACAGTGTACTTTGGTAACATAGCTGCTAGCGTCTGGAATTTGGTGGCAGTATTTACGCATTATGGTAACCACTCACTCGTGGTTACTGTAATGTAGACAGGCACTAAAATGTTTTGAGGAAGTTTCCTGGGGAATTTGACTGTGGAACTGCCTGGAGGAAGAGAAGAGAACTTCAGGAAGGCAGCCATTTGCTTAGTTAGTTGGTTAGTCAGCAAAGCAGTTGAATGTTAAGTAAAGTTTGTTTCATAACCAGTCCAGTCTACTGTGTTCAGTAATTGATAAGTTGACAACAACAAACATCACAGTTACCATAACATGAGGAAACATGCAATGAAAATAAGATATGCCAAGCTCGTTTGCTTCCATTAGTCTGCTTGCATTGCCTGATAAGAACATGTGCTGTTGAATGTACAACTGGCACCCATAAATACCTTGGAACTTTTCACATGAAATGGACTAGCCAATGTTAATTTCCTCTGGTTTAATCTGTTGTTTTAGGTTACATTTGTCTCCCAGCCCTTGCATTTCTGGTGCTGCAAGTTCCATGTAACTCAGTAATTACCATGGGGCAAGCAAAGTGTAACATGTATGTTCCAGCAGTTACCTTGAAACAGAGAGGTGATACCCTAGGGTAACTACCTTGTGAGAACAAGCCCCTTTAAATAGCTAGAATGCCCATCACCCACTGCTTATTCAGTAAGCAGAATTGCTGTGAGGCACTTCAGTAGTAGCGCATTTTTCATTGAGGCTGCAGCACGGATGGCTGTCATGGGGAGAGGAGGTGTGTGAGAGACATTTCCCTGTGAGACATTCATTATTTTGCATGTTGCAAATCAATACTATTAAGTTTCTTTGTATTTTGCATAGTGAGAAAATGGTTGGGTTTTGTCATCATTTACTGAACATGCACGCTTGGCTAACTTTTTTCAAAGAAAACTTCATACACTTATCTTCCCTCCATCGGCTTTCATAAACTGTAAGACCCGGAGGGCAAAAATCCATCTCTAATAATGACTTTCAGTGCCAGGTACAATTCTTTCACAAAACTGAATTAAAATTCTTATAACCTTTTGGAGCTAGTACTGGACAAGTTTGGGAAATGGCCTACTGATTCAAAAGAGCTGAGAAACTTGGAGCCACAGGGTTAAATTCTGACACAGGTGACCCAGGCCTTCATTCTGGAATTTGAGACGTGTCCTCACTCAGAATGGGTTTTTAAAAGCTGAGTTATTGCTTGTCTTGTGTGGATGTTAAGACACTTTTTTCATGTGTGTGTAGGAATTTGTCCTAGTGTCCTTATTGAAAAGTATCTCCTCCCCCAAATTGTCTGGCATTCTGCTGTCCACGTAACTTGGGAGGCTTGTCTTAGAGGGGAGGATTATGGTAATCTTTAAAGCCTTTCTCTCTCTAGGCTGTTTTCCAAAAGATCTTTGTTGATACCCCCACTGATTTTCTACAGACTTTCAATTGTTTGGTTTGTAGCGAACATTTGTTGAAACATTATTTTTGCTTAACAGCAATGCATTTTGCATGATTTTAACTAATTTGCTTTGCTTGTATTGGTGCCAGTGGCACACTATTTATTGTTTTTGAAATATTTTGTTTTAATGCTCTGGGTACAAATAAAAAGTGACTTTGGGTGAAAACAGACATGACGCTAACCACCCTTTAACCACCCTTGGTGGTTATTTATGCATGTTGCAGGGCTGCATAGGGCACCAATACAGCCCTGCAACATGCATAAATAACCACCAAGGGTGGTTAAAGGGTGGTTAGCATCATGTCTGTTTTTACCCTTTGTCAGCATTTGCTGGGCCAAGATTTGATCCACTGTTTCCCCAAACTTATGTAGTTTTTCTTTTGCTATAGTCCAGCAACCATTGGGGTCTATTAAAAAAGCATAAAGCTTGTCCACTCGAATATAAATAGGAAAGATTATAATTTCCTAATAGAGAATAAGGCAATTATCTACATCAAGGCTGCATTTCCACACATGGTTGTATTAAACTCCGTTAAATGGTGAACATGTGTGAACATTCAGTGGTGATATTCCTCCTCAAAAGGAATATTACGCATGCTAGATTCTGTTTGCCTCAATTCAAATACAATTTTCTCTTCTGATGCTGAGTCACTGGATGTGGGTATGATGCAGCAGGTGCATACAACTGGAGACAACTATACTTCCCCTAATTTTATTTTTCTAATGAAACTTAATGCTTAAGAATTTGGAATTACACTCAAAATGTTCAGGCAAAATCAAGCCTAATTTCTGTTGCTCATTTTCAAATGCAGACTGATAAAATGTTCTGTAATTAGATAATTTTTCAGACTAACAAAATTAGTTCACATTTGCCTTATTGGCACATCTGAAGCAGTGAACCATGAAAATTAAAATCACACTTGGGGTAGAGCCTGAAAAGCAGTAGCACTTCTGTGGGTGCTTTCCCACAATACTTACCATGCACGATCTTCCACTGGGAAAGAATCCGGAAGGCAAAGCATGTGCAGGGTTTGTAACACGGGAGTGCTTCCCTGTGCATTTTTGCCAGCGATCCTGATTGCAGAGCTGGATTTCCCTACTCTGCAATCCTCTGCAGGATTACCAGCAAAAATATGCAGGGGGGCACCCCCGCATTACAAACTTTGCACATGCTTTGCCTTCCAGATTCTTTCCCAGAGGCAAATCATGCACGGTAAGTATCGTGGGAAAGTGCCCTCAGATGAGAGTAACTAAGGTCATTCTAAAAGCCTGCTTCAGTATTAATGTGTTAGTGAGAAATCAACACTGACAAAAAAGATCCCTTTTCTGTAGCGTCTTACTTGCTTCTAATTATCAGCTTTTCATTTTAAGGAGAAAATTAATTGCTATGAAATTGGAGTTAAAAATATGTTCTTGTGCTGCAAAGTTAAAGCTGTGGTTACTCTTCAGATTGCCAGAAAGTTCACAAGTTTTTCAAACATTTTCTCTCCAATCTTACATCTATATTATTCTTTTTAAAATATCTAAAAGTTTTACGTCTGCTTGCAAGCCCTCTGTAGTGATTGGTTGGGCTGATGTGATGCCACTGAACATTGTAATCTAATGTCCCCCTTATGCAGACTTGGCATTTTAAAAAAACAAAAAAGTGATGGTCAACTTTGTATATATTGACTGTAAAAACTATGTTTACAATGAAGATTATTTTATCAAAGAGTAATCAACTTTACAGATGCTGGAGCAATGAACTGATATCCATTTTGTAACATAATCTTAGTAGAAGTTGGTCAAATTCTCATCCCTCAACTCTAACTTACAACTATAAAATCACTCATCAGTGTTGAATTGGAATTGGTAATAGTGGTGGAAAAGTGGTGATGTGGTAAATTTTAAAATGCAGGATCTCTTCATGAGAGACCCACAAAGCCTGACACACTCAAAAGCCCTACCAGCTCCAAAATATTAGACTATGTGCTGCTCCTATGACCTGCAGAGAGACATCCCCTGGCAGCCTCAGGAGCACTCAGGAAAGCAAGTCTTTGCCCTTTAAAGGGTTGGTGGCCAAAAGAGCCAAGGAAGGGTGTGGTGGATTGTGTTCAGCTGAGCCAGGTGGGGCAGCTGAGCGTCAGCCATAAAATCCGGAGCCAAAGAGCTCTACAGAGAACCACCAGTTGCCTCACTGAGGAGAAACCTGATTGAAGGGGCAGGAGTCTAGACCCAAGGTCCTGTCGGTTAGGTTTTCCCTCATTCTGACTAGCCAGAGCAAGCCAAATTAGGGGATCTGGGACAATGCCCTTTCAGGCTCCCTAAAGCCTCCCTCAGACTTGTCCAGCTGAGGATGAACTCAGGGCCAAGAGAACTGTTGCTGCCTGGAAAGAGGAGAGCCCAGTATACTTATTCAGAGACTTTTTAAAATCTGGAGGTCCCCTCCTGGTTGGCTGAGCTAGTGGGCCCGGCTACCTGAAGTTGCACCAGCCGAGGTGAGCCATCATCACACAGCTGACTCCATACCCTTAACCCTTCCTAGTCCCTCCCGCTCCAAGTTTCCATTCATGGAGCCTCAGCCAATTGGCATCAGGGGAGGGGATCTGTTGCCATGCTGGCCAGAATGCAACATCTCCCTGTGAAATGCAAATGAAGGGAGGGTGGGCAGGAAGCCTGAGGGAGATTGTGGACAGGCAGCCTGGCTCCTGTACCTCTTGTAAGCATACCTGCTGCAGGATGGAAAGTGGAGGAAAGCAGCTAATAGCACTTTGCGGAAGTAAGCATCATCACTCCTGCTTTAGAGATGCAGTAATTGAGACCCAGAGGGGAAAAGAAACTGATCCAGGGTCTGTCTCATTGAAGATATTGGGACAAAGTAGTTGATACCTTTTGTTGAACCAACTTGCTGGTGAGAGTTTGGAAGCTTTCAATCTACACAAAGCCCTTGGGCATGTAAAAAGTCAGAATTATAGGCCGAACCAATCCAGGATCGGAGTGTGTATTTATGAGAGCAATCACTTGGGAGGGAGTGGGGGGGGGAAGGGGGGAGTCATTAGAATTTCAGACATTTAAAAACAATGAAGGGAACCCAATAATGAAATGATAATTTAAGTGCAGTTTAGGATAGATACATAATAGCAAACACTAGGGAGGGAGCTGTAAGAAGAGTTTCAAGTAGGAAAGAAAGTGTTTTAAAATCATTGAAATACAATGTGTCATTGAAGGCAGTGCGCTGGAACAGTTTTGCCAGGGAAGCGACAAAGTTTACAAGTGTCCCAAAGTCAGGATGAATGATGCAGCATGGAGAATTTTTTGTTAAGTTCCTGGAAATTTGTCATTTTCTTTTCCTTCATCACATCCTCACATTTGAAAAGCATATCTATTTGGAGAGGGTCAGCAGCAAGCTCATCTCAAATGTCTCTGTGTTTTCCTCATTAACACTTTCTCGCATTCTGCGCTGTAAGTAACACTGAACAAAAGACTCACTACTTTCTTACTACTGCGTAAGCCCTTCCTCATTTTCTTTCTCCTCTCTCTTATTTAGAGCAATTAATTTGGATATTTCAGCAACAAAATGAAGCATTTGTTTCTAGGCTTGCTTCTTTTGCTTTGCGAACAGAAGGTATTAGGTGTAGGCTTATGGTAAACCACATTTAGTATGTATTATGAGTTTAATTTAAAGTAATCGATGGATCTTTCCATTTGTGTGGAGTCCTTGTTTTTAGTTTTCTTCTCTGTTCATGACTTACGTATATTAGGATTAGACTTTTAAGCCAACAAATAATTTGTTCTTAACTGAATGTCTATATTTGTTAAAGAGGATGATGGCAAAAGCTACCATCCAAATAAATTTGAACTTGAACTACTACTGCCTAAGGAAGTAGGGTTTTCAAAAATGAGCATTTGTGAGCAACTTGTCAAGTTAACCAGGCTTTAATTCCCAGGAACTTCAGTTGAATCACGTGATTCCTGAAAATTTGGAACGTAAAGAAATGCCCATTAAGATCTGTCGTATAACAATGAACTTAAGTGCCTGCTTCCTCTTGCTTTCTAGTGACCTGATACTGCCAGGATCCAAAACCTGCCGTGATCCATTTTAGAAAGGATGAGCCTGTAAGAAATTCTAGTCCTCCTGCCATCCTTGTCCTGGGCTAACTGCTAGGGCATTCACACAATATTGTACTTACCAATTTTTGGAGTAAAGTACTCTATTTTTGCAGGGGTAACTCTTCCCTGCAGGGACAGAGCAAACTGCAGTGTCTCCACTGGATCAAATCAGCACCCAAAGATTCAGACACACGTACACTCTGCTTGTTTTCTGGTAACTGAACCACAACTTTATTCAAGTACTGCTCTTTGAGCATAACACAAATTTTCATTCTACTAATCTGCCACGAAGTGGCATTGTGCAGGGGAAACTGCATAGATACTGCACAAACCTAAAATGCAGAGTCTATATACCCTCCAGGGTAATTTGTCATTCTAACATGAGCAATCGATTACCTGGTGGTTAATACTTGGGATCAGTAGCAAGTTTTCTTTCTCGTACAGTGAGATTGGAGGAAATATGGAGAACCCATACTGTTTATGGCATGTTCTCATGAATAATACTTGGAACACTTCCCTCATTGTAATTTGCCCTGGGGTAACTAGCTGCTCATCACAGTAGTCAGATTTCAGTTTAGCTTCTGGTGTAGAGTTTCTTTATCTGAAGCTTTCCCACACACTGCACCCCTGTTAATCAGAGTAATTAGTGCTCAAAAACTGCTAATTACCCAATTAACTCTGGAATCCCCACAGTATCATTCTGGAAGCCAGAATACAGAGAGAGTAGTATTGTCCAGGGTAAAATGCCCCAAGGTAATTGATTTGTAAGAACATGGCAATTTTCATGTTAAACAAAGACGTAGACTTTGCTTAAGAGGCATCTGACTCAAGCACAGTTGTTGTTTTAAAGGGAGGATAACTAAAAGCATATAACAGTGTTGCTACATAAAAGTGCCCATGCAATTTCCAGCAGTAAAATAGAAAAGTAGGTTTCTCCAGAAGTAAATTTTTTAAAAAGCAAAGAACGTTCTCTAACTCTGTGTCCCAAAAGGGTAACAGACTACAGAATAGTTCTTATTCGTGTGAGAGTATAGCCTAATAAAAGACACAAGAACACCATTACATTAAACATTAGCTCATTTTTCAATCTAGCCTGGAAAGAGAATTAATTCCTCTTCTGCACCTTTGCTATGTAGAGCACCTTCCAAATTCAGACACTTCAATACTCCACACTCATATAGCATTATCCTGCAAGAACCAAGAATTCTGGGAGTAGTGAAGAGATACTGTTTTCATGAGGGATATTAAAGAAGACTTTAGCTGAGCTGGGAGTAGCAATTTGTTAGATAAAAGGCTTCTGTCAGAAAGCCTTGTAGTGAAGACGGACTGTAAGGAAAACAGAAATTGGACTGGGCATCACTTGTGGAAGATAAACAGACGATTCACAATTTACTTTGTTGCTGGTTGTACAGCTGAGTTCTGAAAGTCACTGAAAGTGTTGTTTCCATATAACACTTTTGATAGAAGGCCATGATGGAGCGGTTCTGGAAGCTTGCTTTTCGCATACAGTGAATATAGATGCTGCAAGAATTAGTGGTTGGAACACCTTAAAAATTAAATATCCTATACCACCCTATATTGCTACTGTACTTCACTATAGTCTATAGTTCAGGAAGGATGGGCTTCTTGTCTCCTTTAATATATATTAGCAGGAATAGGAATAATCCCCACTTTCTTTTTCACTCTGATTTTCCCCCCCCCCAGTCAGACATGGTCTAGCATACCTCAGAACTCCTGGACTCAGCAAAGAGGGGCAGCAATGCTCAGAAAGCAGAACAAAGGGGGACATAATTTGCATATAATGTGCATATGCTAATTTGTACGCATTTATGTAAATTTGCACTCTGACATAGTATATACATTTTACTCTGAAATGAAAATCCTCAAAATTTGTTTGGAAAAAAAAGGTACATTAACATTACAGAAAGTTATTTCTGCACTCTCCGAAGGGAAAGAGTTCACATCTCAACAGCCCCCAAAGTCCAAGGGGGGAGAGAGTTCACATCACACCCGCCTGAGCCCCTAAAGTCCAAGGGGAGAGAGAGTTCACAACACACCACCTGCCTGAGCCCCCAAAGTCCCAGACATAAGCCATCTCCTACCCACATCCCTCCTCCTTGCCACCCACTCTTCCTCTTCCTCCCTTTCTGTTCCTTCCTCTCCTGTTCCTGCCCCCTCCCTCGCAGCTCCTGCTGCCCTTGCCTCCTGAGCCCTTTCCCCTCCCTCATTCCTTACTGCTGGGCTGCCCTTGTTGCCTGCCCACTTCCCCCCCCCCCAAACTGGTTCCTCCCCTTACCCCCCACTCCGCTTACCTCCCTGTTCCGTTTGCCTCCTACCCCCACTTCACCTCTCCCCTCCCTAATACGCAATCCTCCCCCCACCCACTGCTCCTTTCCCCCGATCCCTCTCCCCAGTGTGCAATCCTCCCCCATGCCTGCTCCTTTTTACCTGATCCCCCTTGTCCCCAGTGCACAATCCTCCTCCATTCCCTCCTCTCCGCTCCTTTTTACCTGATCCAGCCACACAGGAGAAGGAAGGCAGGCCAGGCAGAGAGAGCAGCTAGCAGCACAATGGCAGTGGTGGTAGCAGCAGCAGCAAAGCACGAGCCACACATGTGTGTCTAAAAGCCCATGCAGCTCCAGCCTGCCTAGCTCCACCCCCTCCTTCCTTTGCATTCCATGGCACTGCACCACCATCTCCCCCTGCAGGTTCCTGGTGCACACTATGCCACTCGCTCACTCACTCAAGCTACAATGGGTCACCACAACCCTGATTCCCTGCAGCGCCGGCCCTGGGACAGAGGCTGAGGCTGAGCCGTGTGGGGAGTCAGAATTCAGGACATATAAAGTGCTCCCATAATATCTATAGGTAACGTACATAATTTATCAATTTGCATCTTTTATGGGCCGTATCTTGAAAAGTGGGGAGTCCCTGGACTCCCTTTGAAGTAAATGGAAGCAGAGAGTGCTGAGCACCTCAAATGATCTGGAAAAGGGGGTAAAGAGTTGAGGTGGCTAAATTTACAAATGGCACCAAATTTTTCAATATCATTAAGACCCAGGCAGACTGTGAGGAACTACAGAGGGGTCTTGCACAAGCTGGTGAATGGGCAATAAAATAGCAAATGGAATTAAATATTGATAAGTGCAAAGTGATGTACATAGGGAAAAATAATTCTCACTATGCATACAGGATTCTAGGTTTAATTCTGGGTGTAACCACTCGGGAGAAGGCTCTTTTGAGTCTTTGTGGATCATTCCTTGAAGACATTAGCTCAGTATATGGCAGCAGTAAAAATAAAAAGGCAAATCAAATGCGAGGCATTATTGCAAAAGTAAAATAAAAGGGAAGTATCATAATGCCGCCATCTTTGGTATGACCCCACCTTAAATATTATGTGCTGTTCTGGTCACCCCATCTCAAGAAAGATACAATAGAACTTGAAAAGGTTCCTAGAAGGGCAACTGGGATGATAGAAAGGATTGATTTCCATATGGGGAGAGACTCAACAGGTTGGACCTGTTCAGCTTGGACAAGAGGTGATTAAGGAGGGATATGATAAAAGTTTATAAAATCATGAGGGCATGGAGAAAGTAAATAGGGAGTTGTACTTTTTCATGCAGCACATAATACAGTTGTGGAACTCATTGCCAGAGGAGGCTGTGAAAGCCAGCAGCATAGCTAGCTTCAATTGGAAATTAGATCTATTTCCTACTACTCAAGGCTCAAACCCCTGGCTACTGACTGGTAAGTGGGAGTGGTTCGCAGGTGATAGGACACACCTTCATGACCCATACATGTACTTCTCTTGAGCTACCAGAGCTGGGCTGAGACAGGATGCTGGGCTAGATGGATCACTGGTTCAACATCATATGACACTTCTTATGTTCTTATTCCCACCTTCCAAGCAAAATTTGTTTGGGCCCTGGAGCTGCCTATTTCCCCTCACCAGCACCCTGGTCTTTACCCCAGTCTCCAGCTCCCTCTCATTCTGTTTCCCCCTTAGGCCTCTGCTCAAGTGTCTGACTCTTAATCCCTTTCCAGAAATGTGCATTACTTTTTCATGGATCTGATTCTGAGTCCCTGGATCGACAGGCAGCTTTCTCCTGCCACTCAGAGGCCCGACTTGCCCTCTGTGGATTCCCACCAATCTGTGGCCATGCCCTCAGGTCAGCCCATAGAGCTCTCTAGGGCCTAGCATGCCCCATCGTTTCACCGATTCACATGCCCTATGGCTAGTTCCCAGGGCTGCAGAGAGGCTCTGTGCTTCCATCCTCACTAGGCATCCTCCCACGCCCTCACTTGCTTAGCCCTGCTAGTTTCCACACCTCTGGCCAGGGATACCAGTTCACTGTTATTGCCCCCCTTGCAGACTGAGATTTTACCCTTGGCAGTCTAGTGGCCCTCAGTAGTCGATGTCTCTCTCACAGCATCTCTGGATGTCAGGCTATTCCAGGGAGTTCCTACCTGCAGCTCTAACTTGGTGGACCTCCTTCATTCTGCTGTCCCCCTGGTGCTCTCCTCCCCAACTAGATGCCCTTGCTTATATGCCAGCATCTGTTCATCTGTCTTAGTGCAGAAGAGTTGTTCTAATTGCCACCCACTTGGGAAACCCTCTAGCTTACACTGCCATGGATTATTTTATTGAGAGTGCATAGTGCGGAGCTCAGAAGAAGCTCCGATTCCAGTTGGGATCCTCCCTAGGCATGCCTCACCACCATAATCCGTGTAATAAATAATTAAAACACAGCGTTTATGAATTATTCCATAACTCTCCATATACAGTGGCTACGCTGCTTCATTTAATAGTGATTTTGTGCTCTCTTAATGCACCCTTTCTCCCACCCCCTTGTAATTGGGGGGGGGGGGGGG
>QEPC01010657.1:2369341-2385173 GCA_003113815.1 Sphenodon punctatus | reverse complement strand
CAGTGCTCCGTTCTTTGCACTGACTGCCTATAGTCTTCCAGGGCTGATTCAAGGTGTTGGTAATGATCTATAAATCCCTACATGGCCTGGACCCTGCCTACCTGCAGGACTGCCTCACCCCCCAGGTCCTGGATCGGTTCCTGTGGTCGACTGGGAGCGCCCGTCTTGAGGTCCCCCGAGTATCTCAAGGGGCGACTATGGAGAGGGTGTTATAGGTGACGCACCTCAGCTGTGGAACTCCCTCCCGACAGAGGTCCATATAGCCCTGGACCTTCCCTCTTTCCCAAGACAGTGTAAGACTTGGCTGTTCCGCCAGGCTTTTGGTGAGGGAGATGGGTGATGGGGGTGGTGGTGGTTGGGAAGGTGGGAGGTAGGGGGTTCCTCTTTCCCAAGACAGTGTAAGACCTGGCTGTTCCACCAGGCTTTTGGTGAAGGAGACGGGTGATGGATGGGGGGTTGGGAAGGTGGGAGGTAGGAGGATTTAGCGCCACTTTGTTTTTTTAGTTTTTTTGCTGTTTTTATATGGTTAATTATACGTTGTTCGTTGGTATTTATTTTTATATTTATATACATATATTATATTTATTTTAACTGAATTTTTAGATATATATTTTATATGTATTTTAACTGAATTTTTAATTTGGCATGCCAAGCAGAGACTGCTAGAAGAACTCTGGGATATCATAGAGATACGGATGGCTAGAGGGGAGACATGTCTATTTTCAGCACTCTGTGGCACCTGGGACCCAGATTAACTATTCACACGATCACTAATTTGGACTGAACTTAATCCACATTAAAATAAATCCTTGAAAATTAGGTTTCCAGAACATGGTTTAAATTTTGAATCCGGGGTCATTAATTCAGACTAAAGTGTTCATACAATCATTTTAATCCACTTTAAGAGCCACTTAATTTGGATTAATCCTCATGTAAAAACAGACTTTAACTCTGGGCAAACAATTCAAAAGCAGAAAATTGTGTGTATATATATATATATATGCGAAGACTCTGATTCAGCAAGGCATTTAAGCATGTGTTTACCTGCTTTGGTGAATCACGGGTTCTGTTGCCTTCCACTTCTGTAAAACAGGGATTAGAATAATGCTTCATCTTTAGAAGAGCTGACAGTATTTATCATTAGCATGAGGGCAGCCCTAGACCAGAGGGCTGACATAAATATGGATTCTGTACTCATGAAGAAAATTTGCTGAACCATTTCCACACTGAATATCCAAATTAATCTTTGCCACTGTTCCAAAATTTACAATTTTTTTCCTTCTCTTTGGGATTTTGGTTTTTAGTACTTCATTTATTTAATTCATTTTTATTACTTTGGTCTTCATTCTTTGATATTTTTGTGACCAGACACAGACAGACCAATCACATTAAGATTTTTTTTAATGTTTATTAAATAATTTTGTTTAATGTTTACTTCCACTGGCGCAAACGTCCTTGAATTGAATGGGGCTTTGAGGATCATAGCCTTATTTTCTAGTAACCTCATTCAATTTAAATTCTCTTTTATTTATTTTGATTTGATTTTAATCTGATTTAATTATATATTTGGAGCAATAAGCTAATACAGGCTTAATATATCTAACAAGCAGATCAACCAACTGTACTTCTTTCTTTTTCCTTTTACAAATATTGTAAAAAGAAAAATCAGATGATCAAGTGCATTGTTAGTCATTTAAGGAGTGCAAATGTAATAAATTGATTTTGCTGGCAGCTTTTTATAATGGCCCACACAGATTTGTTTTAAATGTTGTACATTTTATTCCTTTGTAACTTACAAATATTTCAGCATTGTGGTTTTTTTTTTACCAACTTAAAATCTACTAATTGTGTGCATGTGCTACTGAATAGAATAGTTACTTATGTAGCATCTTTCAGGCTTTTGAATAATGGGACAGTTGCGACAATACTTTCTGAACAATGCTTCATTCTCTGTTTTTATGACAAATCTTGTGTTTTTCTGTCATTCACTACATGGTTTTCTACTGGACAGAAGCAGCAGTGTGCAGCTGTAAATCTGCCACAATTATGCCTTTATTTCTACCATAGCTGTTTTGCAAATCATTTGACTGTGGACTGCTACTGAACTGTGCTCTTTCAACTCTAAAAGTTATGAAATGTCTGTGAAACTCAGATCACGCAGTTCTAATGTCTCAGTTGTCTGGGTAGGAATTTAATTTTTAGTCAGAAGATGACAATATAGTTTGGTATTGGAGGCTATTAAACCATTGTATAAAAAGCTGACTCATGTCCATGTGGCTAGATACTGTCCAAGATTCCAGAGTCCTGGCCTAAAAGTGGATAATTAATTACTGATATTGCAACGCCTGTTTGAATTCACAAAATCACTTCATTCTAATATCCCAGTATCTATACTTTAGGATTATTTTAGGAGAAATTATTTATTGATTTGTAAAATGTCTAGACAGCAGTAGTATTCCCAGTGATTGTGTAATTTCCAAAATATTCTAGCTCTTGCTCTTAAATAAGCATGGTGATGTTTTGATAGTATGAAATTTCAAACTCTGTTAATGTGATATTGTGATGTGTCAGCCAATGCTGATTTCAGGATTAACTCCTCCTGATAGCTGTTAACTTCAAAGTAAATGTCTCAACCTAGTGTGAATGAGTCGCATTCTCCTAAAGATGTTCAGTTTTAAAATTTTGAAATGGAAGCACAACACAGTCAACTCAGCACATGTCCCAGATGAGTTTTATGTTACTGAGTAGAACATTTTTTTGTAAGCTGACCTGACAGGCCTTAGGGGAAGGGCAGGGTATCAATTTAAATTAATAAATTCATAAATAAAATTAAATAAATTAATTTTGGAAAATAGGCAAGTAAAAATATGCCAGTTAATCACAACAGTCTAAGCTTGCACATGTGGAAAGATTCTCTAACCTTGTCTGCACTTGATTCTGTAGCCTGAAATTTCCTACCCCTTCCCATTGGGAGGGCTAGTTAATAGAGGACCTTTGTGGTCGTTGATATTTTTACACTGTCATGTAAATATATTTTGAGAAGGCAGAGCCTGGTGGTGTTGGCTGCCAAGAACTTTGCTAATGCTTTTATTCCACTGTTGGGGACAAGATACTGTGCTACCTGAGTTATTGGTCTGACCCAGAATAGCAACTCTTATGGTTTTATCTGCTCAACGATTTGGAACATTTCTCTGCTGTGACTTCCTTATTACTGCTGCTGCAGCAGTGGGAACAATCCTGTGGGATGCTGAACTGCTGCTAAATGCTTAACGCACCCACTGATAGCAGCAGATGCTCAGCACCTCTCTGTTGAATTCTCATTCGAACATCCTCATGTACAGATTAATACCCACCTCCTGGTCTCTTGCAGACACCTGTTTGGAGAGCAATATAATATGATATGTTAGCTTAGAAGTTAGAAAGTAGAAAATGTAGCCATTGTGACTTTATTTTTGTGTCATAAGAACGTTGCAGTAGTTTGATTTTGTGTGCCTCAAAATAGCAAAAAGGGCATGGCCAAGTTGTTTTAAGATTAACCTGCTTTTAAATGATTCTTTTAGTGGGTCTGTTTCATATTTTAATGAGCATCAAGTCTGTAGAAAGCTTTTAAAGTTACATGTTCAAGAATATTTTATTAAAAAATTTTGCTATCCAAATACATATTGTAAAAATGTAGCGTTCTGCATATATGTATTATAAATGATTTATTGTTCAGCCGAGGCTATTACAAAACATATATGTATGTATCTACACACTTCTGTGGTCCGCTTTAACATGGCATAAATACACCAAAACAGCCGGCCCTGCAAACGGATAACTCATCGGATTGGAATGAGCATATGCAGGTTTCATTTTAGGCACATTACTCAAAACTACACCTGACACCATGCTTTATAGTTGCTGCAGGTGCACACAACAGTGGGTGATTTCAGACGTTACGTGGTCAAAGGCCACCACAGTCAATCCCCTGTGGTGGCAGCGACCACGTAACGTCTGTTGGGGGAAACGGATGTTTCCCCCCCAGATGTTACCATGGCGGGGAATCACATTCGCCGCGTGAGCAGCCGAAGCGGCGGGGCCAGAGGTCGTCGCGCGACGAATGTGATTCCCCGCCCTGGTGACCCCCGCCGTCACGTCTGGATGGCGGCCACGGGTCGGAATCCCTGCGGGGATTCCGACCTGTGGCCATAGTGGGCGAGCGCTGCGGCGGCATTGACTGCGGCACCCGCCCATCTCCCCAGAGGGCGGGGAGCGTGGAGGGGGCAGGGCCGTGCGGCGCACATTGCGCCACATGGCCCCGCCCCCTCCCCAATTCCCCACTGGGATCCCCCGGCACGTCTGTTACGGCATGACGGGGTCATCCCGGCGGGGAATTCAAATTTCATTTCGTGACGGGGTGAATCCGCCCCGTCATGTCTGAAATCACCCAATATTTGTTATGGCTTCTGAGCGTGTGTCAGTTAGGATGTATTGAACATCCTTGTGCTGGATATGAGCTCATTTTCAAATCATATGCAAAAGTAATGAGCTATTGGTAGTTCTGTTTTATAACAGTTTAATCTTTCTCTTTTTTTTTCCAGTTGAGTATCAGGTTTTCCACAAGCATCCCACTTTTATTTGTGGCTGAGTGTAATGTGATGGTTCTCATGCTTGAGAAATTGACTCTGTGGGCTGTGTTCTGAGACAAATAAAATTTCTTTTTTAAATTTTGCAAACCCAGCAGGTATAACACAGTACTGTTGTTGTCTAAGTTAATGAAGGTGCAGCTGATTTTTTTTACCCACTGAGAAATTGTTAGTGTTGAAATTGGGCACTAAATAATCAACACCATTTCTAATTCTCCTGCCATGTCTTCCTCTCATATTCAGAACAGAAGCAAATATTCCTAAACAGCCCTAATTCTTGAAAATGTATGCATTTGCCCATTCCAGACCCATCTTTGATAAGGGGCTGGACATTTGCATGACACTTAATTCAATTTATTATCCATCATGCTTATAATCGGCAATTTACATTTTTTTCTTTTTTTGACCTAACTTTGTTCCTTTATTAATCACAATTTCTAGTACCATATAAACAGCAAGATATAATTTCTCTGTATATATGTATAATTCATATACACGTTTTATATATTTTCAGTACGAGAAGCAAAAAACCTAATTCCTATGGATCCAAATGGACTTTCGGATCCATACGTGAAGCTGAAACTTATTCCTGATCCTAAGAATGAAAGTAAACAAAAAACAAAAACCATCCGTTCCACTCTAAACCCACATTGGAATGAGTCATTTACATTGTAAGTTTGATCTTTATTTGATGCAATATTTCATATGCATTGTTACATGATTGTATTTAAGTTCTGTATTTGTAAGCTCTTAACTTGTCAACCTTTTCTTATTTTTCTCCCCTTCATTGCAGTAAGTTAAAACCTTCAGACAAAGATAGGCGGTTATCTGTGGAGGTCTGGGACTGGGATCGAACAACTAGAAATGATTTCATGGGCTCTCTTTCATTTGGGGTGTCGGAGCTTATGAAAATGCCAGCATGTGGATGGTAAGAGGTGATTTGGTGTAAACTGAGTGAAAGCTTTAAAAAAAAGTTACACAGTAGTGCTATCAAAAGTAAACCGCGAAGACGTTTCCTACATTTTATGGGTTGTAATATTGGCTATGCGGTTTTTGAAACCATAGCACTTAAAATATAATAACAAGAAAAAATTAAATAATAAAAACACCTAGCTTTTGAATAAGTACACAAAACTTGTTTTCAGTCAATGGGTATTGTAGACTCAATGGGTGCTTTTAGACAGGCGGCACCCATGGCTCGGCTCGGCCTCACACCCGGGCAGTCCATCTGTCTAAAAGCGGGCTTCCAGATGTGCAGGTTAGGCAGAGGCAAAGCAGGTGCTGCCTGCTCTGCTCCAGCCCCTTGTGCGGTGCTCTGGGACATCCCGGCCAATGCACCTCTGGCTAGGGGTTGATTCGGGCAGTGCCATAGAGCTGCGGGCAGCAGCCTAGAGTGTCATGGTGATCTTTCTGCAGCTATATATGGTGTGAGGGAGGGGCCGCCATTCAGGCGGACCACAGGCCACAGCACCTGCCTGGTTTGTGTAAACCCAGCACAGGTGGGACAGGTCCATCTAAAGGCGCCTATTGTCAGTCAGAATTAGCCCCTATGGGTTTAATTTTGAGTATATTGCCATCTAACAGTCTGGATATCATGAACTGTGCTTGCTCCATAATACATTGTAACTGTTTTTGCAAAAACTGCAGCCAGTGCATCTACTTACCTAAATGATGAGTAAGATACTTTTTAGTTTATAGATAGTGGACCGATCCCATGCCCTATGCATGGCGCGTGTGCGGATCCCGCATGGGAGTCACGTGCAACTCCATTATCACAGGATTGTGCTTCGTGATTCTGCACAGAGAGGGATACAGAATTGCAGCCAACATGTACAGTGTAAATCTTTTATAATAGTTTTACTGACCTGCAGTAGTGGTACACTCTTATATATCCATAGATATTAAACTGATCATGTTAATGCTAGACCAGATCAGTTTGATGCTTTTTTCTCTTTGCATTCCACAGGTACAAGTTACTTAACGAAGAAGAAGGCGAGTACTATAATGTTCCAATTCCAGAGGCTGATGACGATGGAAATGCAGAGCTCAGACAAAAATTTGAGGTGAGAATTTAAACATACACTGTGCTAACTCTACACACAATGTACTTCATTATAAGAGCAGGTTGTGCTTTGGTGTTATTGTGAGGACTGATTTTGGTAAGAAATTATTTTAAAATAGGTCATCACTGAATAACTGTCATTAGGTGTCATAAGTCATGTGTCATAAGGATACAGTCGGTGATTCTATCCCTGGTGCAAATACAGAAGGGCACTCAAAGTATCTACTCTCCATACATACCGACCAATTAGAAGACATATTTTGTAGCAGTATGCACCTTTATAATCTTGGGTTCTTTGTAACTGTATGTGTATTTATCGTACCACTGAGCACAATTATTTATTTATTTATTTATTATTATTATTATTATTATTATTATTTTATTACACCAGCAGTGTACCTGCCACTGTACAATCAGTAGTTAAAGATGGAAGAGGTAGGCTTTCAAGAGGGATTTCTAGGATGGTGTATAGATGGACTCCTCCCTCTCCTTTACACCTCAGATCCAGAATGTTCCCAAATCCTACTGCTTTTCCCTGTATAATAAAGCTAAAATCCAGCCCTACTACTGCAAAAGCCCTAGTCCATACTCGAGACATTTCTCACCTTGACTACTGTTAACTTCCTTCTTACTGGTTTCCCCTAGGGATGGGCGAACGCGGTTCGGAAGTTTGGACTGAACTTGGTCTGTTCGGTCGACCGAACCGAACTTCCGAACTGAACTCGAATTTCAAACTGAACGGAACCAAATTTCCGAACTCCATTCTATTCGCCCATCCCTAGTGGCAACACACACCAAAAAAACTGGTTTTGAATGGCCGAACTTGGTTCGGAATTCGACCGAACTTGGTCCGTTTGGTCAACCGAACCGAACTTCTGAACTGAACCCGAATTTCAAACCGAACTGAATTTCCAAACTCAAATTTCAAACCGAACCGAATTTCCGAACTCCCTTCTGTTCACCCATCCATAGTTTCCCCTGCTCTGTCCTCACCCCATCTCAGTTCACTCTGCTGCCAGTCCTCCACCTTGCCTGTCACTTTGACCATGTTCAGGCCTTCCTCTCTGCCCTACACTGGCTTCCTCTAAGGAAATGCATTCAGCACAAGCTCCTGGTCTTCACCTTCAAGGCTCTTCATGGCCTTGCTCCCACATCTCTCTCCACCCTTGTATCCTGCCACATTCCTGCCCGGGAGCTTCACTCCTCCTCTGCCCCCCACCCTCACTTGTTTGTGATTCCCCTGCTCCTCTAAAAGTCTTCACCCGTCTCTCTTGCTGCCCCCCCATGCCTGGAACTCTCTCCCTGGATACGTTCACTCGCTCCCTCCATCCCAACTTTCAAATCCCTCCTGAAAACCCACCTCTTCCATCAGCTTTCCCTAGCTTGTCATGTGTGAAACTGCATCCTCTTGCCCCTCACTCAAGGAGGTGAAGCACATGTACCTGCAACTTTTCAACCTCATGAATGTACTCTTGTCTCTCACATTGTTTGCCGCTCCCTTGTTTCCCTGTCCCATATCTCTTAGAATGTAAACCCCTTGGGGGTTGGGACTAGTCTATAACTATTGATTTACAGCACCAAGTACATTGCTTGTGCTATATAATTAATACATAATTATAATAATAACTGAGAAACTGAATCGTTAGACCAACTTTTATTATACTTTTGACTCAGTTATGTTAAAAACCTTAAACAGAATTAGAAAAACTAACAAAAACACAAAACCTCCAGGACATTAGTGGCCCAAAAAGATCTAGCTGTTCTGGCTTATGGATTCTTCTTCATCAATATTCTGAGGCATTTCTGACACACTCTCATTCTTCTTAATGAGGCACGGAAGGATTTGGCCTTTCTGGTTATAACTCAAGATTAATGTGTCTGCTGGGCATAGGCAATACTGAGATGTCCATACCCCTGAAATGGTCATCTGGTTGGTTGCTTGGTTACCGTTATACACAATTCCACAGTGTTACAATGACTCAGGAAAGTGAGGAAACATTACAAAGGTTTTTTGAGACCGAAAAAGGAAATGTGCCATTACCACTCTTCAAATATATGTTGAGACCAGTTTTTAGTGCTTTGGGTCTGCAGCATTTCATTTTAAAACTTTGAGACGTATGTACAGTTCTAGCACATATACACATTTTCCTCCTTTTTAAATTCTAAACTTTCTCTAGCACAGTTTTAATTTGCAGTTTGGGGTCTTTTCTATTCTTATTTTGTATAGTTTTGAATAATGAAATAATATGGAAGTTTCTTTAGGGTATACTCATTCTGATTGATAATCTGCATGTGTGTCACATTTTTAAAAAGATACATGTTCTGCTATTTCAAAATAAGAACATAAGAAGTGCCATACTGGGTCAGACAAATAGTCCATCTTTATGTTCTTATGTAATCTGTGTTACTGTAGTGCAAAGAATGCTGCCAAAAGATTGCACAGGGACAGAGATCATTCTTCAATTTCCCACTGAAATATTTTCTGTTACTTTTTAATTTGCTTCAAACTAGCATTCTCATTCTTGAAGTTAAATGTTTTTATGGTAAACACTATTGGCATCTTCCTTCCTACAAAGATGTTGAATTTTATTGCATGATGGTCACCATTACCAGGCAGCTCAACTACCATTACTCCTTTGACTAGATCTTGTTCTCTAAATCCAGGACTAGCTGCTCCAAGAAGTGCTTAGCCAGATTTTTTTTTAAAAAGTTTTGTCTCCACATCAGTGCCTAAGTTTTCAGTTACCCAGTCAATGGGAAGATAATTGAAATCACTCATTATTATTGTGTCTTCCTACTTTTGTAGTTTCCGTAATCTTACTTAGTATTTCGTAATCTCTGTCATCCTGCTGGCCAGGTGTCAAATAGAAGAGACCTATAACTATATAATACTCTTTCTATTTAGACATGGATTTTCTATCTGTAGAGACTCTAAGGTATATTTTGTTTCATTTAAAAATAGTAATCTTACTAACTCCTGTTTTCATTAATATATAGTACCACACCCTCATTAGTGCAGCCTGTTGTGTCACCACTATATATTTTGTATTCTGGTATTTCAGAGTCCCATTGATTGTCATTTCACCATTTTCCAAAGGGTCTGTTATATCAATATACCCATTTAATACCAAGGACTCTAGTTCAGCCATCCTAGGTTTAGACTTTCTTCTGGTCTATAGAAAGTGATGCACTTTTTCATTGTTCTGTTTTTTAGACTTGTGCCTTATTTTAATGGGACTCTGGGTGAAAACAGACATGACGCTAACCACCCTTTAACCACCTTTGGTGGTTATTTATGCATGTTGCAGGGCTGTATTGGTGCCCTATGCAGCCCTGAAACATGCATAAATGACCACCAAGGGTGGTTAAAGGGTGGTTAGCGTCATGTCTGTTTTCACCCTTTGTTTTAGTTCCTTATTAGCTCCTAAGTGTACTACTGTACTGTACTTATCAACCTCCTTCCTATCCAATAACTTCATCCCTAAGGGGATAGCTCAGCCTGAACCAGACACAACTGTTGGCTTTCTTCCAGTAAAAATTCCTTTATAATTTTTTTAATCTTATGTGCCAGCAGCCTGGTTCCATTTTTAATTACGTGCAACCTATGTTTCTTTTGTAGGCTCTCTCTTCTGCAACTGTCTATATTTGTAATAATTAAATCTGCAATACTTATGCCTCGTCTTGTCTTGTGGAGTCTCCTATCATAGAGAGGTATCCAGTACAAGAAGATACCACAACATAACAGGGTTCAGCATACACTTGCAAAAAAATAATTTTAGTGGACTACTTGTGTGACTACATAGCATAGAACCATGCCTAAATCATTGATCACCTCACTGCTCTTTGTGTCCTTGTTGCCTGTTTCTTTCTGACTTCAGATTGTATTTATTTATATGTGAGACACTCTGAGTAAATAAGGAGGGAATGAAAAGTATTCTGCAGCACTTCCTAGATAAAGACCACTTGGTGTTCATTCTTTTTTGACAATCCATTTCCAGTCAGCTTTGAGAGTCTTTCAAAGTCTGCAGCTTTGAAAGTCACAACTGGCTGAAAAACCACACTTGGAAAGTAATAATTAATGGATTGGTGTCTGACTGGGAAGAGGAGGTACCAAGCAAAGTCCCGCAGGGACCGTCCTGCTTCACATCCTCTCAAATATTCTCATTGATGATTTGGAGGAGAGAGTGAAGAGTACACTCATCTGTACAAAGTCAATTGCGAAGAGATTTCATTAGGAAGAAACAATTAAAGCTGAACATTACAAAGTGACTAATGCCTTGATAAAAACATAGTTTTTAAGTATTCATTTCTGTGCTAATAGTCACTGAAAAGAAATACTACTTCTCTATCCATTTAGTTGCCTTTAGGTTTATTATGTTTGTTTTTAAAAGGAACTAATGATGGCAGAAAAGGAGAAAACATAAGAACATACATAGTGCCATACTGGGTCAGACTAGTGGTCCATTGAGTCCAGCACCTGTCTCCGACAGTGGCCAATCTCGGTCGCTTGGAAGAAGTACACAGCAGGTCACAAAAATTCCAATAGATAAGTGAGGCACGACTTCCCTTTGCTAAATTCATGTTGACGCTTCCCCATTAAGCCATGTTTATCAATATGCCTAGTAATTCTGTTTTTAACAAAACACTATTTTGCCTGACAACAGTTATCAGGATCACCAGTTTATAGTTTCCAGGATTGCCTCTGAAGCCCTTTTTAAATATTGGCCTTATATTCACTACCCTCCAGTCCTCAGGTATAGTGGCAGATTTTAGTGATAGGTTACAAATTACCTGCAGTAGGCCTGCAATTTCATACTTGAGTTCCTTCAGAACTTTGGGGTGTATACCATCTGGTTCTGGTAATTTGTTACTATTTAGTTTGTCAATTGGCTCTAGAACATAGAGTATAGGTTAGTATAGGCTACCCCTTCCCCAAAATGTTCCCCAGTTCCTAACAAATCTAAATCCCTCCTCCCTGCACCATTGTCTCATCCACGCATTGAGACTCTGGAGCTCAGCCTGCCTCTGGAATCCTGCGTGTGGAACCGGGAGCATTTCTGAGAATGTTACCGTAGAGGTTCTAGACTTCAGTCTCCTACCTAGAAGCCTAAATTTAGCCTCCAGAACCTCCCTCCTACATCCTCCTATGTCATTGGTACCCACATATACCATGACAGCCAACTCATCCCCAGCCCTCTCTAAAATTCTGTCTAGGTGGTGCATGAGGTCTTCAGCCTTTGCACCAGGCAGGCAATTTACCATGCAGTCCCCATGGCCACCACCAACCCAGCTATCTACATTTCTAATAATGGAATTGCATACTACCACAGCCATCCGATTCCCACCCTCCTGGAAATATACCCCTGAAGATGTATCCTCCGTGCGAGAGGATAACGCATCACCTGGAAAACAGGTCCTAGCTACAGGACCACTTCCTGCCATTCCAGTCTGATGCTCTCCTTCCTGGAGGCCTTGTTCCTCCAAGGCAGCACAGAGGCTGCCAGAGTGGAGATGGGACTGCTCTACTATGTCCCTGAAAGACTCCTCTATATACCTCCGTCTGCCTCCACTCCTCCATCTCTGCCACTCAAGCCTCCAGAGACTGCACACGTTCCCTGAGAGCTAGGAGCTCTTTGCACCGGGTTCACACATACGACCTCTCCCCAACCTAGTTTTGACCTAGTTAAGACAGGAAAGAGTTAATCTTTCTGAGCTGCTATACTCTGAGAACTTTTAGGTCAGGGTTTTAGATAGCAGGGATTTAGACTTTTGCATTAGGGATTTAGGTAAGGAATTTAGTCAAGTAGGGTCAAATGCTGCTACTTTGCTTTGGGGCTAATTATCACAGTGCTTTTAGTTATACAACTAAAGAGAGTCTCTAGTTTAATCTAGGACAGCTAGGTGAGTATGTTAATAGCTGCAATCCTAAACTGCTTGTGTGCGGGTTGCGTGCAGCGCTGTGCTCCCATGTGCACCAACACGTACCACATGACACACGTGCGGCATGGGATTGGCTCCATTGAATAAAGTAGGGTCTTACCCAAATTCACATCAACAGTGTCTCCCCTGGAGGCATCCTCCCATGGCCAACTCCCAGGCAAACTCCCTGTTTTCTAGCCCTGTTCATGGGAACCTACATCACAAGCTCCTGCATTGCTCAGTGGCTTCTCATCTTCGGAACACCTAGAGGCTTGGGCCTTTGAGTCAACAGAAGTTAGCTCTGCCCCCTAATCAAGGCAAGGAGTTCTGAGTCACAGCCCCTTTATCGTTACTATAAATTACTGGATTGATAATAACAATGTGCTGTTTACAGCTGACCTTAATACAAATATAAAATTTATACTAGAACTTTAAGCATTAGAGATATTCTGTCTTGTTCTGGATTTAAACTGAAAGTGGTGAATATTTTTACCTTAACAGATCTATTATCCTGACAAAACTGAATCCTGACAAGACGGAGGTGATGTTAGTGGGTAGGTCGGTAGAGGTGACGACTCCATCGATTCATGGGGTCTGCCCTCCGCTGACGTCCCAGGTGCGGCTCCTCGATGCGCAGCTCCACCTGGATCTCCAGGTGGAGGCTGTGGTGAGGAGTGCCTTCCGCCAGTTACATGTGGTGCGGCGGCTTTGGCCGCTGGTTTTGGTCCCGGACTTGGCCATGATCATCCATGCTTTTATTACCTCTAGATTAGACTACTGCAACACGCTCTACGTGGGGCTACCTATGGTGACAGCTCGGAAGCTGCAGCTGGTGCAGAATGTGGCAGCCCGGCTCCTGGCGCAGTTGGGCCGCCGGGAGCACATTACACCAGTGTTCCGATCTCTGCACTGGCTGCCAATAGTCTTCCAGCCCGATTCAAAGTGTTGGTTTTAACCTATAAAGCGTTACACGGTTTGGGCCCTGCTTATTTGCAAGACCGCCTCACTCCCTGGGTTCTAGATCGGCCCCTGCGGTCATCCGGGGGCGCCTTGTTGGAGGTCCCATGGGTTCTCTGAGGGGCCACGCAGAATACGGCGTTCTTGGTGGCTGTGCAGGTGGCCCCGGACCTCCTGGTCTTCCGTAAGAACTTTCGTTAGGCATTTGGCGAGGGAGAAGGGGGGGGGTAGGGAAGGCGGTATGGGGGTGTTATATGGTTAATTTATTTTATAGTTGAATTGTTTTTATACTTATATGTGGTGGTGTTAGTCTCTCTGGGCCGCCTGAGGTGGGAGAGAGCGGGATATAAATCTTGTAAATAAATAAATATAAATATATAAATAAATAAATTATTGTAGCATGTTTAAAATGAATAGTACACAAATTGTAAAATTAGACACACAAAAATATAATTGGCCTTTAATATTTCCAAAGGAATTTCGATCACAGGTGTCTTGAAAGTTTATAAAGCTAAGATCCCCCCAATGTTGCTCTTTGGAATAGAATTAGTGCCCTTTCCATGGTGCCTTGTCACCCACTTCCCATTCATGTCTGATGCTGCTGTGTCCTGGGGATTTTCCATTTGCTCTCCCATGCTCTCCTGGCCATCCATCAACACTGTAAAAACACCCCACACCCTAAAAAGATAGCAATAAATTGAAGCCTTTATCATGCTGCTGTGTAAACATACCACCACCACCACTACCCTGGTGCATTAACTTACCATTCTCCTCCTCCTTGAGAAAGGTGGCCTCCAGGTCCTACGTTTCGTACATAAGTACCTCTGGAAAGTCCTCAAATAAGGACTGGCTCTCCATCCTCTCACCTTCCCCAGAATAAACACGGAAACCATGGATTGTGAAAAATTTAACTCTAACAATATAAGCTTAAATTTAACTTTAAATAATCATTTATTTGCAAAGTCTAATTAATTCTTCTTCCACCTGGCCCTTTTTGGGAAAACCGGGCAAGCTCTCTTTCGGGGTGGCGTGACTGGCAGGGGGACATTTTCCTCCTCTTCCTTTTCCCACGGCCAAGGAGGTTGTGGGGGAGTGTTCACAGGTGTGCTGCTCACAGCTGCTGCTGCCTGGAGGATTGGTTACTGCGGAAACCAGGGTAGGCGGCGAATAATTGTGGGGCAGCAAAATTTGAATTCATTACCATTCCAATTTAACAGCTGCTTTCCCACCCAAAGGGAAGCAGGAATGAGCATCTGGCCTAGGTTACTGCTGGGCAGTTGTGCAGCAGGATCTCCAGGGCACACAGTTCTCCTCCTGTGATCACCATCCACCATGGTTCCTTTCCTCACCACCCCTGCTGTGTCCTGGGGAGTATTCTGTGGACATAGTAAATAAAAAACCCATATAATTAACTAGCAATAAATGGTGCCTTTCCCTCCCGTAAATGGTTCATCCCTCCATCCACCCCCACCCCTTCAGGACATTAACTTACCATAGTTGTCTGGCTGTCATTTAGCAATGCTGTACAGCCCCTCATTTATTTAGAAGGACTGTGTGAAAACAAACCTAAAAATGAATCTACAAAATTAATGGCTTAAGAAATAACAACAAAAATATGCTGGCTGTAACCGTGTTTTTATTCCTACCAATTTTAAATTAATGTTTATTTGGTGTAAGCCGTAAATAAAGTGTATGTATGTATAATTAATGCAATAAAAGAATGAATTATAAAATAAAATAATAAAAAAACATGAATAAAATATAAGAGTATGTTCTTCATATTCTTCTTCTATTTTCTTGGGTTGTATGACCTGAAATGCTGAAATTAAAAATACTAAAAAAAATATTTTCAGCTTTTAGTTCTTTCTTAAAGTAAATAAAAGCAGCAGGGGGGTATTTTTAGATGTTACGAGATCACGCTCAACCACGGTCAATTCCCATATGGGGAGCGTGATCTCGGCACGTCAGGTCAGTGTTACACCAGATGTTCACCCCCGTGAATCACGGAGGGGAATCAGATTTACCACGCTTCCGGCCCTCCTCGCTGGAGGAGAGCAGGAAGCGTGGTAAATCTGATTCCACCCCGTGATTCACGGGGGTGACCAGCCGGCGTAACTCTGACCAGACATAACGTTGACACGCTCAACCACGGGGAAATCCCAATGGTTGAGCGTGTCAATGTCACGTCCGGCTGCTGACCACGGCTCAGAATCGGCGGCTGTGCTCGCCGCCGATTCCGGGCCGTGGTCAATTTCCTGGGGCGGGCGGG
>QEPC01010657.1:2336031-2346386 GCA_003113815.1 Sphenodon punctatus | reverse complement strand
GGCCCATCCCCATAAGGAGGCAGGCCGCCACGTTCTGCACCAGCTGCAGTCTCTGAACAGTCACCAAGGGTAGCCCCACGTAGAACACATTGCAGTAGTCCAGTCTTGAGGTGATAAATGCATGGATGATAGTGACCAGGTCTGAGTCTGAGATATATGACGGAAGCCGCCGTATCAGATGTAGTTGACAAAAGGTGCTCCTCACCACGACTGCCACCTGAGCATCCAGGCAGAGCTTATGAGTCAGGGAGTGCTCCAGACTCTGAACCTGGGGGTCAGGGAGGGACAAACCCCATTAATGATCGGGGGGGGTGGGTCATCAGCTCCCCTACCCCTCCCACTAGTATCACCTCAGTCTTGTCAGGATTCAACTTCAGACAGCTCGCCCTCATGCAGTCCCCCCAGCTGCAAGTAAGCACCAAGACTGCTGGGCCTGGGTTGGATGATAAAGAGAGGTACAGTTGGGTGTCATCAGCATATTGATGATACCGAACATCATACCCCCTCACAACCTTGCCCAGCAGCTGCATGTACACGTTGAGCAAGAGGTGGGACAGGATTGAACCTTGCGGGACTCCACACGTGGGGCTCCAGGGAGATGAAGAATGGTCCCCCAACACCACATGCTGGGTCCTACCGGACAGGAAGGAGCAGAACCATTCAAGAACAATTCTCTCCACTCCAGCCTGTTTCTGCAAGCGAGCCACCAACACCTCGTGATCAACTGTGTCAAAGGCAGCCGATACAGATCTACTTGACCTTTTAAGGTCCTGGAAGGGGCCAATAGTTCTAATATTCTTATCTGAAAACATGGGCTTTGTTCTTTTTAAAGCCCTTTCGTAAGACATGCTAGTTTGAGAGTTTCCATACATTTATTGCACTACTTAGGTAGAATGATTTATAATAGTGCCCGCCCGGTGTATTTTAGAATTGGCCAGGAATGCATTGGCTGTCACATCCTACTGCTTAATTAGAAAGATGACGACTATATTTACCATGATCCAAGCAGTGTTTCAGCAGTGCTTGGTGTTCATGGAAATTTTATGCAAACAAGGTGCCTGGTTTCCTGTAATAACCTCTGCCTACCACCAAAAATCAAGCATAGTGGACTATCCCTAGTTCTAGACAGAAAGCTGGATAAATCAGTTTCACCTTATAGTATTGTGTTCTATATTTCTGTTGCTTTAGCACTCTCAAATATCCACAGGGGCATTTCTTATTAATTAGATGGAAGCATGTCTGAGTAGGAGTTTATTGCTTTGATCCAAGAGAATAAATAGTTGTTAAATTCCTCAGTACTCTGTGCAGCCCTTATTTATGGAAACTCTTGAAGTTGTATTTTGCCTCTGTAAAGCTACACACCTGTGTTTTTCCTCCTTAGAACTGTTAATTTCTTACTGATGATGCCTACTTGTGCTTTTATTGTCACCACATCAACCGAAGAAGGCAATGAGACAGCTCATGGGTTGAAAAAGCTACCACACTTGATTAACTAGCCAGTCTCTGCTACCAAACAGTGCAGAAATCATGAGGTCCAGTGCCATGCTTCTTCAACAAACCAGGGCTCTGCTGAAATTAAGTAGGGTCACAATAAGTAGGAAAAGTGGGACACTATCTTTAGACTTCTCAAACCTTGTCAGGGGCATTGCTTCTGTCCCCCTCTGGGTTGGAACAGAGCTGTGGGTTGCTCAGGCTGCCACACTTGCCCTAGCCCCTCTATATCTTGCAACAGTGTGTTTCCAGCTTCTCAGTGCTATTTCTGCATATCCCTCTGCTTTTGTGTGCTGAACCTCCCTGCCATAAGAAACCACCAGCCTAGCTTGGTTGACTTCCCTTATCCCCAGATTGGCTAGTAATGATCCCAGATAAATTTCTATTCCTGCCACTGATATGTGTGCCTCATCTTTCCTAAACAACTGAAGCCTTTTAAACCTAAAATTAAACTTCAAAATATAGGCTGTAATCCTAACATACTCATTTCTAGGGGTGGGAATTCCGGATCTTCCGGTATCCTATACTGCCCGGTATTTGGTGTACATTTCCATAGAGTCCCATTTTCTTTAGTGGAGCTTTGCTAGTACCAGTGCATTTAGGATCACAGCCATAGTTCTTCAAAAACAAAGTGCTGAGCTATTCTGAACAGTGGGGATATCATCAGCAGGTTAGTTGGAAGATGGAGGGGTGTGTGTGTGTGTGTATATGTAGAAAGAGGGTACACCCGTAGGTGTCAGTACGCTTGCTTCTGGACTGTGACACCCTTCAGTTCTTAATTTTAAGCTATAAATGATTGATACATAAAGTGTTTTCCCACCCAACAATATTCAGGCGATGATGCTGGATGCACTGTTGCTTGTGAGGGAAAGGTCCCATATTTTCCCATTTGGGGGTTTCATCTCCAATTTTTAAAATGGAAAACTTACAGGTTATGCACTTGTAAGAATTAGTTCCCAATTCTATCAAGTGTGTAAGGCTAATTTTTCCATCAGGTGAGGGGGTGGGGGGAGGTGTGTGGCTGTGGGAAATTTAAAATGTGCTCAGAATAGCAGTCGAACATTGGGTAGGCCAGTCTGAATTTGTATCCCTAGGCCATTGCAGTTAAGAACAGGGAAAGTCTTAAAGGTAGCTCTTTCATACCATCAGATCTCTGTAATTTGATTTGAACGTTAAAGCTTTGACCTCCTGCAAACGCTTACGCATGTTACAACTGTGTGCATATAATCAGCCAGTTTGGCATCAGTAGGATTTCATGCCCCCCCCCGCCACCCCAAAAAAGTGTTTGCATGAACAAGACCTAAATGATCAAATACTGATATTGGCTGGTTTAGATGTTCCTTTCTCGATACAAACAGAATAACAGTAAAATATAGAGAACTGTACCTCATTTGAGAGTAGTACACTGTTCTGTGTCCATTATTGGTAGTGAGGTTGCTAATATCCTGTATCCTGATTGTGCAGCGTGCTGTGTAATTAATGTCCATTTTTGTGCTCTTTATGCTTTTTTTTTCCAGATGCTGCTATGTACTTGCATTTTAATTCTCATTTTCTTGCTTCTACTACCAATTATTGTTGCTTTGCTTTGCCCTTTACTAATAAAGCAGTTTTTCTCCCTCTCCCATCTCTTTCAGGGCTGTCCTATAAATATCCGCTTCTTAAAGGTAGCTTTTTCTCTCTGTGTTTTCTTCCACATTTCTCCTCTCAAAATCTTTTCTCTGAATGTTTGAAGTTACGTAAACTTGGATTGATGTTCATTATTATCACTTTTTAAGGATGCACTTTATTTTCACTAGTTGAAACAGTTTTTTATGTATGGGGGTGAAGTATTTGCTGTAACGTATTCCCTTGCCCCGCATCAGCCCATGATGCAGCTGTCCATCAGGCCAGAGCCGCCAGATGTTCGCCCACTTCCGCTCTGGGGTGAGTGGCAGGCCGCTGTGCACTTTGTCCACTGGAAAGGGCTGGTGATGCATTGTGAGCTACTGTTGCCCAGCCTAGGCCAGTGGGGGGTAATGGGATGCCTACTGTCTGGTCAGCCCATGAAGCCCTGCGGCATGGCACAGTCTGAAGACCTGGCTGTAGGAGCATGATCTCCCTGCCTGCCAAACAGCTAATCAGGGGAGGGGGGCCCAAGAAGTGCCCATGCTCCTCCGAGGCCGCTTCCACCAGTCAGCTTTTTAGTGGGTTGGGGAGTTGGCATGTGCTCCTCCACACACCCCCATCAGCCATCTAGCAGCAGCAAGCTCAATCTTGCAGCACAGCAGGAGTCCGGGAGTCCAGCCCTGTGTGGCTGGCTCCTTGGCTGGACCCATGGCATGGAGGGGCTGGTGACAGCCACAGCGGGGCTGCTTGTTTGGACTGTTCTCCCTGCTGGTCCAAAATGTGGTGGCTGCATTCGCCCACCCCAGGACGGCCATGGAATCCAGATGGCCCTCTCTCATGTGGCTTTACTCATAGTGTGCCTTTCTTTTTTGAATCATTTTTATATCTATTAAACAAAATGTTTCTTCTCTTGGGAAACTGGAGTAGTGCATCTTTAATTTGATAAACTACCATTTTTTCTTCTTCTGATGGAACTTTGAATAAATTCCACAGATCAAATGGTATTCATTTTCACTTTATATTTATATACATATGCACCTGCATAATGTATAGCATGCATATATTATGGTACAATGTACCACATGCATATAATTTATATATGTATAGTGTGGTATAATATACCATAGAATATAATTATCCTTTCACACATTCTTTTGGTGCCTGGATTACTGGTTCACCTTAAGTTTACTTCCCATTTGAATTATTTCACTAAATCTCCATTTCACTGAACTCTTTCCATGGAAAAGAAGTCTTAACCTTGACAAATGTGTGTTTGAGCTTTCTAATTTGCATGAAAGTCATCTTTAATTTTTGTAAAAAGTAATGTTAGAAAGTGTTCTTTCTAACACGTCTTGTTATTGTGGACTAGTAGTGTAATTTATACTAGTAGTGCTCAAGATTTTGGTGAAAAATTAGTTTTCAAAATTACTGTACATTAAGCACATCTTAAATCTTGGTAGCAGCAGAACTGTTAGCATAAAGTGATAAATTACATGTGATATAAGATGTTAGGGAACAATTTATAATAATGCATGATGCTGAAGATATCCAATTAAAAAATTTCTCCACTTGGAGATCAATGTGAGTCATTATAACATCATGATTTTGTCAGTTTTTGTGTTAATATTGGTCCTACAATGAACAATAAAATGATTGTTTTTATTGCCAAATATTTCATAGTGTAGTAATCATGTGACATTTTAGCATCCAGTTTTTTTGTGACTTATCTTTTTAAAATACTTCTTATTTGGTGTTTTTGCTTCAGAGAAACCTCTTCAAAAGAGGACTGTACTTTTAAAACAGGGGTCGATTTATGTTTCCTGTTTAAAAGTAAAAACATCACACTCTGGTTCAGTCCTAGAAACTTGACTCATTAAGGAAGGTTGCATACTTCGCTGTTTTAAATATGCTCAAACTAGAGATCTATTGGAAGCTGCTTGTCGTGCAGTGGTGGCTGGTGGGGCAGTGGGCGGATTGGACCTGCCGAAGCCGCCAGCGGGCCTAGGGGTAGAGCCTGGCCTAGGGGCAGAGCCAGGGCAATGGTTGGCAGAGCCAGGGCAACAGTAGGGCAGTGGCGTGGCATAACCCAGCAGCAAGGAGTTCCCAGGGTTAACATTGGATGACCATTAGTTAATACTGGGAACACTACTATGTGAAGCACTGCCACCGGGGGATAGAGAGCCGTCTTACTGGGGTCCCGTCCACTCTCTTTCCCACCAGGTCCAAATTAACCATAGTAGATTAAAAAAATAGATCACATTTCCATCGCCTACCTTTATCCTGAACCCTTGAATCCTCCATTTTCATGGCATCCTTGGCCACTTGTAGTCTTCCGAAGGTGTAGGCTTTGGGACAAGCCTGCCTTCTGGCTTGGAGAACTGGGAGGATTGAATTAGCTCCCTGTCTTGCGACAAGCCAAATCAGAAGAGAATGAAAGGGAAGAGAAGGACAGGACAGAGGAGAAGTAGGAGGGAAGGGACTTGGTTTTGGTGCACGAGAAGAGGAAGGGGGAAGAGATGGGTTCGGTGGGGGACAGGGGAAAAGGGTTTCCTTGTTTTTCTGCAGCCTTCTCTTCTGCCGTGCTCCTACCTACTTTCTCCTCTGTTCACAAAGAAAGCAAGGCGAGGTGTGGAATCATTCCAGATCTCAGACAAACTGGATAGAAAAAGAACCAAATTACTTCAGGTGTTTGCACTCTGAATGACATTTTTAATTTTGCTTCTTTGTGGACCTCTCCCTCAAAGAAGAGGTCCAAGACCCTCCCAATCCCCATGCCATCACTTACCATTATCTGGAACCTTCTTCATTTTCATGCTCTCCTTGGCTGCCTGTAGTTTTCTAAGGTAGGCTCCTAGTCCCCAGACAGCCAAACACCTGTCCAAGCAAACAGGCCCTTTTTTAAAAGTCTGACCAATTGCAGGGCTGCATTGCAAGCAAAACTGGCCCAGTGAGACCAGCATCCCTAGTAGTAACAACCTATCCCCAACAGCCAAATGCCTGTACAAGCAAACAGACCCTTTTTTTAAAGTCTGGCCAGTTGCAGCCCAGTACTGCAAGCAAACCAGGCCATCCAGACCAGCATCCCTAGTAGCTACACCTTATCCCCGACAGCCAAACACCTGTCCAAGCAAATAGGCCCTTTAAAAAAATTCTGGCCAGTTGCATGGCTGCACTGCAAGCAAACCAGGCCCATCCAGACCAGCATCCCTAGTAGCTACACCCTATCCCTGACAGCCCAACGCCTGTCCAAGCAAACAGGCCCTTTTTTAAAAAGTCTGGCCAGTTGCAGGCCTGTATAGCAACCAAACACGCAGGGCTGAATAAACCAAATTCAAACTATGCATTTTTGTTTCTCCACAAAACCGGCAACCAAGATTCTCAAAAGCACAATCACAAGCAGAGAGGCAAGAAACTACTTTCCAGCAGGGGGCAGCAGTGAAACAGCAAAGGAACCATTGTAAACAGGAGTAGTCATTACCAGTGGACCCACAAATTCACAAAATGGCCTCTCTACTCATGTTTGGGAGGAGAAGGAAAGCAGCAGTGCATCATGCAAGCACAGAGCAAGCAAAATAAACCAGAAATCTTTAGGCCATTGTCCCAACAGTATTATGTGAAGTCCTTAGCACTGCACATCACGCAAACAGCAGCATGGAGTTCCACTTGTCTCAAAACAGAAAACATGCTACACACAGTTCTGTTACAATGTAAAAGGTGTCTGAGCTGCTACAATGAACTTTCCTGCAAAGACCACTAATTAGTGAACCAACCTGTGGCATGGCCTTCTCACAGACAAGCCTGCGACATCCCATGCCCAGACTTCAAAAAGGCAGGCCAAGTCCATTTTCAAATGCAGAAAATATTGCAGCAAAGATTAGAAACCTTTTCCATCAAAGCCCCTAGATCCCCCCACCGAACAAAGAGACAGCAGACAGTTTAGACTGGAAAACAGCAAAGAAAGGGAACACCACTGACTTCAACAAACCATTTTGTGGTGGCTCCAGTTCCACAAAATGGCCACTGTCTTTTTTGCACATGCTTTGGGCTTGGGAGAGCAGAGGAGGGAAACCAGCAATACATCCCTTGCAGCATGTGTTGCAACTAGCACAGATCATACCAAGCTAGAGGCCAAATATTCAGCTGCTCACCTCAGAGCATCTACTTGATATTCTAGGTCAGCAGCTCAATATTTGGCTTCAGCCAACCCTTAGACACAAGACACATCGATCTTAATTAGGAAAATGCAGTAGAGGTTTCCAAGTGAGAAAGAAAAGCCCAAGTTGTTCACACTACTAGTAGTATCTATTTCTGCAACAATAGCCTTTCCTTTATTAAAGGTTATTGCAGTACAGAGATACTACTACTAGTGTGAACATATGATATTTTTAGCACTTGGAAACCACTATTGCATTACCAAATGAAAATGGCTGAAAAACTACTTCTGCTACTACTAGTAGCAGAAGTAGTTGTGTTTTTAAGTCTATTCCTACAAGTCAGAGTATACCACGCAGCAGCAAGTTCAACTTTACTCAATTAAAAATTAAGAATTAATGTCTTGAGGCAGCTGGCAGCACAATCATATTTATTTATTTCAATTTTATTCCACACCCTCCTGCTCACAGACCAGCTCAGGGCGGCCTACAACACACACAGTCAACAATTACAATTCATAATTAAAACATACTATTACTCACAATTTAAAAATTAATTTAAAATATTCTAAAAATACTAAAAATATACTAAAAGGGAAGAATCAATCCGTATGTAATAACCATATGTGATATCATCCCATAATAATCACTATTTATTATAACCTCCCCCCTCCTGGCTCCTCCTTCCCCCCCTCCTCCCAAGACAAGTCCCCCAGCCCATGGGGCCCCCCAAAAAAACCAAGTCCAAGCCCCAGCCGGGTCCCCAGTGTACTCACCCTGCAGACCCAAGTCCAGACAGAGCAGGTTGAGCTCGGCAGCAACTCCTCCCCACTGGAGGACAGGATGCTGGGCTTGATGATGGACCCTTGGTCTGACTCAATATGGCACTACCTAACTTACTTCCTTGAGATGATTATTATTAATAAAATATTATATATAAATAAATAAATAAATAAATATAATCTAAAAGTGATCTGTAATTTGAATGAAAAAGATAGTCTGACCACCAGCTTTCTGGCCAACTGCAAACTCTCTCTCTCGAGAACTGAAAGAGAGATAAAATGGCACCTGTGGAGTCACTTTTATATATGTTCTGGTCTCTGGAGCAGCAGGCAGACCCCACCCTAACACCACGTGAGAGAAAAAGCCCGCGCTGAGTGAGACACTGAATAAAACACAAAGCACTCTCCACTCCCCCCCCCCCGCAGTTGCTGATCCACCGACCAATAGCACACATGCACACATCACAACAGTCACACACACACACACACACATACATCCATTGCTCCCCCTACTGCCCCCTCTCCTGCCTACAGGGCGCTGTTACTGTTGCTGCCGGTTGCCTCTCCATAGAGCTCCATGAAATACTGCCCCAAGCAATCCTGGCAATGCATTGATCTTTGCTATGCACACGTGGTGGACAGCACTCCCTAGACACCCAAAGCACGTTCTGCCAACTTTTGACCCTTACAGGTCTCCCTCTCCACTATCTCCTCCTCCTTGCTTGCACCGTGAGAGTGTGAGCTGAGTCCCCCTCTCCTGCCTCCCCCTTGTGACCTGGCCCAAGGGAGCCAGCAGCGCTTTGCAGTTTGCGCATGTACAGAGCAAAGGAACACATTCGCACATGTGCAGTCTTGAAGTGCACTTCTATCAGGAAGTGCAGAGCGCCGGAGCAACTTGACACAGCCGCGCTGGGCCCTGAACATGTCCACCGCACCAGGACCCCGGGGGGGAGGACAAAGTAATTCAGGTTTGGTGGGCATGAGAGGCAGTAGGGGCAGTGCCCCTGGTTCCCTGGGGGTAGCACCATGCTTGTTGTCATGGGAATGGTATGTTTTGAATTTATTAAACCAATGCATGATGATGAAGGTAAATCCTGTTCACCTTTTGGAGGTTTTTGAAAAGATTTTGGGGAGATGTGTCTTTTATTTGGAATAATTGCAGAAAGATTTCATCTTATGATGACAAAGGCCATGATCAACAACTCACTTGGGAGTAGTTCCACTAACGCCCTGCAGACTAATCCCAACTAAAGACTACCCCCAAAGTAAGTGGGCTGTGGATCACAGCCTAAGGAAGGTGAAATCTGGAAGAACTTACAGCAACAGCTATCTGTTAATTAGACTGAAGTATACTCTGATTAGCACACCTGAATTTCATGTGCCATTGTAAACTGTTGTCTGAGGAGGAAGGAAAATGGTTAGTGTACAGATCTGTTGACACATGTCCCAAGAAGCAAATGTTTGTGGACTAAGAAAGCACTTGTTGGTAGTAACCTTCTGAAGAAATCAAAGAAGTAGTGCCATTTAAGATAGAATTCCAATTAGGATAAATCTAGAATTACTGATGTTACTGCTGTCACTGTTGTATGAAGCACCACTGACATACTTTCAAGAGCATCATTGCTCCCACCATGTGCAAGCTATCATCGCTGACGTTAGCATTCTTTTTTAAAGCAGTTCTGTAAGTAATCAGTTTATGTGAGGCTACGAGGGAGGTTTTACAAAATTAGAATTGAAAAGAAACAGCGAGTGTGTATCACAAGGAGACTCTGGGTGATTTCAGATGTGACGTGGTGAAATCCACCACAGTGAATCCCACCCCGATGTCAATTGCTTCACCGCGGGCCGGGGTGAGACGCGTGGCCCCAACAGACATGACAGGGGCGGCACCACTGCCCAGGGCCAACCGGAGAGAACATGGACTGGGGGAACCCAACAGACGTGACGTGGTGGCGGGAACCGCGGTGGGAACCCCACAAGGCACCGGGGTCACGCGGACGCAAACATGGCCACCTGAGGGCAAACGAAGCCAAAGACGGTGGAGGGCCCCACCCAGGGAAGGAAAACACGAAGGGAGGGGGTGGAGGGAGCCTCAGCGCTCGCAGCGTTCACAAACAGCGGCTGCACAAAAGGCGCGCACACTTCAAAACAGGAAGCGCACACACACAACAAAGGGGAGCGGAGCATGGGGGCAGAGGGATGCACACACTGGGGGGGGTAGGGAACCCCCGGGCAGGTCGGATGCACGGGAAGAGGGGGTGGGGAAGGGCTGGCATGGCCAGCCCAGGCAGGGGGCAGGAGCCCAGCGGGGAAGGGGGACCCAGCA
>QEPC01010657.1:2268608-2331482 GCA_003113815.1 Sphenodon punctatus | reverse complement strand
GTTGTTGTCTGTGATGTCCTTGAACCCCATTTTCAGTTCCTTTATATTAGTCCGGCACTGTGTGGGCATTCTGTCGTATCCGGCCTCCCCCATCTCCGTGGCTATCTGGGCGAACACCTGCTCATTCCTGGCGTTGACTGCCAGCTCGGCCTGCATCTTGGGTGTCTCCCAGATGGCTATGAGGTCGTGGGTCTCCTGGAGCCCCCACTGACCCCCCCCGTGGTACTGGCGCCTGGGTGATGGCCCCTTCGCTGCCTCTTCCTCCTCCGCCACCGCCGCCTGGCCCTGGCTCCCTCCAACCTCGGCTTCCTCCGGGACACGTTCCCTGTTGCTGGTCTGTTTGGGGGTACATTGCGGGCTGCTGGTTAGGCTCCTGGTGCCCCTCCTCTCCACAGCTCCGACCCACCTGCTCCCGGCTGCACCCCCTACCTTCTTCCAGGGTGGCCCCGTGTGCTGCTGGGTGTCCCCCGCTGGGCCGGGTTCCCCCCTCTCCTGCTGCTGCTGCTGCTGCGCCTCCTCCTCGCCCTCTTGCTCCATCCTCCGCTCTGTTTCCTCCACCCTCCTCTCCATCGACTGCTCTGCCACGTTCCCCTACTGCTGCCTGCCCTTTAAATCTCCCTCCATGTGCTGCTTGTTGTTGGTTGCCTAGCAGCACCGCTGCGTACCGTCACCGCGACCCGTGGTCATTTCCTTTCACCGCGGCCAGAGGTTTCCCTTCAGATGTTACTTTTCATTCACCCCTGCCTTGGTGAGCATTCACCATACTTCTGGACCTCCTCCTGCCCCGACCTCACGAAGCGTGGTTAGGTTCACCCCGGCCCGTGTTTGACTGTGGTGAACATCTGGATGCAGGCCAACAGACGTGCATGGCTCTTTCACCATCTACCGTGTTTTACTGCGGTTGACTGTGGTGACTGCTGAAAACGTAACATCTGAAATCACCCTATAACCATATAACAATCTGAAACAGAAAATAAATAAAAAACAAAACAAAACCACCATTTTGGGAACATTGCAAGTTGAGTTTACAGCGTTTTCATCGTTAGTGTTGTAGGCATCAGGACTTATGAAATTATTGCAACCTTGGAATAATGGTGCTTGCAATTTGACAGGTTTGTTTTCCTCTGGGAGAGAAACTTGCATTTGTTCATAGTTTGGAGGGCTGCATGTGTGTTTTTTATTTTTATTTTTATTTTTTTAACATCCTGTTAAATCTTTTTTTTTAAAAAAAAAATTACTTGTCTTTCTGGCAGAGGGTTTATCTGTAAAACCTTCCCATTGTGCGCTAAATGGTGTAAAAACCAGCAGTTTGGAGCTTTGAATTTATAGTACCCTGTTTGCTAGCAAAGAAGCCTGGATCTGTACTGAAAAACTGGGTCTTTGCTTGAGACTTCAAACTAATTTTATTCTTAATCCATACTGAAAATTAAAGGTTGCTAATTAGATTTATTTTTGTGCATAAGCTGAATTCTGCTTCTGACCTGTTAATGTATTGCAAAATAGGAGGAATTTATATAACTTGTAAAAAAAAACCAACTTTATTTTGTTTTTTTTTAAAATGTATTAACATTCAGGTAGTTGCTGGTGCTAGTGTTCTTTGCAGTATTTCTGTTATTACTTCTTCTGTACATTGCCTTAAAGGATATTCCTATAGTAGCTCCTGAATATTTTCCCTAGACAGTTTTCTTAATTATGTTCCCATCTAGTTAGACACTCCTGCTTTATACAGACAAATAAAGACTGAAGACAGTGGGTGTTAACACACACAATGCAGGCCCAGTTCACCAGCTCTGGCTTGCCTGGGCCAACGCCAAACCCCACACATGTGATCCAGGCTAACCAAACGTAGACCTGGTTCAAACCCGAGCAGGACTGGTGGCCAGGCCAGAAATGTGGGCATGGAACAAACCATGCCCACGTTCCAGTCCCACAAGCTGCCCAGGCGGGCCAGAGCAGGTCGAGCTAGGCAGGCTCATTTGTTTTCTCACCTGCCCAGCCCAGCCCCCATGGCTACCTGTTTCTGGCAGCGGGCAGGGCATGGCAGTGGGCAGGGCATGGCAGCGGGCAGGGTGCCAGTCACAGCATGGAAGTGGAGCCAGACAGCTACGTGTCACCCCCCTTCCTCCCCCCCCCCCCAATCCAGGTCAGGCATGGGGAACCTTAGTTTCCGTACCCTGATCTGACCTGGCCAGGGGTTGTGGGGGCAGCCATTCCACCCCCAGACATGCAGCTGTCACATTGGCTGTGCATATGTTAACACTCAATGTAGACTCAGTTGGCTGCAACTTTATTAAACAGATTTATTATTTACTTATGTTTTTATTTACTCATTAATTAATTGACATTTCTACTCTGCCCTTCTCCTAAGACTCAGGATGGCCTACATAATAAAAACACACACACTAAAAATACAATAAAACTCCATATAAAAACCTCATTAATAAAACCAACCTCTAACAACCCCCCAACCTCCCCCCAACCCCTAACCCCGTCTGCCCAAATGCTTTGCTAAAAAGAAAAGTTTTTCACTAGCTCTTGCAAATGCTCGCGCTCTGACAGACTTCCAGGGGAAGGGAGTTCCATAACAGGGCAGCAACCAAGAACACCAATCTATGAGCCCTTGTCTTACCAATGAGATTAGCAGGTGGTACCTGCAAGAGAGCACTCCCATGCAGTGGAGCATGAAAGGAAAGGTATCTCAGATATATGGGGCCCAGACCATTTAGCGCTTTAAAAGTCACAACCAGTACCTTGAATTGTGCCCAGAAAGCTATAGGAAGCCAGTGCAGATGGTAAAACACAGGTGTAATGTACTCATGACGACCCACTTCTGAAAGGGGCTAGGTCGCTGCATTCTGCACCAGCTGCAGTTTCTGGGAAGTAACCAAGGGCAGCCCCACATAGAATACATTGAAGTAGTCTCACCTCAAGGTAATGAAAGCAGGGATGATGGTGGCCAAATCGGAATCAGAAAGATAGGAACGCACACCATTTTTAGACGAGGCGCTGCACAAGCGCCTCCTGAGCCACACGTTAAGACAGAAGCCAGCTGCACTGCCAGAAGTGATGTTCTCCCCATTGCCGGCAACGGCGGCGTCCGGAGACGCGGCGCTTTGCAGAGACGTATTCTAGAGACCTGAAAATTGAGGTTTCTAGAACGCGCCTCTGCAAAGTGCCACGTCTCCAGCCGCCGCCGTTGCTGGCAACAGGGAGAACGTCACTTCCGGCAGCGCGGCCGGCTTCTGTCTTAACGCGTGGCTCGGGAGGTGCTTGTGCAGAGCCACGTCTAAAAACGGTCGCAGTCTCCTCAACAGATGGAGTTGGTGAAAAGTACTCCTGGCCACTGCTGCAACCTGTTTTTCCAGGTGCAGCAAAGGGTCCAGAAGCACTCCAAGGCTGTGAACCTAAGTAACCAGAGGGGGCTGGACCCCTTCAATAATAGGGGTCCCAATGCCCTCCAAGTCACAAGATTGGCCAGTCATCATCACTTCAGTCATATTTGGATTCAGTTTCAATCAGCTCACCGTCATCCAGTCCCCAACAGCAGCCAGGCATTGCGTAAGCACGGAGACTGCAGGACCTGGGTCAGATGAAAAAGAGTGGTAGAACTGGGTGTCATCAACATACTGATGGCACCTCACTCCGAACCTCTGAATGATCTTGCCCAGCAGCCTCAGATACACATAAAAGAAGAGGGGAGACAAGATTGAACCCTAGAGGATACCACAGGAAAGGTCCCAAGGGAATGATGAGCAATTTCCCATCACCATGTGCCCCAACCTCCCCCACAGGAATGAACAGAACCACTCAAGCAGTCCCACACACCCCTGCCAAGTCCCGCAGTCATGTCAACTACACCCCATATCAAAGGCAACTGAAAGGTCTAACAAGATCAACGGGGCACAATTCCCCTTGTTGCTCTCCAGGTATTGTATTGTATTGATTTATTTATATTTAGTAGCCGCCCCCTCATGCCTGTGGCATCTCGGGGCGGCTTACAAAACCAAAACAACACATCAATAAAATTCAATTAAAAAACTAAAACCACAATAGTTTTAAAAATATTTTAACCCCCAAAATAACCCCCAATTACCCCACCCACCCCCCTCTCCAAAGGCCTGGTATAGATCATCAACCAAGACCACAAGTACAGTCTTCATTCTGTACCCTGGACGAAAGCCTAACTGAAATGGGTCCAGGAATCTGATAGTACCGAGGCAAGCTTGAATTGAACCCGTTCGATAATCAAGACCCTTGCCTAAAAAGGGAAGGTTAGATACATTACAATAGCTGGCCAGGAAGTCAGCATCTAAATATAGTTTCTTGAGCAGGGGTCATAGAATAGCAGTCCAAGAACCTACCCTTCCGAAGGGAGGCATTGACAACCCCAGCCAGCAACGGCCCCAGTGTCTCTTGACTGGCTTTCATCAGCCAGGACCAGCAAAGGTCTAATTCACATCTGATTGCCCACATCGCCCCAAGCCCAGTCCCCGCATCAGTGGGCAATACTAATTGAAACTGATCCAAAAGAACAGGACAAGTCTGAGCTTCCACAGCCCCAAACTCGGACTCTGCAATTGAAATAACAACACCTAAGTCATGATGAGTACGAGCAATTTTGTCTGTAAAATAGTTAATAAAATGTCACAGCAGGCAATAGATGGCTCTAGTTCATGGGAGAGACCAACTAGATTAATCATGCTATTCACCACCCGGAACAGCTCCGCAAGACGAGACTTTGCAGACGCTATGGTAGCAGAGAAGAAAGCTTAAAACATGTTAGGCATGTCAGAAGGGTTTCTGCCAATTATTTCATTAATAACTTTTGCTCCCCAGACTTCATGGGACCCAGTCAAATGTCCAGAGCCTCACTGCCCTGCTGCTGTGAATTAACCTGTCCACTCTGTAGAGTAGCTGTCTTTAATCTCATGCCTAACCTTTATTAGGGCAATGACATGGGCTGTCTTACCTTATTCTTGTCTTGGCTAAACTGAAATCCGCATGTTGTTTTTCACCTGCTGTCTACTTGCTTGATTCTTTGCTGCTGCTGCTTCATTAATTATCAATATAGCATCATTAAATAAAGATATAAATATTGTGTTGATTTATCTATCAAGGAATATTGAGACTTGCCAATATTCCCCATGATGAGTATTTATTAAATTCTCTCCATTAAGAGAGAGTTCCATTCATAAACATTCTCAAGTCCTACCCTTTATTACTTCTGACCATAAATTAGTATTGCAAACAGCCACCACTCCCCAAATTTCAGACAATCAGTAAACATTTTGAATGTCCAACGCTTTCAGGACTGTGCTCCAAAAGCACTCATTTTAGCCTTTTAAATCAATGCTAAAACTTAAAAATCTGACTGTATTTATTGTTGCCAACTCCAGAGTAATGCTTCTGCTTGCTATAAGAGAAGGTAGAAGAAAAAAGAATGGTCCTTTCTCTTTCTCCAGTAGTAATGAATTATTTGTTTGCCCTTGTTTCTTATATGGATCTTTCACAAAGCAACAGGGAAATGCTAAAATTGCAATAATTGGTACAAATACTCAGACACCATAATATGGGGAACTATTTTGATCTTTCTTTAAATGTCTAAATTATAGTGGGTGGCAATCAAAAGTATTTACTTTCCTCTACTGTTTTAAGCCACAAGAGGGCAGTAAAGAATAAAAAATTAGTTGAATTCCTAATAGAATCTTTAAATCCTCTCATTTGAAAAAGCCCTGAAACAATTCAGCGTAGAAAAACACATATAGACATAAGAACAAAATCCTGCATGGGAATAATACTTGTCAATGTTTTTTTAATATTTATATAAAAACACTTGCACTCTCAACAAGATAGTCACTTCAACCCTTATTATTTATTATTATTTATTATTATTATTATTATTATTATTTATTATTTTTAGTTTGTACTTTACTATGGTTCATGTAGTAAACTTTTTTCTGACTCACTGTCTATTACATGTTGTAGAAAAGGGAGTTTTGAGTTCTCTGAACTAAGAATTCTGAATGGCTGTTTAATACTGGCTCATACAGATATGTCGCTGAGCCAACAAAGAGCAGCTTGTTGAATCAGGGCAAAATGATCCAGTTTTACTTAACCAACAGAATTTTTAGAAGAATGCAATGGTTTTCCTTCCGTTATACCATGAAATGCACAGTGAGACAGCAAGGTTGCTATACAAGTAATGGTGTGAGAAACACACTAGGGAGGATCTTGATAACGATATATGTCAATAAGAAGATCGAGAGAGTTTTATAACACTTTGTAGCTTATACAGAGTGTAAACATGTTGTATAAAATTATTTAATCGACTTCCATGGAAATTGTATACATGGAAAGCAAAACCAAATAATTTTGCATGTGGTAAAAGTCTCTGTTCAGTATAAATGGATACAAATCATATTCACGTCTTGATTGTTACACTGGTTTGTGAGAGGAAGTCTAGCTATAAATCTAAACTCAAGGGGTGAGGAAGAGTGCAAAAAGGGGAACAGGAGGATGTGGCCAGTGGTAGTCAGTGGCCTGGAGGGCAAGTGGTGCATAGTGGAGACCTGTAGCTTGTTGAAGTGGGGAGAGCACAGTTACTGCGAAAGCCACCCCCACCCCCACCCAATGCATAAGTTACCACTGGAAGCAGCACTAGAGATTATTATACTGTGGTGCTCTACAGTCACATAGCTGCAGTCATAGAGCATCTTAACAAGAAAAATGTGCTTTCTTCAATTTCCCACAAAACATTCTGCACTCCCACGTGTTTGCTTACTAGAAATTAGCAATTAGGGAAGAAATGTTTTCAGATGCTTACACTTAATTTAACTTTAAAGCGATTGTGAATGACTTCTGGGATTTTGAGATGAGGTGACTAAGCTAATTACAGTACACTGGCTGATTCTTTTTCACATGAAGTATTCCTCTTATTCATAATAACCTCTTATTTATTGGTGGTGAAATCACAATAATGAAAACAACTTTAGTGAGGTTTTCACTTCCCTTTTCCATATTTAAAAAATGTGTTATTTCTTTCCATGGATATCTGGCCTGTCAATAAACTATGAGCTTCATTAACTTACAGTACTAATATTAAAACAGAGTGTAGTAAATATTCAGCTCTTGCTGGATTTGAGAAGTGGACTGTTTTTATCCAAAATAAGCAAACATACAATGTGGCACAGGGTAAATAAAGGTTAATAAAGCCTCCACAACAGCAGATAATAATTATACTATAAGAAAGATGTCACAGTGGTGAATAGTACTGTTAGAATAGCCTTCGCCCTCTCTCCCAACTCTAACTCTGTAGATCCTTCTTTGAATTTCCTGCATATGCTTATTTAATTTTTTCTGATACAGAAACCTTGATATGTTCCTGGTTCTTTCCAGTGTGCACATGTGCATGGTGCCCCCGGCAAAGTCCTCCACTTCCCTACTGTGCCACCATCTGCCAGAGGGAGAAGCGAGGCTGCAGCAACTGATGTGGGTGGCAGCATGGTTGGGAGGCAGAGGACTTTGCCAGGATCACTATCTGCATGCACACGGGTATATTTGGTCTGCTCACATTTATTATTTTTTAAATTTTATTTTACATATTTCTAACCCACCCATCCTGCCACAAGCAGCTCTGGGCGGTGCACAGCATTAAATATTAAAAACATTAAAACAACTTTAAAATAAACAACAAAGGGAGGAATAAAAATCCCTAACCGCTCCCACCCTAACCCATTCCCCCCACCCTATCCATCATCCCCCCCCAAAAGCGAGGCAGAACAGCCATGTCTTACAACAGTTTTGAAATGAGGGGAGATCCAGGGCCAAACGGGCTTCCACTGACAGGGAGTTCCACAGCTGTGGGGCGGCCACCGAGAAGGCCCTCTCCATCATGGCCCCCCGGCAGATTCGGGGGACCTCCAGGAGAGCACCCCCTGATGACCGCAGGGGCCGACCCAGAACCCGGGGGGTGAGGCGGTCCCGCAAATAGGTTGGGCCGAAGCCGTTTAGGACTTTATAGGTGAGCACCAACACCTTGAATCAGGCCCAGAAGACTACAGGTAGCCAGTGCAGAGACTGAAGAACCGGTATAATATGTTCCTGGTGGCCCAGTCCCACCAGGAGACGGGCCGCCACATTCTGCACCAGCTGCAGTCTCTGTACTGTCACCAAGGGTAGCCCCACGTAGAGCACGTTACAGTAGTCAAGCCTAGAGGTGATGAAGGCATGGATGACGGTGGCCAGGTCAGAGTCTGAACATACAGCCGAAGCTGATGTACCAGATGTAATTGGAGGAAGGCACTCCTTGCCACAGCCTCCACCTGAGCTGAGAGTGGAGTTGCGAGTTAAGGAGCACCCCCAGACTCCATACCTGGAGAGCCAGCGGAGGACAGACCTCATCAGTGATGGGGGCTGTTACCCCCCGCTGCCTTACCCACCAACATCATCTCCGTCTTGTCAGAATTCCGCTTCAGTCGGTTTACCCTCATCCAGTCCCCCACAGCCACAAAGCATCCGTTAAGCACCGGGACTGCTGGGCCTGGGTCTGATGAAAAAGAGAGGTAAAGATGGGTGTCATCAACATACTGATGACACCGCACGCCAAACCTCCTGACCACCTCACCAAAGCAACTTCATATACACGTTGAACAGGAGAGGGGACAAAACAGAACCCTGCGGGACTCCACACAAGAGGTCTCAGTGTGATGAAAAATAATCACCAAGTACCACTTGCTGAGTTCTTCTGGCCAGGAACGAGCAGAACCAGTTAAGAACCATACCGCCCACCCCTGCACAATCCTGCAGGCGCATCACCAACATCTCATGATCAACGGTATCAAATGCCGCTGATAGATCTAATAGAATCAACAGGGCCAAACGGCCCTGATGTAATTCTTGGCTAAGATTGTCAACCAATGCCACAAGCGCAGTCTTGGTGCCATATCCCGGGCAAAACCCTGACTGCGAGGGGTCAAGAAAACTGACACAATCCAGATGCTCCTGCAATTGCTGGGCCACCACCTACTCAATAACCTTCCCTAAAAAGGGAAGGTTAGAGACCGGCTGATAACTGGCAAGGGAGTCAGTGTCAAGTGATGGTTTCTTGAACAGGGGTCGCACTACTGCCTCTTTAAGGCAGAATGGTATTCTGCCCTCCTTAAGGGAGGCATTGACCACCCCCACCAGCAACGGCCCCATCGTCTCCCGGCAGGCCTTAACCAGCCAGAATGGGCAAGGGTCCAGTTCACAACAGGTGGCCCTGACAGCACCAAGAACATCCTCTGCATCAGCAGGGGTCACCAACTGAAACTGATCCCACAAACAAGGACAAGGCGGGGCCTCCATAACTTCCAATTGTCCTACTGCAGAAAATGCAGTGTCAAAACCATGGTGAATCCGAGCTATTTTATCTTCAGAATAATCCACAAACAAGTCACAGCGGACACTAGATGACTCCACTCCAAGGTGGAGGGAGGCCGGATTGACCAGCCCCCGCACCATCCAGAACAGCTCCGCTGGACGGGATTTAGCGGACGCTATAAGGGCAGCAAAGAACTCTTTCTTTGCTGTCTGCATAGCAATGGCATGGGCTCATAAACTCACTCTGTGTTGCAACCTGTCGGCTTCAGCACGTGAGCGATGCGACCGTCGCTCCAACCACCTTCCCTCCTGCTTCAGCACCCACAGCCCCTCCAAAAACCAGGGAGGCCTGCAGTGCTGTCGCCTGGGAAGTGGACGCCTTGGAGCTTATCCGATCAATGGCCTCTGTCAGCAAGACGTTCCACAGCTCAACGAGGCCATCGATGGGACAGCCGTCCAGATCAGAGGGTATATCCCACAAAGCCTCCCGGAACTGCTCTGGTTCCATCTGTCTATGGGTGCGGACCATTTGAATAGGTTCCATGCCCCTCCAAGGGCAAACATGCGCCAAGAGAGGAGCCTGCAGGAGGAAATGGTCCGTCCATGACAAGGGCACAGCTGATACCTCCCCCACCAATGGACCCCCCCGCCTCAAGGCTGGTGCAAAACACAAGGTCTAAGGTATGTCCCCCCTGGTGTGTCGGGCCGCTGACCCGCTGGGACAGGCCCATGGTTGCCATGGCAGCCATGAATTCACACTCTGCACCCCCAAGATTGGCATAGGTGTGGATGTTGAAGTCTCCCAGACTATTGTCTTCAGGGATTGCAACACCACTCCTGACACCAGATCTGCTAGAGCATGCAGGGAGGCCGCCGTACAGGTGGGCACACGGTATATAAGCAGCACTCCCAAACTGTCCCCTGCCACATCAAACACCAGATGGAGCCCCTCAACTCCCATTATGAATTGTACCAGATACCTCCGAACAGCCCAACCCTCCCTAAAAATCATGGCTACCTCGCCCACCTCCTGTCCCTCTGACCGTGGTTGATGCTGCACGGAATACCCAGCTGGAACAAGGTCAGCCAAAATAGGCCCCAACTCTGTGTCTAGCCAAGTTTCTGTGAAACACACGAGGTCGGCCGCATGGTCCAGGATCAATTCCTGGACGGTTGTTGCTTTATTTGTTACCGACCTCGCATTCACCTGCATCAACACATGGTCAGAGGCCCTCTCATCCAGAACCACCTGCCCCATTGCTAGAGGGGTGGTGCGGGGAACAGATACTAAGCACCTATCCTGCTGCCCAGCTCAAGCATACCCTCCATACGGACCATACCTCCCACGCCCCATCATGACCCCAATGGCTGTTCCCCCCCAGCCCCGGCTCCCCTCTGGCTGTCCCGCCCCAATCGAGGGAAGGATTCCCACCCACACTTCCCCCCCTTTAGACAAATATCCCCCTATACAAGCCCTCCTCACAGTTTACTACCAACAGCCAGAACCCCACACCCCAGCCCACCCAGGGCCACACCTAAAGGCCCTCTAAAGGCATGCTGCTGGGGAACCCCTACTGGCGCCAACACCCCGTCCCCGGAAGCCGCAGGGAAGATGGTGGTCCCGCCCCCTCTCCCTCTGCCACCGGGAGGGGGGGTAGGCGAGCCCAACTGACTCCCAGCCCCCTCCGGTGTAACAGCTGCGGCAGTGCCCCACCCCCAGAAGCCGCAGGGAAGATGGTACCTGGGATCTGGGTCTATGTTATGTTCTCATGGGCCCCAGAATTTTTTGTTCTGGATTCAGGGCTATCAGCTATGTGGTTAGAAGCAGAATTTCAGATATGACTGTCCATAACACCATGCAGTTTGTCATTTCTTCATTTAATAAGCTGAATAGAAAAATTGCAGGAGGAAAATTTGTGTTCTGTCTTAGAATTATGGTAAGAATTAGATGTCAAATTAAAAAAAATTAATTAACACAGCCAAATGTTTTGGTGCCTTAGATAAATGTACACTACTGTGGTGATGGAAGGTAGAGAGATGATTTGGCCTTGGTCTTTGAGTTAGTGAAAACTGTACCATCTTATACATGATGGGAAGGACACTTTTACTTCTGCTAATGAGGAAGATTAACTCTTCTTATTGCTATGGATGGCCTTCTAAGATCAAGTAGATGACATCAGTGCTTCAGTTAGAGGTAGTTTCTGGTGTCAAATGTAGGATGATGCTTTCTCTGAGGCCTGGTTCTGAAAAAGAAGAAAGTGTTTCTTTTTCTCTATTGTCAGTGTTGCATCCTATCAGGCAGGTGCAGTTCCTAATAAGGAAAAATGGAAGGGAAGTTGGTGGAGGAAATATAGTTTGTAATAAAGCTATAAGGTATAAATATAAATCATCCTGTTTCAAGATCCTGTCCCTTGTTCTTGAATTAACAGCTAGATGTACCCATCTGCAGACGCACAGTGTTATCCCATCAAACATTTGCATTTTACTTCCAGAAAAAAATGTGGTGTTTATAGGAGAAGCTATAGTGTGCAATATCCTACATTAACATTGTTCACTAGCTATTGATGTTTCTGTGTGCTTACATGAAGAAGGTAGTCTGTATCAGGAGAAAGCTAATGGGGTTTCTGTAGTTGGGGGTGGGGAAGATAACATTGAAGTTTAATGAGCAACAGAAATGATAGCCATAAGCAGGCTTGTTGAGAGAGCGGGGCTGCAGGGGGAGAGGCTGTTGTTTTTTCTGCCCACAAGGTCTCGCTGGAGCAAAGAAATAGCACAGAAAACATGCACAAAAATGTGCTAGTTATTTGAATTCTGATAATTTTAACAGACAGTATCTGGCTGTGTAGGCATTTAGACCTTTCCCAGCCTTCATTGGCGGTTGTGGGAACAAATAAGTGTTGGATAAATTTGAGAGTGAGAATGTGAGAAGTTTTCTACTTGCTGACACAGGGAGATTTCCACCACACCACACCCCCTGCCCCTAACACATTTTGGGTCTAACTGATGACCATATTTGGGGTCTAACTGATGACCATATTTGGGGTCAGGAAGGAATTTTCCCCTAGGGGAATGGCTCAATTTATTTGAGTCATCCGGATCTTTTAAAAAAAAAAAAAATTGCTTTCTGTTATTTCAAACATTGGTGTAGTTTAGCCACTCCCAATCTCTGCTTGTGACAGATTTTTATTACCGGCTCTATTTCTTTGTTGGTGGATTCTTATGTTCTGGCAACTTGGGTGTGGTGAATCCTGCTTTGTTATGGGGGGCTGGACTAGATGACCTTTGGGACCATTCCAGCTCTGTTACTCGGACTGTATTCCTGCAATTCTGTGACAATGTAAGTTTTGTTTTCAAACCATTAAAATGTTGCCAGTACAAAGGTCTTGACTGTTTTTATAAAATAAACCATAAAATGGCACAAATTGAACCCCCCAAAACATGTTTACTATTTACACTGGTAATAAGTCTGCTGTGAAATTGTATAAAGTGTGTCTTGCCTGTGGTTGCAGGGTAAAAGAACTACTCAAGATAAGGTGCGTCCAAACCAAAGGAAGTAAGATAATGTGCATGTCTTGTTTTCTTTCAGATAACGTTTCTGCTGTCAATACAGACTAATTTATTAAAATGCTACATTCCTAATTGCTCTTGTTTGCTAGCTGGTTTTAGTGTGAGAAGTTTGTTTTATTTGGCTAAGAGATCTTAACACCTATAATCAAAATGTGAAATTGATCTTAGTTAACACATTAGAAAACTCAAGGTTAATGCTGCTATTCTGCTAGCAGGTAACTGAATAGATTAGAAGTAGAATTTTGTTAAAATGTATGTCTTTGCCTGTCCTAGAAAAAGTGATATTTCTTCTTCTTTTTGTCTTTTTTTTCTTCTTTTTTTTAATGTAACTACTGGCTTTTTTTTCATCTGTATTCTGGATTTTAAAAAAAAAATATGGCTGCACATCTGGTTTTTTGGGGGCATTTTATATGTTTTTCCTCAGAGATTAAAGAAGGACGTGTTTTATTGCATAATAATTTGCCTGAGGAATATTCAGAATGTATAATGTGAGTCTTTTGGTGGAGTTTGGCATTTAACATATTAGAATGGAATATTGAAAGACCAGTGAGAGGTTCTCTTAAGTTTTCATCTTATGTGGAAAGCCCTGATGTTGTTGTTATTGTTATTATGACAGCGATGATGACAATTGATGCCAGCAATGTGCCTCCTGCCACTGAACTATTGTGATTAGAGACAGGTCCTTGCCCCAGTGGGTTTACAATATAGAACAGGCAAGGGTAGGGGCATACAAAGGAGTAACAGGGACAAGCATAGTGATGGCACCTCACTCCAAATCTCCATACAATTTCTCCCAGCAGCTTCATATACGCATTGAACAAAGCGAGAGACAAAATAGAATCCTGTGGAACCCCACAGGGGAGATCCTGAGGGGATAATGAACAGCTGTCCATCTCCATCATCTGGGACCACCCTGACAGAAATGAATGGAATCACCTGAAACCCTGCCAGGTCATACAGTTGTATCATCAGCACTAGACCTGAAGTGGCAGCGTCATTTGCCGTTTTGCTGTTTACTGTCGACATTTCAACAGTCTTGCTGCCACCCAGATGGTATTCACCATCAATTTATGTCACTATCGGCCATTTAGCGATAGTTCCAGATATTCTGCAGATCTTAAGATAATAGTGGCAATTTCTGACTTTTCCGACCGTTTTTCTGACATTTTTGACTGTTTTCCCCACACTTTTTCCAACACTTTTCCCAACGCTTTGCAGCACTTTATGGGACTTGCAACGGTTTCCGACAATTTTTCTGCTGCCGAGAAATAGCGACAGGCAATAGCAGAAAGTGGTAGCAGGTATCGGAACAAGTATGGGGATGCTGCATCGGGAAAATGACAATGGATGGGAGATTTCCGACACAATTGTCTGATACTGCCGCATGTCATTTCAGGCCTAATCAGCACCTCATGGACAACCATATCAAAGGCCTCTGAAAGAGGGTACAATTTCCCCTGTCATTCGGAAGGCATAGATCATCGACCAAGACCACAGGCGCAGTCTCAGTACCATGCTCAGTAAAAAGTCAGACTGACGTGGGTCCAGGAAAAAGATGGCATCCAGGTACTTCTGAGGCTGCAAGGTGACCACCTGCTCTGTAACCTTCCCTAAAAAAGGAAGGTTAGGGAGAGATGGACTTAGTTTAAAGGTGATGAATTTTCTCACCATAAATATATTTGGGTGGTGGAACAAATTGCAGTGAATGGTTGTTGAGTACCTAATATTGGAAATTTTATAAAGTAGATTAGATAAAGGTTGGTAATCCTTTAGGTATAATTGATTTTGCTTAAGGAAAGGAGGATGAACAAGATGTCCTTGCAAGATATTTATTTTATTCATTTACATTTTTATCTAGCCCTCCATTACTAAAACTCTATGAAAAAAGAAGACTGGGCAAGGTCTCCATTATAAAAGGAGAAAATGTGATATTAGAGTATTTGTAATGGAAGAGAGAGTGATTTTAAAAATATTGAAGAAAGACAAAATACTATAGTTAATGGGGGGCGGGGGCTGTATTATATCTAGCATCAAACGTGACCATGCAGGGTTGGCACAGCTAACACAATTAGTTATCACAGAATTAAGAACACTCTTAAAACACCTCTTTTTTGGGGCATCACTGCAAGAAACAGGAAAATGTGTGTTGAAATAAAGCAGCAGCTGTTTTAGTCTTATTACTGAGCGTGAGCATCCAGTCTCAGCTGTCTCAGGACAGGTTAACACTCCCCACATTATCCATGTCCACCAGAAAAGTGTGACCCCACCCCCCTCCGGAGCCACCTGAGGTGGGGGTACCACTACTGTCGCTAGATTGGCTAGCTGGCATTTACAGAAGTGGCCAAGATCTGATCATACTCAGTTCTTCTCAACAATAAATTGGGGGGCAGATGGTGGTCCAGAGGGAAAAGAGGAAGAGGCATATGTGCAGAGGCGTACTAAGTTTGGAATGGACCCTCATGCAGAAAAGGGAATGGGATTCCCCCCGTCCCCCAACTTCCCAATCCTAATGGTAGGGAATGAAGGTGCACTAGAGAGCATGAAGCTTCTTGGGCTGCATTGCCTGTCCCTATTATAGCTACGCCCTTGCAGATGTGCCTGCCCCTTAAATATATCTCTTCCCCACTAGACTCATGGCAGAATTGAGTGAAGCCCAAGAAGGCCATCCCCCATTTCCTGATTAAAACCAGGAGGCATTAAGCTTTCTTCCCCCAGGTGGAAGAGAGTATCCCAATATTATAATAATAATAATAAATAATTTTATTGAATCGGCTGAAGCCATATCAAGTCACAAATACCAACGTACACACATACAAAACAACCAATACATAACACAATAATAACACATGACATTATCGAACAAGACAATAGCTGACTTACTCTAAAATATTATCAGTTCCCAGAACCATGAAGAATGGGGCAAATATCCTCTTACGCCAGCCCCCTAGCTTTTAAACCTTGTAGGGGTATATACGGTATAAACCAACCGAATGTCTACATGCCCTCTGTATCAGCTGGTAGTGGGTCAAAGCTGTCCCCTAACCTTTAAATTTCGTAACGCCGAACAGGAACCCAGCCACATGTTTGGTCACACCGTCCTCCCTTCCGGCAAGAAGGTAGGTCGCACTGCCCCTAGGAGTCCACCCAGGGCAGTCCCTTAAGAGTGGGGCTATTAATCTGGCCCTAAGACTGTTATATAACTTGCATTCTAAAAGAATATGCTCCACAGTTTCTATACGGTCCTGAGCACATCTACAATACTGCCTGGAACAAGGGATGTTCCCCCTATGACCCAGTGTCAAGGCCGAGGGGAAAATATTCAGCCTGGCCAGTGTATAACATCTCCTTGTGGCCAGACCCAAATTAAACTCCAGGTATGGTGCAGCCGAGAGGGGACTGACAGGCAAACCCATAAACAGCTCTAATATCTTTTTATCTCTAGCCTCCCCAACACCCTCCTGGAAGGCAGTATCCATAACACACTGTTTGACCAGCCTCTTAGCTTCCACATACCCCAGAGGTGCAAGAATGTCTGGGGCAAGGCCTGTAGTGCCCAGTTTGCTCAACACCACATCCACCCACTGACTCCTATGGCGATCTGTTAATACCTTTAGTGCCAATGGAGCAGCCAGGCCAAAGTTGAGCCTGAGCCAGTAATTAAATACCGTAATCCACACCTGTGCCTCCAAGGCCACAAACCCACACTCTAGGCGTACCGCACTGCTGGGGGGCACTGGTTGGAACAGCCAAGATGGATTTGAGGAAGGTAGCTAGCAATGGGTCCAATTCCTTTGTCTTTCTGACAGCCCGAATCTGGGCACCATATAATAGTTGTGGCAGACATCTGGCCCTGTAGACACGCAGAGCTGGGAAACCAAACCAGGTGGCCACCTCTAGCTCTAAAGAAGTGGGCTATAGACCTCCCTGCCAGACCAGCTTGTCTAGCTGCCAGATCGGCGTGAGCAGCCCAAGTGCCATTGGCCTGGAAAACTAACCCCAAATATTTGTACATTTTGACCTGCTCTAATTGATGATCATCTAAGTGCCAGCCATATCTCCTACGCCTCAACAAGAAGACCAAAATCTTGGTCTTCTCATAATTGATTTTCAGAGAATTTTGCCTACAATAGGAAGCAAATGCTGTCAACTGTCTACAGAGCCCCACCCTGGTTCTGGACATTAAGACAGCATCGTCGGCATATAGTAATATTGCCACCTCAATCTCTCCCAGTTTAGGCAGATGAAATTGCGATGAAGAAACAGCATCCCCCACATCATTCAAATACAAGTTAAAAAGTGTCAGGGCCAGCACGCACCCCTGTTTCACGCTCCGTTCGGTTCTAATCAAACTCGATAGGGAACTTTTCTGGTCCAGTCTGATCCTCAAAGATGTATCAGTGTGCAGGCCCATAATAAAAAAAAGCAGTCTCCTATCTATCGTGGATGCCGCCAGCTTCTGCCACAGGTGGGTCCTTGAAACCAGGTCAAAAGCTGACTGGAAATCTACAAAAGCTGTGAACAGACCTGGTCTATAGTATTTCTTTATCAGGTGATCCAGTACCAGGCAGTGGTCAATTGTTGAACGCCCCTCTCGAAATCCATTCTGTTAGTCTCTCAGGATGTTATTAACCTTTATCAAATCCTCCAATTTTTTTGCCAGGTAACTAGCATACAATCTCCCCACAATACTAAGGAGGCTAATGGGTCTATAGTTCTTGGCCTCTGCTGGGGAGCCCTTTTTAAAAATTGGGACAACCGTTGCCTGTTTCCAACTCCCTGGCATCTTCCCCTCCTGATTGATACCTGAAAACAGCCTGGCCAAAACTGGCGCCCACCTTGTCCTATTGGTTTTCAGAAGTTCGGCCAGGATGTAATCCGGCCCCGGGGCTTTACCACTTTTAAGTCTATTGATCAGATCCTTGATTTCTATTACCTGAACCGGGCCCCGAGATGGAAGTAACGATAAGGAAACTGGAATATCATACCGGCCTGGGTCCTGTGCATAAATACTCGAGAAATATTTCTCCCACTCCTCCCTGAGTACTTGACTTGCCTTATTTTCCCCTCTTGTTGCACCTAAACCCCTAATTAGATGCCAAAAATTGCTCACCTTTCTGTTCCTTTGCCGCCAGCTCCACCTCCTCCCATTGTTTTACCTGGTAAGCCTTCTTCTTACTCTTAAGTACCCCTTTATACTGAGCCCTGATCCAAACTAAAGTTTTGGTATTATAGGCTGTGGGATTAAGCCTAAAGTTATGATAGAGCTTCCTCACCTCCTTCCTCAAACTGAGGCACTCCGTATTGAACCACCTATTCTGTGGACTAAATGCAGACTGCAAGGGTTTAGCTAACTCACCCCCTCTTATCACTTGTTTGGATAAATAGGGTCCCAGATTGACCATAATAGCACAGTATGCCTCTAAAAGTGAATCGATATTCCTTGCCTCCACTATGGCTAACTGCCATCTCATCCCATCCAAAGGTACTAATAACCTCCCCAGCTGCTTTTCCAACTTAGCATCCCATTTGATCCTAACTTTTGCATGAGCACACCCAGAGGTCAGGGCAGAAACTTTGTCAATGGCCCTAAGGCTGGGCATAGCCAATAACATAGTGATGGGAAGATGGTCGCTACCACCTTGATAGATCACCTTGAACCCTGTTACCCTATCAATCAGATCCAAGGAAACTGCAATGAAATCAATAACACTGCATCCCCTAGAAGATATAAAAGTAAATTCCCTGGGAACATTGTCTCCCGTCCTACCATTCAATATAAGGAGTCCCGTATCAACCACCACCCTACTGAAGGAAATACCACTCTTATTAATCCCCAGATCTTTAGAGCTTCTATTCCCTAGGGGAGAATGCTCCTCCTCAAACCACAAACCTTCATATTGGGACAGCTTCATGTCTGATTTGCCCAAACGAGCGTTGAAATCCCCAGCCAAAATCATTCCCGCATCCAGGATCAGCTCTCTAGTGGCTTCAATCACCTCCATCAGTGTCTCCCAGCAGGACTCATCATAATAACCTGAACCATTCGGGGGAATATACACATTAAATACAGCCAACCTATATTCCTGAAACGATAATATCCCACCACAGAAGTAGTGGGCTAACCTTGGAAGAGAGGCAAATGAAGCAGCTAGCTTGTCAGTAACAAGACAAACACACCCTCCCCTAGGTCTCTCCCCCCCCCCCCCTTACTGGTCCCGGGTCCCCAGCATGGGGGGCACTGTTTTCCCCCGGGGTCCCCTGGTCGTAGTAAGGCACAAAAGCACTTTGTCCTAAAGATAGAACACCTAGCTCTCCATTCTTGGTCTGACAATCCAATTCAATCCCCCCCCCTCCCCCCCCCCCGACCAGAACTGGACTGACCCCTAACTCACGATCGACCAGAGTGCTGTCAGTATCAATCACCTCCCCTCCTGTCTTAACCTTGGGGGGCAAATCCTGGGGAGAATTATCAGCCACAGCTGAAGGTCCCTGATGATATAGCTTGACTGGAGTGGACCCACCTAGCTCAGTGAGGTCCAACAACCTATTGGCCCCCCATTGAGCACTTGATATGGCTTCCTTACTCACCCCTGGATTCCCCACAAATTCATCCCCCGAAAATAGAAAACCATCTACTGAAACAAAACTACCCTCCTCCTCCCCTGTAGTTACTTCTATCTCTGGCGACCTCAATTGCTTTATACCACCCACCCTGGGGGCCTCCTGCAGAGTTGAAATAATGATTGAATTCTCCGGTCTCCCAACTGCCCTATTAAGCAAATCACAGGGTGGGGCACTGGGCTCTGGAGACTGAACCAGTTCCCCTTGTTGATTAATCAAGTACCCCCCTGTTAACCTTGCCCCCTCCAGCACAACTTTCCCCGCAATTATTTAATGCTATTTCTCCCAGGCCGATACACCCCTCACTCTGAGAGGGGACCATCTCCCCAGCCCCCGCAGCTTGATCCTCAATCCCCAATTCCATTAAGTCCTCCTCCACCAGATGTCCTTGCATCCCACGAAAGGGGCACTATCATTCTGGGCCGTATGAATAACTGCCACCATCCCATCTTCTAACTTCCTGTTTACAATTCCTCTGCCTGATGTGCCCAAACTACGCTTTTTGTTGCACCCCAAGGGGATTAGATTAGGATTTAGGGCGGCACTGCTTGATGACCTCTCCTGCCCTCCCAAACCTCCAGCTGACCCCCTCGAGATAAGGAATAATACTTTACTAAGGGTTGCCGGGACCTGACAGATCTTTGCAACACCAATACCAAAACTAGCTAAGGACCTGATATGTTTCCAAATTATTTGCGCGTGGACCTGTTCCCTAAATATAATTATGCAGTTACGTCTAAAGGGGCTCCTGTAAATAATCCTCACCTGCCTGATATCCCCCACTGTAAACAAACACTGCGTAATGAAGGATAAATGCCCAGCAACTGACTCCGCTGAATCCCAAGAGGGTAGCCTCCCATTGGGGAGGGGAGAGATAGCAAATGCAATAGCTTCCCAGCAAAGACTATACTATGGCCCATAGTTTCCCGATTCCGGCCGCTGCGTGGTTTCTCTAGAGTGCCTAGTTTGTCCCCCCCATAGCTCTAAATGGACTCTTGATCTTACCAGACAAACCCTGACTCCCTGTGTCATTGGACACACTGCCAGCTGTCTGAGCACTGTGTACCCCCTTCCCTTCTATAATATCCGTTAATGATTTAATTTGGTCAAAAATAAGCAGTAAAGTATTATAAATCAAAAGCATCTGTTCCGCCATAAGGGCCAACGTCTCACTTTCATCACAGACGTTAGGTGGCACATGGTCCCTTGTTCTTGGGGGAGACATACTGGTTAATTTCCCCTCCTCCTCCGACATCTGTTCACCCAGTGCCTCCAACGGGGTAAAAGAATTGGAAAGTTCAATCACATTGGTTATCGATCTTGCTCCCTCACGTGTCTTAGCCGCTTTTTTGGGTGGTTGGTAAAAGGTATCACTCTTCCTCCGTTTAACCAGGGTTGTATCCACATTCCCCTCCATGGACTGCCTCTTTGATCGGGGAGTCATTATCCCCTCGTATAACCCCGAAGAATGCCAGCGAATGCCACACGTGACGTACCGGCCCCATTACAGAGCCTAACAATATCCCCTCCAGTTCAATCTGCTCCTCCGCGGGGCCTTCTTGCTCCTCGATGATTCCAGCTTGACCTTGAAAGAGAAGGGTAGCCACTGAGGGCTAGGCAAACAGACACACAACTCCTCCCCTAGCTTCTCCTTCCCTCAGCTGCTAAGCAGGACCATATCCCAATATAGAAAAGAATGGGAACTCCTGGACTAACTCCTGGATCTTAGGTCATTTGGGTTTTTTTTAACTTGAATATCCTGGCATAGTATACCAGTTTAATACTAGCAGTGGTAAGACACACAGATCAAAACCTAGATGTCTTAATCCTTCAAGCTGTTCCATCTGAATGCAGTGGTTTAACTATATGAGGAAAAGTTAACAGGATCCACTCCTTAAATCAGATCTTCACCTGGAATACACCCCAGTCTAATGATGTAAAATGTTTAAAGGTTCACAGGATTAGTCCCTGAAATGCAAACCTAATCCTCAAAGTGCTGCATGAATCATTGATTAAACTGAAAAATAAAATCAATTGCTCTGCATAATAAGGGAGCCAGCTTGCTTTCAAAAATGTGACAGAAAATTCTTAGCAAATACATGAACTATATGTTTCAGCATATTAAAGAAAGCTTAGATGAGATGTATATTTCAATGACTACATGTTCCCTTATTTTCCAGGACACAGCTAAGTTAAGTGCCTGCAGAAGCAGAGTACTTACTTGATTACTTATGCCCATGATGGCATTATTTTTCATTAATAATATTTAGAGCTAATATCAAAAAGGCAAACATCCACAAATAAATGGTGAGATGTGATTACAGAACAATTATGTGGTTATTTGTGCCCATAATGTAAAACTGTTACCAACAATTATCCTCCTAATCTGAACAGTAATGTAATTAAGACTATAAATATTAGGGTTGCAAAAATATGCAGTACTTATTATGATATGTAATTGTAGATGTCTATGTCATAAGAATGTGTACGTATAATTGTAATTGAGTGTGGAGAAATAGTCAGAAAAACAGTAACAGTTTTGTTCTGTCTTTTGACACCAATATTTAAATTTCATTGATATGATTTGTTTTTCAAATTGAACTTTTATTAGTTTTTCATGAAGCTTCAAATTTTAAATGTTGCTTATTTTGATACTTAATGCTAATTCATTAATGGCCGTTTTTGCACAAACGCCCCCCCCTCCCAGGTGTGTGGGCGGGTGTGCAGTGGGACCACAACGGTGGGTGGGGGGATCGGTGTCCGCCTGTGGAAACACCATGGGCAGTGGGTGTGCGCTCCCAGCACACACCCATCACCCACCCACGGAGCCATTCGACAAAACGGAGGAAACTTCGTGGGTGGAGATGGGTGTGCGCCCATGGGAAAGGGAGCACACCCACCTCCACCCGCCGCTGGTGCACACCCAGCCCCCCACCCAATGGCACCGTGTAAAAACGGCCAATGTGTGAATTTTCAGCAGAGAATGTATGAAGATATCAAATAGTTGTCTAAAGTCACGGTTATTGAAGTCTATGTCAGAAGATGGGTTTTCAGCGGGCCTTAAGCATATTAAAGTTAAGCATGTGCCTAAGTACATTGCTAAATCTGTTCTCAGGACATTTTATTAAACGAGACAGCAGGCAGACAGTATCACTTAGTGTGTGAACACAAACATCATGAATCCCCAAGTCCCAGCCAGAGACACAACTCCTACCATGGCCCAAAGCAGCCCATGCCGGCAGTGGGAGCTGTAATGTGGGAAATCACCCTATATGGTATCTTGCTTTCTAATGCAGCATTTGCCCCTAATCCCTTTGCATCTAAAATCTCATTTCTAGCGTTTTAATAAGGGTGGATTGTTTGTATAGTATTATGGATTAATGAACTGGTATGTGGTGTTTCTGATAGAAAATACTTTAGCTTCGATTTTTTAGATTTATGTTAGGATGTTTTGATTGGGGGTCATGGTGGGTGTTTGCTTTAGTCCTTTTCCTGTGAAGTTGAAAGCTCAAATAATTTATTTATTATTTATTTATAATTATATTTGTATGATGCCCCCTCCTGCTACAAGCATCTCAGGGCGGCTAACAATATTTTAAAACATATAATAAAATCCATTAAAATTGACATTTTTAACCCCACATTCAAATAACCCTGTTTTAAATAAATGCCCACCCATCCCATCTCCCTCGTAAAAGGTGCAACGGAACAGCCAGGACTTATGCTGTCTATGGAAAGAGGGGAGGTCATTGGTCAGGCGGACCTCCAATGGGAGGGAGTTCCACAGCTGCGGTGCAGTCACTGAGAACACCCTCCTCATGGTCGACACCCGGAAAACCCGGGGGACCTCAAGGAAGGCGCCCCCAGCCGACCGCAGAGGCTAATCCAAGATCCGGAGGGTGATGCGGTCCTGCAGGTAGGTGGGCCCCAGGCCGCTTAGGGCTTTAAAAGGTCAAAACCAACATAGATTTAAATCTTCAGAGCTGGGTCAGAGGTAGCATTGTACATTCTTATTTGTTTGTTTGTTTATTTGAATTTTTGCCTTCTCAATCCAAAAGGCTCAGACTAGCTTACAATATTAATACATTGAAATACATTAAAATACATGAAAATCCCTTTAAAAAATTAGCTTCATCCTCTATTAGTGCAAAGTTCCTGTGGCTGAGTCAAGAAATTAGTCTGACTTATCTCCCTGCAAACAAATAGTGACTAGAACACACTGCAAGGGAGCCTTGACATTTCACATCTGGCTACAAAACATCATCACTCTTGACATGTATGATTTTGGAAGATGACTGCTTGGTTGGTTTCTATCAGGATCTGATTAGCAACCCTAAAGTTTGCACAGTACTCTAATGATTAACCTTTGGCCAAAAGGTAACAGAAGAGAAGAAACTTGCTTTGCTTTGGTTTTGGTGGTTGGTGGTATTTTTACCCTGCATGTGGAAGGTTTTTTTATTGGCTGATTGGTTCATCTTCATCTTAGCCGAGGTAAAATTGCACTGAAGACTGACTGTTAACATTCAGATGTTTTAGACCCCCGAATGTGCCGGAGGCTGCACACCAAAATCAATTAAAAATCAATTAAAAATCAATTAATATCAATTAAAACAAGGAGTATACACACAAACAGTACATGCACACTATATTCAAAACACACAAACAGAATATTTGTTGTTTTTATTGTTATTATTGCTGTTGTTATTGTAAGCCACCTAGAGCTGCCTGTGGCAGGATGGGCAGGACAGAAATGTTTAAAAATAAAATAAATAATCACACACACACACACACAGAGGGAATATTCACACACACACACACACACACACACAGAATATTCACACACACACACACACACACTTAAGTATGTAAGTAAAATAAACTTACATACACACTGTTGCTGCTGCCGCCAATGTTGCTGTTTACAAATGTCCCTCAACCATTTCCTGAATCTGCTGTGCTGCAACTACATTTCCCAGCATGCCAGATTCAGGAAATGGCTGGACCTGGCATGGAGGGACATTTGCTGAGGGGGAGAGGTAAGCTTGAGTAAGTTTGTGCGGCCTGCAAAAGTCTGCCCAGGCCACAGAGGCTGTAAGTAACATATGCTTTGTAAGGACCTGAATTTGCACTACTCAGGTCTTCAAATGCCTTTTCACAATTACTCAACCCTAATGCAAAAAACCAGTGAAACCCACAACCCCCCACCCCCAACAAACAAACAAAAAGATTAGAGTTTTACTATTGTTTTATATTTTAATGCTAGATTTATATTTCTTATTATGATGGTTGTTTTAATGGTGAAACTTGTAAGCCACCCCAAGTCACTTATTGCAAGAGGGGCAGAGTAAAAATACAAATATAAATAAATAAAATTCTGCGCATGTGCAACCCTAATCCAAAATGACGCTGGCAGCCATTTTGGAAGAGGGCAGCCATTCTGCACATGCGTGGGGATGCAAAATGGAAGGCCTAGCGGCATGGCAGAGGAGCCAGTTCCCACCACCAGCCAGCAACTGAGGAGGCCTGGCCACCGGCAGCGGCGCCAGCAGCTCAGCTAGCAGCCCGCCATTCCTCACTCACCTCCGGACCCAGACTGGTGATGGTAAGTACATGGGCCTGGGGGTGGGGTGGTAAAGCTGGGCCCTGGCAGGTGGTGGTGTTAGGGGTAATGGAGGCCCATCCTCTGAGGCCGAGAGTGCGGTGGTGGTTGGGTTGAGGAGTTTTCCATGTCCAGCTGGCTCTTCCCATTAAAGTCAATGGGTGGATTTTCCATTGACTTAAATGGGAACATAAGATCCAAAATTTGGGAACTGAGACAGGCCCAATTTTTGGATCCATCTGTTTTAACTGAAACAGCCATTGTCGGGTTGTTTTGGTTAAAACAAAGTTCCTACTTGGGGGTGTGGGTGGGAGATGGTTGGGTGGTGGTGGTGGTGGTGATTTTTTCAGACCAGGATGTCACATGCCAAAGTATGCATTTACAATGAATCTGTACATTTGGTAACTTTGTATACGTTATGCTCTTAGGCTCTGATCCACGCAGGGGTGTAGCTATCATAGGAACAGGAGAGGCATTTGTCCCAGGGCCCAAGCAGGGGGCGGGGGGAAGCACAAATCCTGTCCTCTTACGGGATTGCCGGGGAGGGACTGAACTGAGCACAAGCACAAGCAGCGCACAGTGTGGGATCCACTCAGCGGGCAGCACAGGATGGAGCAAGTACTGGTGGCGACACAAGGCAGGCAGTGCAGCCTCAGCCTCTGCTTCCAGGACTCAGATGCAGCAAACAGAGGGAAGGAGAGGCACTGGGGGGGGGGGGGGGGGGGGGGGGGAAAAAGGGGGGGGGGGGGGGGGGGGGGGGGGGGGGGGGGGGGATGTGGGGAAGACAGGGGAGAGGATGGGGTTTGGGGGCAAGTCCATTTTTGCACCTGGGCCCATTACAACCAGCTATGCCCCATGATCCACAAACCACTTATTCTGAAGTAGCCCCATTGAAGTCCTTTGGGATACTCTGATGTAAGTGGTGTCTGGATCACAACCTTAATAAATATGTGATAGATTGTTAATCTACCTATACTGTTTGTTTTATAAACCAAGTAACCTCCTCAGCCTTCCAAATAGAAACAATATTTGCAGCTAGAAACATTAGAATATTATTTCCTTCATAGATGCTTAGTTTCCTTTTTGTTGTTGTTGTTTCATTTTAAATTCTTAATAATATCTTGTTCACTCACTTTGAGACTAGTAGATTGAACCTCCTCCAACCACAGATGAAAGATTCTTTACACACTTAATACATCTTTTGCAACTGAAGGGAACAGTCTGAGCTGATAAAATGACCTACTAGGCCTTCTACATCTAAATTTTTTTTTTTAACAGATCCTTTGTTTTGACTGTGACAGTAAAATATAGCCCATATCCTCAAAGTTGCTGCTTATGAAGAACATACAGTGTATTCTTCTCTTCTACTTTGCAGTCAGCAGGGGGCGCCAGAGCTTACTGATAGAAGGCATCTGGAGAATTTGTGATGTTTAACTACTAGACGATCTAGAGCAAAGTTTGAAACAAACATTCTGGACCAAAATCCTCACAGTAACTTTTAATAAGCAATTATTGGAATGCAAATAGACTGTTCAGGTTATAAGAACAGTTTATAAAGAATTTGTGGAAGATAAGATTATTATCTATTAAAGTCATAATTCCATAGCATGTTTTAGACATGGAAATCTTACTCTATGCCTTATACAACAAAAGAAGCTGTTTGGAACCTTTTTTCATCACAGTATATTTATTATTTATTTGTAATTTGGATTTCTATTCTGCCTTGCCCCAAAGTCACATGCTCAGAGCCAGTTACAAATAAGACCACACACATACAAAAAAATAGGCAAAACATTTGCAGAAATGGAGCAAGTAATCTGGTTAGCTATCCCATGCCCTTTATAAACATATGCCAGTTAAGCCTCTGACCTGCAATACATTATTCACAGGTGGACCTTTTTAACTGGAGCTTGGTAACACAAGAAACACCTTTATTGGAGTTCTTTGTGTCAAGGAGCATATCTTAGCTATGTATTTTCACAGTATCTAGCAGGATGTGATCTTACTCAGGGTATGTATAAAGTACAAACAGTAAATAATAATGAAGGAAAATTCTTTGTCAGTTTTAAGTTCTGATGAAGACATAGGTGAAAAACATCCAAATATGATTAAAAGAAATAAAATGTATGTACCTGCCAGTAGAGGATAACGTTTTTGAAAAGCAGATTCTGTTTATGTGCTTCACTTTCAAGGGATGGGAAGTACTTTATTCTTTCTTTTTTACATTGATTATAAAGTAATACTTATTTTCAAGTTTCTGAATGGATACATTCTAACATCAGCTTTGCTATTGGCTTAGTTGTGTGACCTTGAACGAGTTGCTTCATTTTCCAGCATTTAAGTTCCATTCTTCGTAAATATAATACCTTTGAGAAATGTCACATGAAATAAATGGTATGTTTGTATGTTTCACGAGCTGCTGTGGGCAGAAGAGGCAGGGTATAAATATTTGATCAATAAAATCTGTAGCGTGTCTTGAGAACACAAAGCAAAGTGTATTTCATACTAGATATATTACTTAGAAGCTAAGCCACTTCATATAGTTTAGTTTGGGAATAAAAAAAATGTGAGAATAATGCCAGTGATGAGCAATTTCAGTTTCATTTCTGCTGGCATAAGGGATAAATGTGAGGGGCAAAGGACAACTGTACTACAGTAGCAATGCAGTTTCATTTGGTGAGTCATATTTGTTCCTTTACTCATTTTTTTTAAATTGGAAATGCACTTTATTTAAACAATTTTTATCTTGTTTGATTTAATCACCCAGTTTGTTTCTTGTCAAGATTATCTTGTCGAGATAAAACTTTTGTATGTAACAATTTTTATCACTATGATCAACGCTTGATTGAAAATCAAAGTTGATTGTAATGTCAGCTTGAAAGTGACCATAGTCATCAGCACTGATTGCCATAATCTGTTGTTGCTGTTCAGAGTGAGGATTATTTTCTCCATAATGCATGACACAAACTATATAACTGTTGCTACAAGAGTGAATTTTACGTATGGTGTTTTTAAAGAGAATGTATTCAACAGACACTGTTTGTATATGTCTTTCAACACATTAATAACACTATAGCATGACCTTTTATTAAGGACACCTTTTGCATTTAAAAACAAAAATCACAGATCAGCCTGCTTTTGGCATGAAAATTGTGATTTTTTTAAAATTTTGTTTTGTTTTGCTGTGATTTTGCTCTCTTAACCAGATAAGTTTATATGATTCTATCTGGTTAGACATGTTACCAGAAGTATTGCTTGAATGAGTCTCTTGAATCTGTCTCTGCAGCTCTTGTTATGCAGTCTCTAGTAAGTCACCTACAACTATAACATTCTTCTAATCTCTCCCGTTGCTTGGAAAATAGACTCTGCAGCTTTCACATCAGTATTCCTTTGTTTATTTAGAAAGCCAGACTCGGCCCAGCTGGTAACAAGGTCATTACTCCAATAGAAGACAGGATTTGTAACTTGCCGTCCAACAATCTTGATGAGGTTAAGCTGACAGATTTCAACTTTCTCATGGTGCTCGGAAAAGGGAGTTTTGGAAAGGTAAGAAGCCTGGGTTTGCCTATTTCACCTGCCTTATTTTTGATAAGGGAAATGATTAAGAAATTATACTTTAAGATAGGTTTAAGCTGCAGGAAAGTAGTTTTAAGATTAAATATTAAGGAACTTCCTAATTGTCAGGGAAGAGTTGGGAAATAGAACAAATTTTCCTTCTAGTGCATTTCATTTGCACCACTGGTTCTGGTTTCTTCACTGCCAAACCCCATGGTGCAAATGTGCAGAGACATCTCAGATGTTGGCTGTATGTATGTATGTAACCTTTCTTTGTCTAGGGAATCTGTGGGGATCTTCTTCATTAGTGGTTTTTAAGAAGAGGCTAGACAAGCATATGTCTGTCTTTGCCGGTATAGGTATAGCAGATCCTGCATCGTGAAGGGGCTAGACTCTGTGACCTATGCCTGGTGCCTTCCTCTTCTGTTATTCTATGATCAATTCCCAGGAATTTAAATACACTTGCATATCAGATGCACATTTTTTTACACTGCACTAGGATTCATTACCAAACTATGTGGTTAAATTATCCATTTCTTGCAGTCCTGAAGTCAAAATTAAGCGTTTCTCCTGAATGAGACTAGCCATTAGGGGCTTTAGGTGGATTTTACATGTTACTTATTAGGAATGGGAATTTCAGTTTTAACTGCAACAGCCCCAAAATGGCTGTTTTGGTTTAAAACCGAAGGGTCCAAAAATCAGGCCGTTTCCATTCCCAATTTTTGGTTCTGTGTCTTCCTGGTGAAGTCAATGGGGAAATCTTCCCATTGACTTCAATGGGAAGAGGAACTGGGGTCCAGCCTCCTCCATTCCCCAGAACCCACTACCAACCTCTGAGAGTGTGGGTAGGCATCTGCATCTCCACCGCTATCCCCCGGTGTCTGTCTTTACCCCAATCCCCTGGAGCTCTGGCAGCATGTACTTATTGGTTCGGGGGCCTCAGAGGATGGAGGTGAGGAGCTGGTTGGGCCACCTCCACAGCCAAGTGACCGCGCCAGAACTGGTACGGCAGTAGGAGGCCTGCCGGGCCCTGGCAGGCCTTCTTCCCAGGGCACGCTGCTGAAACTCCACTACTGAGAGGCTGTGCCAGGCCGCCTTCATGTGGCATGGCCTCCTGGCAGCGGAGCTCCAGTAGCAGAGCTCCAGCAGTACACCCTGGGAAGAAGTGTGCTGGAGCTTTGATAGGCTTCTTCCAAGAGTGTGCTGCTGAAGCTCCACTGCCGGGAAGCCAGGCTGCCTCGGCACGGCCCAGTCTCCTGGCAGTGGAGCTCCAGCAGCACACCCTGGGAAGAAGGTCTGCCGGGACCTGGCAGGCCTTCTTCCCAGGGTGCGCTGCTAGAACTCCACTGCCGGGAGGCTGGGCTGCATGGGCCTGGTAGACCACCTTCCCAGGACACTCTGCTAGAACTCTGCTGCTGGAAGGCCAGGATGCACCAGAATCTCAGAGCTTCCTGCTCTGGCAGCGCACATGGGGAAAATGGCCACAGGGTCTGCAAGTCCACACGTTTTCCAAATTGGTGCCAATGCTGCCAGTGCCATTTTGGAAAAGGGCCGGACATGCGAAAAATGGGCTCCGTGGCCATTTTGTGCATGTGCACTGCCGGCTCCGAGAAGAAAGCAGCATGCCCTGAGAAGGCCTGCTAGGACCCAGCAGACATCTCTCAGCTGTGCCAGCTCCAGCATGTCCCAGTCTCCCAGCAGAGGAGCTTCAGCAGTGGAGGTAGGTCCATGGGGTGGGCTGTGGAGGCCAGTGCTACTACTACTAATCATTTCTATAGCACTACTAGGCATACACAGCACTTTACAGTCACAGATTTTCAGAGACAGGTCCCTGCCCAGTGGGCTTACAGTCTGAAATAGACATGGGTGAGCAGGAGATAGGGACACACACACACACACATATTCCCATTTTACAGATGGGGAACTGAGGTTGAGAGATTGTGACTTGCCCAAAGCCACCCAGTGAGTTCATGGCTAGGGCAGGATTCAAATCCTGGTTGTCCAGGTCCAGCACCTTATCCACTGCACCACACTGGCTCTTTAGACTGAGAGGTTGTGACCAACTTGTCCAAGGCCACACAGTGACTTCATGGCTAGGGTGGGATTTGAACCTTGGCTTCCCAGGTCCAAGTCCAGCACCTTATCCACTGCACCACACTGGCTCTACAGTAGTGGGCCCTGGGGGATGGGGGTGGAGGAGGTTGGACCCCTGTACCAGGGGATGGTGGTGGGTTAGGAACAGGGGCTGGGGAGTGTTCTGTCCTGGACCCCTTGGGGTGGGGGTGGGGGTGGTGGTTCTTCGGTCCAGTTCCCCTTTCCATTGAAGTCAATGCGAACAAATTTCCCATTGACTTCAATGGGGAAAGGAAGAGAACCGGAAACTGAAATGAACAAAAAAACCAGGGATCCAAAAACCGAGAGAAATGAGGGGGGGAAACCCCGAAAAAAGGCCCTGTGTCCCACTCCTATTATTTATAGATATATGCTGTTTTAATCTGTTGTTGCCTGCCTTGAGCCTTCAGGATAGAGTGGGGTAGAAATTTAAGTAAATGAATAGCTTGTCTACAGGTTGCTGGATACAATGCAGGGCTCACTAGGACCGCTAGGAAATTCTGCATTATGCAGGAGATCAAATGGGGCAATCAGGGTGGCCCTTGTAACCTTATCTGTAAGAGGAAGGTTGTAAAAGGCGCCCATGGATGTTAGTCACTAAATGCCCATTGAATGTTGATTCCACATTGCCATTTGTGCCTTTGAAAATCTCCCCAGAACTTATGAGGCCAAGTGTAGAAAAATGACATTTGAGAACGTTTTGCACAGATTTCAAAGATAATTCCATTTGGAAATCATTGCCTCCACTATCTGTACACCTCTGTTATCTGGTTAATTCACATATATTAGAATATCTGAGAACTTTTATGATCATGATTATTATTGTTACAGGGGATAAAGAAACCCTGAATGAATAGACAGTAGAAGAAGAATTAGTGAGCAGTCTGTGGGGATGGAAAGCTATGGAAAGACTGACAGAAGAGGTAGATTTTCATGAAGGATTTGAAGGTTGGGAGGGAGGGAGCTAAATCAGAACAGGAAGTGATTTACATGCATAGGAAAAGGAATCTTTTCTTTTAAATTATCTTTGCTGTCAACATTAGCATTGGGGGAATATTTATTTTCTACTAAGTGACGTGTCTAAAAGTGGACCCCTTAGAAATATTGACATTTCATGATAGTGTTGGACCATTTTCCAAACAAGGGTATGCTTACATTCCAAATGCACACTTCAGCGCTTAGGGGTTGGAAGTGCCTAATGTATGCCTTCCAACTGGTGATAGGAACATCATGTTACAAAATTTAAATTCTATCTTAAATTTTATGTTTAAAATGTGAGGTCCTGCATTTACAGTAGTTAATTTCTCTTAGTAATGCTGGGTTCTGTGTCTAGAATTGGGTTTGAAGTTGAGCATCCAGGTTGCAACCTTCCCAGAATTCAAGCAAACCTATTTGTAGGGGAGAAAGCCTAGATGAGAAATGCAGTGACGGGTTTTAGCCACCGAATTTGCTTCACTTTTTCTGTTTTTATAATAGGTGGCTGGATAATATAATGTGTTCTAGATAGAGGAACATACATGGTGGCTGGTCCCTAGGATAAAGGCGTCTGTGGTTAGATTTGAACACTGTTGCAGTTGTCACTGTAAGCGCTATTTCTGAAATTGTCTAGTATAGCTCATTGTAATCAGGGATTAATAATAATATTTTTAGCATTTTAGACCAAGTCAGCAAGCTCCAGTAAAACAGGGAACTGTAGTGCTATTGACACTTTTCCTACGGTTTATGAGTCACCTCTCTTCTCTGACAGCAAGCAAGATTTTCACCCTGTCATTTCTTTTTGTGCAGGTGATGCTAGCAGAAAGGAAGGGATCAGAGGAACTATATGCAGTCAAAATATTGAAAAAAGATGTGGTCATTCAGGATGATGATGTAGAATGTACCATGGTTGAAAAACGAGTCCTAGCGCTGCAGGATAAGCCACCTTTCCTAACGCAGCTCCACTCTTGCTTCCAAACAGTTGTACGTGATTATCTTTTGTCCCCCCCATCCCCCCCTTCTTTCACAGTCTAGTTTTCTGTTACAGATTTTAAATTGTTGAGGATTTTGCACCCTAAGTGGTCAAAGTTAAGCATGTCCTGAACAGCTCAGTGCCTAGATTTTGTATAACTAATTATTAATATATTAAGCTCAAAGGCCAGCTACTCTTGTGAAGATGAAAACCTATCAGCCAAGGAAGGTGTATTAACATTAGCAACAAGAATGAAAAAACAAAATGTTAACATGCAGCTGGATATGCAGTCAAAGAAATTATCATAACTGAATACAGAAAAACATGTGATTAGTTGCTTTAATTACTTTGTTTCCCTTGCAGCCTTCTTTGGCAAAGAGTCTGTAAGAGACATCTTAATTTATAGCAAACCCTAAATAAATTTAAGTTGTAGTTTTCCCAATTAATCTTTGTACCAAAGCCATGTCTCTTAGATATCAATCAAGAGGGATAAAACTATTTGCGTGTATATAAATATTCTGACATCTTCATTAAGAATAAGTTCTGGATAATATAACAGTCCTTTGGGAAGGTCATTTTTAATCAAAGTTCCTAGAGCAGAGAAAGTAAAAACTAGACTAGACAATCTTACATAATGAATGTCTGAATCTTAGGAGGGCAGGTTTAATTGCATACTTCAGGATTGTGACCCCAAATAAAACAAATAAGGGAGACCAAGGGGGGAGGTAATGACTGCCGCTCTGTGTAATTGGGAGTGTATTTTCCACTTGCCCGTAGCAATTTCCCCAGTCACATCAGATTTATAGACGATGGCAGTTCTTCATAACACACTTTCATTATCACAGCTAGCAAAAACATCAGAGGTCAGACTTTTCCAATGGAGGTGTCCGTCTCTTTGCAGCCAACTCCATAGTTATGCATTTAAATAAAGGAATGAGTGACCTGATTTTCAGAGGAACCATTTGTATTTTCAGCTACTTTGAAGGCAGTGGGAACTGAAAGCACTCAGACCACCTGAGAGTTTCCTTAAGTTGAATGCCATGTCTGGGTGCTTGATGGTGAACATTTTAGTCACAGTGCTACAACTGTATCCAAAAAACCCCAACAACAACAAAACACTCTTGACCCTCCTAAGTACCTGTGAGTGTTCCTGCTCCTTTTGAAGTAGGTAATGTAGGACAAAGGAATGGGATTTTTATAAGGAGCGAAGTGATTTTCATAACTACCAAAGTGATACTGTAGCTGGCCACTGTCGGAGACAGGATGCTGGGCTCAGTGGACCATAGGTCTAGCCCAGTATGGCGCTACTTATGTTCTTATGGAGAGCACCAGTTCCTCTTAAAGTCAATGAGATAACTTCTTCTAAATCATTTTAAGTGCTTTTGAAAATCTCAACCAACGTGATTTTGATTTGCCTAACTAATTAGCAGGACTCATGAACCTGATTTTTTAAAAAACTTTTGGACAGTTTTCTTTTAATCTTTCTTTTCAGATCGGGTTCACTTTCATCCATCTAGGGGAAAATGCATTAACAGAGGGATGAAATCACTTAGGTTCCCAAAGCTAGAATTTTCAGCCATCTCTACTTCTAATGTTTCTCCCCTACATTTGATTGCAATACTGTTAATGTTTGGGCACAAGAACTGTGTTTTCCTGTCCATCTGTTCAGACCAATCATATAATGAGCACTTACCATAGTACAAACAACAATAACAAGTAGCCACATATCATTAAGCAAGCCAAGTTGCTGAACAGAATCCAACATTGATGATCTCTCTCTGATTGTTTATGTCATATTGTGCAAAATATATCAAAGTTATTTTCAGATTTGGGGGTATAATAGTAGTAGTCTCTAATGGGCTATATTTCACCCTGCCTAATGTATTTACCGTTTTAATACTATGTGCTAGGATCGTCTGTACTTTGTTATGGAGTATGTGAACGGTGGTGACCTCATGTATCACATTCAGCAAGTAGGAAAATTTAAGGAACCACAAGCAGTGTGAGTGTTTACGTCTCTTGATTTCAATAAAGTTGTTCTTAATTTTGCTGTACAAAAGATGACTGATTTCCAGTGTCCATCAAAGTCTGTTTTCTCTACACTTCCCATTATCATCTTTCTGGCCAGTGTATAGCAAACTTTGGCCTACTAGTCTTAAAAGTTAACATTTATTATGAAAGTCTATTCTGTTCATTTATTAAAGAAGGCATTTTCCCAACACATTTCCAAGGTTCCTTTCTCTTGTGTAATTAAGCTAAGCATGTGCAGCTGCATCTTCTCAACTTCATGAATGTATCCCTGACTCTCCCTAGCTTCTCCCTTCCTTTGTCCGTCCTAGATTTGTGTGTCCCCCTTGAGACACAGACTTATTTCCAATTAATGATCAGTGCCAGAGACATTGCTGCCTCTATATAAATAATAATAATAGCACACTGAATGCATTAAAGTCATATACTTCACAGGCAACAAGCAGGACCTGTGTTCACTACATTTTCCACATTGCTACCAATGGGGAAAATGCAGTGAATGTGGGTCCCTAGCAGCAAGATTTGAAATAGCCAAATGGAAACTAGCATTTCCAAATTTTAAAGGTAGGTATAATAGGCTATGAACATACGCTAAGAAAGAATACAGTCTTTGTTTGTGCAGGTGCATAAGGGAATTGTGTGCACATAAGTTGCAGGCTTAAGTGCACATAAGTTGCCTGCATTAACATGAAGGCATCATTGCCCACTCATTGTCGCATGCAGTGTCACAAACACGCACTTCTGAGTAGACAGGACTTAACGGTGGTCTGACCACTTCTAAGGGTAATTTCAGACATGATGAGGCCAGAGACCCGCCACGCTGAACCCTAGACCGTGCTCTGTCTCAGTGCCGCTCTGTGATCAGACCAGCCGTCCTTTAGACGTGCTGGCCTGATCTTTGAGGGGGATCAGGGAGGGGGCGGGGCTGCACAGCGCAATGTGTGGTCGCATGGCCCCGCCCCCCCATGCTTCCCCGGCCGCATGCCCTCGGGGAGACAGGCGGGTGCAACAGCCAATGTGGCCACTGCACCCAATCCCGTCCCATTGTCGGGGCCACGATCCGGGCTGGGCTGAAGGTAACAGCTGTTACCTTCAGCCCATCCTGGATCATGGCCAATCTGACCATGGTTCCGGCCCTGAGACCCNAAAAAAGGCCCTGTGTCCCACCCCTATTATTTATAGATATATGCTGTTTTAATCTGTTGTTGCCTGCCTTGAGCCTTCAGGATAGAGTGGGGTAGAAATTTAAGTAAATGAATAGCTTGTCTACAGGTTGCTGGATACAATGCAGGGCTCACTAGGACCGCTAGGAAATTCTGCATTATGCAGGAGATCAAATGGGGCAATCAGGGTGGCCCTTGTAACCTTATCTGTAAGAGGAAGGTTGTAAAAGGCGCCCATGGATGTTAGTCACTAAATGCCCATTGAATGTTGATTCCACATTGCCATTTGTGCCTTTGAAAATCTCCCCAGAACTTATGAGGCCAAGTGTAGAAAAATGACATTTGAGAACGTTTTGCACAGATTTCAAAGATAATTCCATTTGGAAATCATTGCCTCCACTATCTGTACACCTCTGTTATCTGGTTAATTCACATATATTAGAATATCTGAGAACTTTTATGATCATGATTATTATTGTTACAGGGGATAAAGAAACCCTGAATGAATAGACAGTAGAAGAAGAATTAGTGAGCAGTCTGTGGGGATGGAAAGCTATGGAAAGACTGACAGAAGAGGTAGATTTTCATGAAGGATTTGAAGGTTGGGAGGGAGGGAGCTAAATCAGAACAGGAAGTGATTTACATGCATAGGAAAAGGAATCTTTTCTTTTAAATTATCTTTGCTGTCAACATTAGCATTGGGGGAATATTTATTTTCTACTAAGTGACGTGTCTAAAAGTGGACCCCTTAGAAATATTGACATTTCATGATAGTGTTGGACCATTTTCCAAACAAGGGTATGCTTACATTCCAAATGCACACTTCAGCGCTTAGGGGTTGGAAGTGCCTAATGTATGCCTTCCAACTGGTGATAGGAACATCATGTTACAAAATTTAAATTCTATCTTAAATTTTATGTTTAAAATGTGAGGTCCTGCATTTACAGTAGTTAATTTCTCTTAGTAATGCTGGGTTCTGTGTCTAGAATTGGGTTTGAAGTTGAGCATCCAGGTTGCAACCTTCCCAGAATTCAAGCAAACCTATTTGTAGGGGAGAAAGCCTAGATGAGAAATGCAGTGACGGGTTTTAGCCACCGAATTTGCTTCACTTTTTCTGTTTTTATAATAGGTGGCTGGATAATATAATGTGTTCTAGATAGAGGAACATACATGGTGGCTGGTCCCTAGGATAAAGGCGTCTGTGGTTAGATTTGAACACTGTTGCAGTTGTCACTGTAAGCGCTATTTCTGAAATTGTCTAGTATAGCTCATTGTAATCAGGGATTAATAATAATATTTTTAGCATTTTAGACCAAGTCAGCAAGCTCCAGTAAAACAGGGAACTGTAGTGCTATTGACACTTTTCCTACGGTTTATGAGTCACCTCTCTTCTCTGACAGCAAGCAAGATTTTCACCCTGTCATTTCTTTTTGTGCAGGTGATGCTAGCAGAAAGGAAGGGATCAGAGGAACTATATGCAGTCAAAATATTGAAAAAAGATGTGGTCATTCAGGATGATGATGTAGAATGTACCATGGTTGAAAAACGAGTCCTAGCGCTGCAGGATAAGCCACCTTTCCTAACGCAGCTCCACTCTTGCTTCCAAACAGTTGTACGTGATTATCTTTTGTCCCCCCCATCCCCCCCTTCTTTCACAGTCTAGTTTTCTGTTACAGATTTTAAATTGTTGAGGATTTTGCACCCTAAGTGGTCAAAGTTAAGCATGTCCTGAACAGCTCAGTGCCTAGATTTTGTATAACTAATTATTAATATATTAAGCTCAAAGGCCAGCTACTCTTGTGAAGATGAAAACCTATCAGCCAAGGAAGGTGTATTAACATTAGCAACAAGAATGAAAAAACAAAATGTTAACATGCAGCTGGATATGCAGTCAAAGAAATTATCATAACTGAATACAGAAAAACATGTGATTAGTTGCTTTAATTACTTTGTTTCCCTTGCAGCCTTCTTTGGCAAAGAGTCTGTAAGAGACATCTTAATTTATAGCAAACCCTAAATAAATTTAAGTTGTAGTTTTCCCAATTAATCTTTGTACCAAAGCCATGTCTCTTAGATATCAATCAAGAGGGATAAAACTATTTGCGTGTATATAAATATTCTGACATCTTCATTAAGAATAAGTTCTGGATAATATAACAGTCCTTTGGGAAGGTCATTTTTAATCAAAGTTCCTAGAGCAGAGAAAGTAAAAACTAGACTAGACAATCTTACATAATGAATGTCTGAATCTTAGGAGGGCAGGTTTAATTGCATACTTCAGGATTGTGACCCCAAATAAAACAAATAAGGGAGACCAAGGGGGGAGGTAATGACTGCCGCTCTGTGTAATTGGGAGTGTATTTTCCACTTGCCCGTAGCAATTTCCCCAGTCACATCAGATTTATAGACGATGGCAGTTCTTCATAACACACTTTCATTATCACAGCTAGCAAAAACATCAGAGGTCAGACTTTTCCAATGGAGGTGTCCGTCTCTTTGCAGCCAACTCCATAGTTATGCATTTAAATAAAGGAATGAGTGACCTGATTTTCAGAGGAACCATTTGTATTTTCAGCTACTTTGAAGGCAGTGGGAACTGAAAGCACTCAGACCACCTGAGAGTTTCCTTAAGTTGAATGCCATGTCTGGGTGCTTGATGGTGAACATTTTAGTCACAGTGCTACAACTGTATCCAAAAAACCCCAACAACAACAAAACACTCTTGACCCTCCTAAGTACCTGTGAGTGTTCCTGCTCCTTTTGAAGTAGGTAATGTAGGACAAAGGAATGGGATTTTTATAAGGAGCGAAGTGATTTTCATAACTACCAAAGTGATACTGTAGCTGGCCACTGTCGGAGACAGGATGCTGGGCTCAGTGGACCATAGGTCTAGCCCAGTATGGCGCTACTTATGTTCTTATGGAGAGCACCAGTTCCTCTTAAAGTCAATGAGATAACTTCTTCTAAATCATTTTAAGTGCTTTTGAAAATCTCAACCAACGTGATTTTGATTTGCCTAACTAATTAGCAGGACTCATGAACCTGATTTTTTAAAAAACTTTTGGACAGTTTTCTTTTAATCTTTCTTTTCAGATCGGGTTCACTTTCATCCATCTAGGGGAAAATGCATTAACAGAGGGATGAAATCACTTAGGTTCCCAAAGCTAGAATTTTCAGCCATCTCTACTTCTAATGTTTCTCCCCTACATTTGATTGCAATACTGTTAATGTTTGGGCACAAGAACTGTGTTTTCCTGTCCATCTGTTCAGACCAATCATATAATGAGCACTTACCATAGTACAAACAACAATAACAAGTAGCCACATATCATTAAGCAAGCCAAGTTGCTGAACAGAATCCAACATTGATGATCTCTCTCTGATTGTTTATGTCATATTGTGCAAAATATATCAAAGTTATTTTCAGATTTGGGGGTATAATAGTAGTAGTCTCTAATGGGCTATATTTCACCCTGCCTAATGTATTTACCGTTTTAATACTATGTGCTAGGATCGTCTGTACTTTGTTATGGAGTATGTGAACGGTGGTGACCTCATGTATCACATTCAGCAAGTAGGAAAATTTAAGGAACCACAAGCAGTGTGAGTGTTTACGTCTCTTGATTTCAATAAAGTTGTTCTTAATTTTGCTGTACAAAAGATGACTGATTTCCAGTGTCCATCAAAGTCTGTTTTCTCTACACTTCCCATTATCATCTTTCTGGCCAGTGTATAGCAAACTTTGGCCTACTAGTCTTAAAAGTTAACATTTATTATGAAAGTCTATTCTGTTCATTTATTAAAGAAGGCATTTTCCCAACACATTTCCAAGGTTCCTTTCTCTTGTGTAATTAAGCTAAGCATGTGCAGCTGCATCTTCTCAACTTCATGAATGTATCCCTGACTCTCCCTAGCTTCTCCCTTCCTTTGTCCGTCCTAGATTTGTGTGTCCCCCTTGAGACACAGACTTATTTCCAATTAATGATCAGTGCCAGAGACATTGCTGCCTCTATATAAATAATAATAATAGCACACTGAATGCATTAAAGTCATATACTTCACAGGCAACAAGCAGGACCTGTGTTCACTACATTTTCCACATTGCTACCAATGGGGAAAATGCAGTGAATGTGGGTCCCTAGCAGCAAGATTTGAAATAGCCAAATGGAAACTAGCATTTCCAAATTTTAAAGGTAGGTATAATAGGCTATGAACATACGCTAAGAAAGAATACAGTCTTTGTTTGTGCAGGTGCATAAGGGAATTGTGTGCACATAAGTTGCAGGCTTAAGTGCACATAAGTTGCCTGCATTAACATGAAGGCATCATTGCCCACTCATTGTCGCATGCAGTGTCACAAACACGCACTTCTGAGTAGACAGGACTTAACGGTGGTCTGACCACTTCTAAGGGTAATTTCAGACATGATGAGGCCAGAGACCCGCCACGCTGAACCCTAGACCGTGCTCTGTCTCAGTGCCGCTCTGTGATCAGACCAGCCGTCCTTTAGACGTGCTGGCCTGATCTTTGAGGGGGATCAGGGAGGGGGCGGGGCTGCACAGCGCAATGTGTGGTCGCATGGCCCCGCCCCCCCATGCTTCCCCGGCCGCATGCCCTCGGGGAGACAGGCGGGTGCAACAGCCAATGTGGCCACTGCACCCAATCCCGTCCCATTGTCGGGGCCACGATCCGGGCTGGGCTGAAGGTAACAGCTGTTACCTTCAGCCCATCCTGGATCATGGCCAATCTGACCATGGTTCCGGCCCTGAGACCCAGACTCATGGTCAGTCTAACCACGGTTCTGGACCTCCAGCCAGCCGGAGGTCCAGACCCGTGGTCAATTTGATCCCAGCCGGGTGTTCACTGTGGTGAACATCTGGCCAGGAGCAAACTGACATGCACGGCCTCACCGCCACCACAGGGGATCCACTATGGTCCACTGTGGTGAACAGCGATTTCGTCACGTCTGAAATTACCCTAAGTATGCTCCCAGGTACAGATGTGCATTCCATACTCCCACATTACAGGAAGCAGCCCTCTGACCATGGTTATGCCGCACAATGATGCCTCTCACTGTGAGGATTTGGCATATGCTTAAGTCATTTGTGGCATTTCAGCATCCAACTCATGCATGTGCAATCCTCTTGCACACCTGGAACAATGAGATTTATGCCCAAAGTGAGAATCACAGTGAGACACAGAAGAAACAACTTGTGCATTTATATATTTAAAAAAGCATAAATGTAATAGCTATGCTGATACTGTAAGAGTCGATCGTACTGTTAAAAATTCCAGGTAGTTATAGGTGTATTGCCCTTCCAGGATCACACAATTGGATTACATCATTTTGCCTTACCATGTGGTAGCAGCTGTAAGTTAAAGGCTTCCCTCTCCAGTGACTTTATTATTTACAGGCACTGTGTGCCTCTGTGTCTGGTCCGTGGCTCCAGGAATAGTTTTCCCAGACCTTCAGTGACTTGCACACATATTCCAGTCATTATTAGACTTTTCTTCAGACTAGACTTCCCCATCCCTTTTTCTACCTGGGAGCGTGCTGCCTCCCAGGAGCTAAGCATATCGAGCACACTGCTATTCCGAGCTCTCAGCTCTCTCGCTGTACTGCCCAGCTATCCCTTCTCATTCACTTGTTGACACTCTCCCAGACTAGGTTTAACTCCTTCCATGTTGCTGCCAGACTCCCACCAGCACAGCAGTGCTATTGAAAAGAAGTTAAAATCTGCTCACTTTAAGAAAATAAATAAATGACACTTAAAATAACACCTTTTGTATTTAACTCCGCATCCGCCCCTTTCTCTCTATCTCCTCGGCCAAAATCCTTGTTCATGCCATTGTTATCTCTCGCCTCGACTACTGCAGCCTCCTACTTGCTGGCCTCCCTCGCTCTCACCTGCCCCCCCTTATCGCAATCCAAAACTCCGCTGCCAAGGTCATTCACTCTGCCCGTTGCTTCGACCATGTGCAGCCTCTTCTCCTCTCCCTTCCCTGGCTCCCCCTTCATGAACGTATCCAGTTTAAACTCCTGGTTTTCACATTCAAATCACTCCACGACCAAGCTCCCCCTTACCTCTCTGGGACCTAATTTCCCTACGCACTCCTGCACGCGCTCTCCGCTCTTCCATTGTCCCCTCCCTCACTCTCCCTCGTTTCTCCTGCTCGCCTAACCGCCTTTGACCCTTCTCCCTCGTTGGCCCCCATGCCTGGAACTCCCTCCCTGCCCACATCCGCCTTGCCTCCTCCCTCCGCTCCTTCAAATCCCTCCTCAAAACCCACCTTTTCCTTGCTGCCTTTTCCAATGCCTGCTAGTCTTTCCCCTTACTCTTACTGTCGGCCCTCCTCTGCTGACTGCTGCCACCAACCTCTCTGTAAACCAAGCCAAGCATACGCACCTGAGACTTCGCATCTGCTTGAATGTTTGTTTGTCTTCTCCCCTGTCTCTCCCACTGTCCCCTCTCCCTGTCCCCCCCCCCTTTTTGTCTTTTAGATTGTAAGCCACAGGCAGGGACCACGTCTAATTCTATGTTCTGTACAGCACCAGGCCACACGACTGGCGCTATATAAATGTTTATAATAATAATAATAATTATTAATAATAACAACAATTACTTGGCATGTTAGACAAAACTTTAAACAAGACCAGATGAAGTGAGAGAGGGAATCTATAGCAGTTTCAGAGTTCTTCAAAAGGACAGTAGCGCATTCTAAGCTGGCATTGTAAAAGCTAAACTCCCTTTCTCCTTTATATCAATTAAAATATTTATTCTTGCCTTTCCTTGACACATGTCAATGGCAAAGGTTTGCAGTGATGTTTGCTTCAAAGACTCATCGGTACTGCATGCAATTAAATTTCTCTCTCTCTCACCAGGGGAGGCAGGGGGTCCTTAGTCGGGTTTAGCTCCTTTCCAGTCCGAGGCAGGATCAGGCTTTTGACTGATAGCCTAAGACCAGAGGAGGAGCTGACCCCAGACCTGTTCCTGCTTTCAGCAGAGCAGCAGGATAGGGATTCTTCTCCCTGAGGAAAAGAATTTAGGCTCTCTCTTTGTTTGTTCTTTTTCGTTTTACTTTACCTCAGTTTTTAGAGTAGGGGGGAGCACCCTGCTCTCTGTTTATTCCCTAGAGGGACTTTTCTTTGGCCCAAGGAACAGCTCCCTTGCCTCGGAATCCCCTCCCCCCCCTTTTGAAGGAGGACAGCACTGGGCTTGAAGGTAGAGCAACCAGGTACCGGTGTCCTTTCCCCTTCAGACATGGAAGCAGGGGAAGGTACAGGGGCTTCTAGACCCCAAGAATCCCAGCTGCAGCGTAGGCAGCGGCGGTGGGACGAGGAGACTAGTTCCTCTGCCTTCACGGACCAGGATCCTGCCTGCACCTCCCCTGTGTTAGGCGCTAGGCCCACGGCACCACAGATCGTTCCTGTGCTTCCTGGCAGCGACCGCCATCTTGAGGACACCTCAGTTGGGCCCGTGAGTAACCCTCTTAGAGGGGCCCCTTCTCCTTGGCGCAGAGGCCCTTTGGGGTGGTGCCAGACCCTCAAGGACCATTTCCAGAGCCATTCAGCTTCCCATTCTTACTCTTCAGAGGATTCAGGGAGGCACAGTAGTGGGACCCGCAGTTCCCACAAGGGCCAGTCTAGGAGGGCACACCACAGCTCTAGTTCAAGCGGCAGCAGGCGGAGGCACCACAGGCAGAGACACCGCAGGAGGAGCTCCTCTTCCTCTGCCTCCTCTTCCTGCCCAGACCACCACAGACGAGCTAAACGGAGACACAGAAGGCACCTTCTCATTCTCGTACCCGCAGGAACTCTCGGGACAGGTTAGTGTCCCATGCCGGCTGGTGCCCTCAAAGGGGAGGGAGTTTGGGGCTGGTTGGTGCCCCAGTAATTGAATGGGGCTCCGGCCTATGCTTCCCAGCCCCCTCCACAGATTCTGCAATGGCTGGGGCAAGAGCTGGTCCTTAGAGGACCCTAAGGGCTTGCTCATTTATGGGGCCAGAAGGGTGCTAGACCCACTGCCTTCCTGGAGGGACACAGTGAGGAGGGCACAGAGTTCTTGGCCCCTTGACCCATACAGCTTCCCCTCCCTGTCAACAGGGAGGAGGTATCCAGGGAGGAGTCCCTAGGGGAAAAGGAAATAAAATGCTGGTCATAAGGAGGAGGAAGAATTGCCTGACAGGGATCCTGATCCTGCCTCTAAGGCAGGGGCGAGGATTTTTCAGCCCGAACTTCATGAGGCTACTGTTTCTAGAGTGGCAGCCAGAATAGGGTTCTCTCTACCACCACCTCCTCCCCCCTCCTCAGGTGGAGGAAAATCTCGCTGAGGATGCTGGCCTTGTATTGCCCAGGGATGCACCAGATGCCTCCTTCCTCCCTTTGCCCTCTTTATACCTGAAGCTCTTAAACTCAGAATGACAACAGCCAGTCAGGACTAAGGGCATTCATTCTCTAGCTAAAAAATTCTATTCCATTCCAGAGTCCCAGTCAGGTAGCTTTGTCCTTTTTAAGGTGTAACCAAGCCAAGCTCATGCACCTGAGACTTCGCATCAGCCTGAATGTTTGTTTGTCTTCTCCCCTGTCTCTCCCACTGTCCCCTCTCCCTGTCTCCCCCTCCTTGTCTTTTAGATTGTAAGCCACAGGCAGGGACCGCGTCTATTTCTATGCTTTGTACAGAGCCAGGCACATCGCTAGCGCTATATAAATGTTTATAATAATTATTATAATAATAATGCGTGGGCCTCCAACTTGGCCAAGGCCTCTGTTCTTCCAACTGATGGGGAGGGTTCCTCTAGGGACCCGCTAGACCGGAAGGTTGAGACTTTCTTACACAGAGACTTCGAAGCAGCCTCAATGGCGTGCAGAGCCACTTTTACAGCTTCCACTTTTGTTAGAGTCATTGTACTATGGGCAAAAGACCTATCCACCCTGGCTGAATCAGAGTTAAAGGACGGGCTAAAACAGATGTCAATGGCGGCCTCTTTTACAGAAGATGTGGCATTAGATTCTGCACAGTTGGGGGCGAGGGCTGTGGCCAACAGCATAGTTGCCCATGGAGCAATTTGGCTTCGGCCTTGAAAAGCTGACTTACAGGCCAAGATGGTGCTCACTTCGGCCCCATTCACAGGTGGAAAGCTTTTTGTTGATCCCATGGCTTAACACCATGACATATGAACCAGAAAAGAAGGGTCTTCTGGTTAACCCTTCAAAGAAGGATGCCAGAAAACGTTCTCAGCCCAGGCAGTACTTTCAATTTTGCCAGTCCTACAGGAGAGGAGGTTCCTTTTCTAAAAGATCATGATGGCATAGAGGTGGCTGCGCGCCCGGAACATTCTCCAGACATCCACACAAAGATGACAAGGTCACCCCAGCCACTGCATGATGACTGCCAGATTTCTCCTGTCCTGCCTGTGGCCACCTCATCAATAGGGGCAAGACTCCCAACATTTCTATGATCAATGGATGAGGACCACCACCGACAAGTAAGGGACACTATTCAATTCAAGTACTCAATCGAATTCAAGACCTGGCTACGGGACTTCTTTATGACGGTTCCCCAATCCAGGGATGAGCAAAAAAACCCCTAAGGCTGTTACATGCCATCGATCATCTCCTCAAAATCTGAGCCATAGAGCCAGTTCCATTAGTACAAAGGTGTTGTGGTGTTTACTCCATATTTTTCACCATCCCCAAAAAGAATAGGGACACCAAGGGCAATTTTGGACCTCAAACGGTTGAACAAATGCCTCAAGGCCACACGCTTCAAGATGGAGACCTTGAAATCCATTGTCCAAGCTCTACAACCAAATGACTTCCTGGCATCTGTAGATCTTCGGGAGGCATACCTCCATGTGCCAGTCAGGCTGTCACACAGGTGTTTTCTGAGATTCGCCTACGACAGTCAACACTATCAGAACCAGGTGCATCCCTTGAGACTCATAGCAGCTCCCAGGGTGTTCACCAAAATTCTGGTAGCCCTGGTAGCTTCTCTATGTCTGGAAGCAATTTATGTGTTCCCATACTTAGACGAGCTTTTGGTGAAGGCAGACTCCAGAAGTGCAGCCAACAATGCAGTGGAGTGAACCATCTCATGTCTCCAGATCCATGGGTTTGTAGTGAACTTGGAAAAGAGTTCCCTCCTTCCAGCGCAACATCTGATCCACCTTGGTGTGATTTTAGATACCAAGGTGAACAAAATGTTTCTCTCTCCAGACAGAGAACAAATGATCCAGAGCCTGTTTTCCAGTCTCAGACTCCATGGGGGCTCAGACCTTCTCACTTGGACTCGTTGTGTAGGTCTCGTGGTATCCTTTATAGACACAGTAGCTTGGGCCTGATTCCATCTCTGGCCATTTCAGGATTTCCTCCTTCCTTGGTAAGCTCAAGTGGCCACGAGACAGAAGATTGTCTTGTCCACACCACAGACAACTCTAGCCTCTCTGGACTGATGACTACAGAAGGGTCAGTTCTCAGAGGACCTGCTGATACTGCCTCCCTCTAACCTTGACAACCGACATGAGTCTCCTCGGCTGGGGAGCTCTCCGGTACAGGGGACATGGTCTGCAACAGAGTTGGAATATCACATCAACCACTTGGAGCTAAGAGTCGTTCATTTTGCCCTATGGCACTTCCAACATCGTCTGCAGAACCGTCATGTTCTGGTTTATACTGACAGTACAGTACATCAACAGACAGGGCAGTACAAGATCTGTCACCCTGAGACAGGAAGCAGCTCGACTTTTCAAATGGACGCAGAGAGATCTCCTCTCTCTGCCTGCACTTCATATCAAGGGGACCCTCAACTCCCAGGCAGATTGACTGAGCAGACAAATGATTTGGTTGGGCAAATGGACCCTGAACCACGACGTATTCATCCACATCACTGTGAAATGGGGTGAGGAGGCCATGGTTCACAACATTCAAGAACCTCTAGACCAGGGGTCGGGAACCTTTTCGAGGCCAGGGGCCACATTGTCAGTCCCCAAATGTGCTGGGGGCCGCACGCCAAAATCAATTAAAAACAATGAGTACATACACACAGTACACGCACACAATATTCAAACACCCAAACACCCACACAATATTCGAACACCTACACACACAGAATATTCAAACACCTACACACACACACAGAATATTCACACACCTAAACACACAGAGAGAATATTCACACACACATACACACACACTCAAACACAGAATATTTACACACACACACTTATATAAGTAAAGCAAACTTAAATACACACTTGCTGCTGCCACCGATGTTGCTGTTTACAAATGTCCCTCAGCCATTTCCTGAATCTGCTGTGCTGGAACTACATTTCCCAGCATGCCAGATTCAGGAAATGGCTGGGCCTGGCGTGGAGGGACAATTGCTGAGGGGGAGAGATAAGCATGAGTAAGTTTGTGCAACCCACAAAAGTCCGCCCGGGCCACAAAGAGGCGGGCGCAGGCCGCAGAATAATGAAGCATGGTGATAGGGTGGTGGGCTGGATGAAATTGCCCCGCAGTCCATAGGTTCCCCACCCCTGCTCTATACAACACCATGAATAAAACTGCCTCTCCGCAAGGACTTGCTACATCAAGGTCCGATCCTTTACCACGGCCTAGAAAAGCTAAAGTTAACAGCTTGGTTATTAAACTGGAACAATTAAAGAAATTCTGATATGCCGACAAGGTGCTACTAACTCTTCTAGCAGCTCGCAGGCCTTCTACCAACTGTATATATAACACCACTTGGTTGGCCTTTCAGAGATGGGCGGATGAGCATGATGTCATACCTATTGGAGCAGAGGTACTGGATGTTCTGGCCTTCCTCCAGGACAGCCTTGACAAAGGGCTGGGGGTTACTACCCTTTGTTGACAGTTGTCCGCTCTTTCCTCACTGCTCAGAGAGGCAAACCATTCTTAGGCCATCCACATGTGAAACGTTTTCTTAAGGCCATTTCTCCATCGCGTCACCTATTAAACATCATTTTCCCACATGGAGGCTGAATGTTGTTCTGGAAGCCTTACAAAAGCCACCGTTGAAATCTCTGATGCAAGTTCCTCTCAGAGTATTGTCCTTCAAGGTGGCTTTCCTGGTGACCATCACTTCCACCAGATGACTCTCAGAGCTGGGGGCTTTGTTTGCAGATCCTGAATTATGCAAGTTTGACACGGTTTCCCTCTGGCTTCACACAGTTTTCCTCACAAAGGTTAATACTCCATTCCACCATGATCAAGTCATAGTTACCTTCTTTTTGTCCAAACCCTCACCACCCTTGGAAGGTCTCTTGGCATAAGCTTGATGTTCAGAGAGTCTACCTAGAAAGGACAAAATGTTTTAGAATCAATTCGACTCTATTTATAGCTTTTAGGCAGGGTGCTGGGGGCAAAAAGGTTTTCTTAGCCACCCTAGACAGATGGCGAAGAGGTTGCATTTCTTTGGCATATAGGTCTAAGGGCCTCCAGATTCCCCAAGGCATCACTGCTCACTCCCTGCGTAGTGCTTCCACTAATGCTGCCCTTCTCCAAGGGGCATCACTGGAGGAAATTGTAGGGCGGCGTGTACTTTCACCCGCCATTCCATTACAACGTACATACCTGGGCCTCTGCCAGGGCTGCCTTTGGTAGGAGGGTACTGAAAAGAGTCCTGTCTTAAATTCACTCACAGTCTCCACTAGGACGTGGCATACGGACTTCCTCATCCTACCCATCTGGGAGAAGGTATGACTGCTTGGGTTATTTCCCAACTAAAGACCGCCTGCCTTCCCTGGTGAGAGAAAGGAAAATTTGGTTTGCTTACCTTCGTGAATTTTCCTTCTTCTCTCCGGGAGAAGCAAGTGGTTTGGCCCGCCCGAGGTGAGAGCCATTTGCTTCTGCAGAGTCTTTCATTTTGTACTCTTGCAGTATTTTCTTGGCCGGGTGCCTTTTCTCAATGTTCTTTTTCTTCAGCTTGTTAGGGTATGCATAGATGGCTTTGTGAAGATGGGGGGGGGAATTTTCTTAGGTTCCCTCCTTCTGTCCTATATCCTCCTTGTTTTTTCCCCACCCTCTGGTGGTTTTTTTGTACCGTTGACAAGGTTAAAAGAGTTTATTCAAAGTTCTGTGTAAATTAGTTCATTTTCTAGTTATATAGCATTCAGCAGTCACAGAACTGGGCTTAGCTCCTCCCCTGGTCTTGGGCTGTCAGTCAAAAACCTAATCCTGCCTCTGATCGGAGACGAGCTAAACCCAACTAAGGACCGCCTGCCTCCCCGGGAGAGGAGAAGGAAATTTCACGGAGGTAAGTGAACCAAATTTTCCTTTCTGCAATGACATTTTACATGGCAGTCTTGTTGGTTAGCATCATGTAATTAATCCATTTCACATTTCTGTGAAGGAATATTTTCTTCAATGATTTCATGATGGATGATGTGTGAATCCCAGAGTAAACATAATTGCAGCCTTAGTCATACAAGTACAGACATGATCAAACATGATTCTATACCATAACTTCAGTGTAATAAGTGCATCATGTTTCTGTTAAACTTGGAATAAATATCCTAATTCTTTCCTCTGTTATGTCATGATGATATGAAATAAGATCAGATGTGTGGGTCGGAATCATCTTTGCAGCCTCTATGATTAGGAGTGTTACCCATTTGTACTTTTGTGTTGCTTTTAACCAATTAATTAATTACATACTAGAATATTGGAGCCTTGAGGCAGCTTTATAGAACACTATTAATATTTAGTTGCTGCAAGGTTATTTTCAATTTTTAAAAAAATTACATTTCTAATTTTTGAAATTTGGTTTTTAAAACTTAATTTTTTTAATTTTCTGTTAAAATGTTTAAGTTTATTCTGTTTAGCTGCACTGAATGTGTTAATTGAAATTAATCAATTAACACTTTCAGCTATACTCTTTAAGTCGCCCCGAGCTGTTCTCAGGAGGGGCGGGATATAAATTGACAAAATAAATAAAATAAAATAAATAAATAAAGTACATTTATGTAGTTGCTTTTACACATCTTTATCCTCAGATCACATATTGTTGTGTTCAAATGTACTGAGACTTAGGGGAAAGGAAGGGTATACATTTGAATAAATAAATAAAGCAAAGGAAATTATCACACATATCAGATTAAAAATCTGATTTCCCCCCTCCCCCCATTTTTTTTTAATAGGTTCTATGCATCTGAGATCTCAGTTGGATTGTTCTTTCTTCATAAAAGAGGAATCGTTTATCGGTGAGTATTAACTAAAACTCACATTCTTCTGATTCCTTTATTAAAACCCCAGGATTTTAATTTTTTTTATTAAATCCATTTTGTACCCATACCCAAACTGCTTTGATTTGTTGTTGATGCTTTTTTAAAAAAACAACACTACTGCTTATCTCAAAGAAATTTGAACTAGAATGCGTTCTACTAAGAGAAGAAATGGACCCATTACATGCCCAAATCAGAAGGGACTTGGCTGTTTAACAACAAATTTTGTATCATACACATTTCAGATGACTACATGAAATATTTATTCCCGGCAGAGCCACATCATTGTAAAAAATTCCTTTACTCCTCGGGATAGTTATACCTGCATGCTACAGTTTTATTAATTATTATTAATTATTATAAGCATTTATATATAGCACCAGAAATGTACCTGGCGCTTTACAGAGAACAAAATAGACACGGTCCCTGCCCGAGAGCTTACAATCTAAAGACAGGGGAAGGGAGACAGGGAAGGGGGAACAGAGGGAGAGACAAGGGATGCAACATTCACAAGGATGCGAGAACTCAGGTACATGTTCAACTAGATTACAGAGCAGCAGGATGTGCGTTATAGTTAAGGGCAGCTTACATCCTTCTGTTTAACACATGAACATTCTATTGCTTATAAAATCGGCAGTGCCGGCACCATTTATCCTATTTGTCTGAAATTTGGTAGAAAGGATTGCTTGGGAGAGGAGTACAATCTGTCAAAATTTCATTAAAATCAGGAAAAAAAAAAAAAAAGGTACAGCGGTTTGAAAATCAGAGTAGAAATTGCTTTTTCTAGCTATCTCAGATGCGTATTTTATTGGGTCAAAAGTGTACTTATAGAATTTTTTTGTGAGATGGAGTGCTGTTAGAGAATTCAAGGGTGCAAAATCCATCTGGTAGTTTTCAAGTTGCGGGGCAAACCAAAAAAGTGTGTTGCAATGGGCGTCCCCACATCCCCTGCCCATATGAACTGGGGCGGCCACCCATTCCAGTAGACTGGTCCATTTCTCATTGGCACAGTGGGCAGGGGACACAGCCCTTGCAAGTCACAGGAACTGGCTACGAGCACTGGGGAGTCCGGTTCCCCAGTGCTGAGACCTGGAGCATGTCAATTTCAAAGGCCAGCCTGGCGCACCTCCCCCTCCCCCATGGTCCATGGCAGGGGTAGTGTGAGGTTGCTGCCACAGTAGCCATGCTGGGAGCTACCCATTAGAATCCTCCCCACGCTCCACAGCTGTGCCACTCTGCAGCCATGGACGTCCTCTCCCCTGCCTTACTCATTTTAAAATGTTGTGAGCAGCCCCGAAATGTTGTGAGCCACCCCGAGCTGCTGTTGTGCAGGAGGGTGCGGCATAAAATGCTACTAAATAAATAAATAAATAAATAAATAAAATGCTATGAAATAAAAACACTCTTAGAGGAGAGGCTTCTTGGAGCCAGGTGTCTGGGGTTCTGTGGAAAGGGAGTGGGGCTAGTGGGTTAGAACATTGGGGGCTGGAAGCCAGGACTCCTGGTTTCTGTGGGGATGAGTGGGGTTAGATCAGGGAGTTCTGGGAGCCAGGAGTCATGGATTTTCTGGAAGCAGAGAGAGGGAGGGGGGGGAGTGGTTTAGAGCAGAGGGTTCTGGGAATCAGGCAGCTTCAGTTGTGTAAGAAGGGAGTGTTGGATTATAGTGGGTTAGAGCGTGGGGGTGAGAGCCAGGACTCCTGGTTTCTGTGGGGGCTAGTGGGTTAAAGTAGGGGGTTCTGGGAGGCAGAACTGCTGGGTACTTTGGGAGGGGAGTATGGGGTAGTGGGTTAGAGTAGGAGGGCTGGGAGTACTGTGCAAGAATAGAAGTTAAGGCCCTTACAAATTAAATAAATGTTCCAAAAAACATGGAAATTGTAAGTTAAGTCTCCCACCTTAACTTCTGTGCCATGTAAGCAGTAAAGACATTGTAAAGTCTTGCATATTGTGCTCTCTTACAACTTAGGCGCCGTGCACCCACACTTTGCCCCAGTCCTCTTCTTCTGCAGGTTGGGGGCAACACTGAAGCTGGGGACAGTGCTATATAAACATTTAATAAGAATGTAAAGTTGGGTACTTCCTGAAATTAATAACATGGAATACCCATTGGAAGGAATGGAGGCAAAAGGAATACCAAATTGGAAATAATTTCTTTACTTCTAACATGTCACAGAAGTTAAAGTGGGAGCCTTAACTTACAATTTCTCTGCTTTTTGGAACATTTATTGAATTTGTAAGGGCCTTAACATCTCTATTAAACTGAAGGTTTTTTGAGTATATAATTCTAGAGCATCTAGGTTGCATCCTATTCTTGCACTGTATCTTACAATTTGAGGTTTCCAAAACCATGTTGTATTGTATGCAAGTAATCTATAATAATAATAATAATAATACCTATGAAGTTATAATACTCAAAGTATCCTCTGAAAGTACCTAGCATTCACTGCGACTCAATATTTTAGTTGCAAAATATTTCAACAAATACAGAACTGGAATGTAGTACAGTTGAGGACATTTTTAGTGTTAACCTGCCATATATTTGTGTCTAGAGATATCAAACACACTCAGAAAATTTTTACATTAGCATAACTAAAAGGGAAGAGCATTTTAATATAGAATGGGAAGCTTACAATAGTGGAGACAGAAACCTGTTGACTTCAAGCATCAGATAGTATTGGTTCATTACTAAGCAGGACTGACTCAATGTGAAAGTCTACGTTCTGATTATAATTTTCAAGAATAATTCAGCTTTCATCTATGCAAATAAAAGTCAACCTTTTATTTAATAAGTAAGTACCAACTCATTACTAAATTATTTTCTATTCAAGTAGTAGTTCCCAAAATTTCCTAATGTATCATAACAGAGTGTTGTACAATGCTTTCACTACTGAATATTGCAGTCTTCTAAATTATTGGTGAATTATCTTGGCCCATCACGTTGAACCCTGGACCAGGATCCGTGTTGGATCCCGGTCCTTGACCAGACCGGCCGTCCTTTAGATGTGTTGGCCTGATCTCTACTGGGGTTCGGGGAGGGGGCGGGCTGTGTGGCGCAACGTGCGGCTGCTCAACCCTGCGCTCCCTCAGCCGCCCACACACGGGGAGACGAGCGGACGTAGTGGCCAATCAGGCCGCTGCATCCGACCCCATTCTGTGATTGGGGCATGATTATGGGACAGGGCTGGCAAGCAGACATGTATCGCTGCCATTGCCAGCCCCGTCTCAGATTGTGGCCAACCTAACCACAGTTCTGGAGGTGAGGCCGGCCTCACCTCCAGAACCATGGTTAGCTTTGAACCCTGCCAGAGATTCACTATGGTGAACATCTGGCAGGGCTCAAATAGACGTTACGGTGATCACAGCCACCACCCTGAATCCACTGTGATTCAGGGTGATTGACTGTGATCACGTAATGTCTGAAATTACCCTTTCCCATGAGGTTTGCCATAGCTTGGAACATAGCATGTTCCAGAAACAGTGTGTGAAAACAGACATGACGCTAACCACCGTTTAACCACCCTTGGTGGTCATTTATGCATGTTGCAGGGCTGCACAGGGCACCAATACAGCCCTGCAACATGCATAAATAACCACCAAGGGTGGTTAAAGGGTGGTTAGCGTCATGTCTGTTTTCACCCAGTGTAAAGTATTTTTGGTTGGGTGGGTTTTTGTTGGTCTAGGAATGAGTTGGGGGTGTGGGGTGAGTTTGTTTTAATTGTCTTTTCTCCCTTTTTTCTTTTGATGTATGTGTCTGTTTTTATATTATTGTATCCCACCCTGGGCCTGCTTTTTGTGGGATGGGCAGGATATCAATTTGAATAAATAAATTTGAAAAATATTATTCAGTGCAAACTGATAATAAGGTGAAATGTTGATAGTTTAATTAGCAGGCTTAAATGTTGAACATAAATTACTGTGTTTCTCCATAGAGATCTGAAATTAGATAATGTAATGTTGGATTAAGAAGGACACATCAAGATTGCTGATTTTGGAATGTGCAAGGAGCATATGAATGATGGAGTAACAACCAGGACCTTTTGTGGAACTCCGGATTACATTGCTCCTGAGGTAAATATTTAACATTTTAAGCAGCATACAAAAAATCTCAGAAAAAAAATGTGACTACTTGGATGTGTTGCCTAATGAAATTCTAACTGCTTCAGAAGTGACTTCTTTGTGCAATGGTACTAGCCTTCCTTTAAGAAACTATTGTACCTACATGGATGTATACAAAAACCATCAAAAAGATTTTGCTGAAAGGGAGTATCTAATGAGAAACTGAGCTAACTGGAGCTGTAGCTTCAGCAGATTTGTGCTCATAAAACCAGGGCAGGAAAAGATATCATAGCTGCTTATGCTATCAGTCCATCCCTGTCAGTGACATAGCATGGAGATACTGTAATATATAAACAGCTTTGTGTGTTTAATTTTGACGTCATGATAGGTGTTAATGAGGTGGTAGTTGTAAGCTAACATAGCTCCATTAACATATTTCACCATGGGCTCAGCTGCTATAGACAATATTAGCAGGCATTTGCAACACTTTCAGGAATTCACAAGTCACCCATTAATTTTTAATAACAGACTAATGAATGTCTGCAGTTGTATGCTAGCTGCCCTGTAACTTTTATTACTTTTCCTTATTTCCTTATAATAAATGACAGTAACATGGGTGGTGTAATTGGTAGAAAGTTTACATGAACGCTACATATAAGACTGCATATTCAAGCCTTTGATGCAGTTGACAACAGAACGAGTTTACAATTTCCCCCAAACTTTCTTATGACAGATGTCTGGACTACCAAGAAAGTAACGTCTAATGGTTTATTTTTTAAGTTTCAGTTTTATGTTTATATTTAAAAACCCTCAAATTCTACCCTTCTCAAAGTTCTTAGGCTTCAGTCCTGAAACAACTTACTCCAGAGTCGTCCCATTAACTGCAGCAGGTCTACCCCAGTGGAAGTGGTCTTGGTAGAAGCTTTTAACAAACTGTTACAGAAAAGTCAAGTTCTGTTCAGCATTGTTTCTAAGCAGAAAATTTAAGGCACCATCAACAACCAGGAGAACTGCAGTTTGGGTATCTTGCCAGATGAACATAGTATCTATCTAGGCATACTCAGAATTCCCAGCTCACAAACAAGGCCATTTCCTTTCCCTAAATGGGTGGCATTTAGCCACCCATCATACATGCAAACTAGCCGCAAAGATCATGCTCAAACTCAAACCTTAATTACTCCAACGTGTGCAAGATTAAGGTATATTACCAAAGGGGCTTTGTTGTGGGCATAATTCTCATAAAGATATATCTTTAGGTGCTTATTGCTAACTAAAATATCTGAGATTAGATTGAAGATACTGATATGCATAAATATGTATGTTTATATGTATAAATATGTTTATATGTATATGTATACATGTATGCATATATATATACATGTATGCATATACATGTACACATGTATGCATATACATATGTATATGTATACATGTATATGTACATGTATATATGTATACATATGTTTATATGGATAAATATGTATGTTTTCAAGAACAGGAATGTGTGCATGATGAATAGGAATACCGTTTTTCTTTTTAAAAGAAGTTTCAGTGATTTGCTTAGATATAAGCCATGAGAAACGAATGACTTTCCGTTTTTAAGTGGTTTGAGGATCCAGGTCAGAGGTTCCCAAACTGTGGGTCACAATCCCATCTGTGTCCTATTGAGATTGGGTCACAATCCCAATTAATATTCGATACACTTTATATGGCTTTGTTGTTTTCTGAGACCACCAGATTATATTTAAGTCTGAAATGGGGTGTCACAGAAAAACTTTTGGGAATCCCTAATCTCATTATTCCTGGTCCAGGGCCCCAAAAGCATGTTAGACACACAAGGAGCAAACTTTCCAGATAGTGTGATGTTAAATCTTGTGAATGACTAGATTTTACCACATGTAACTCACACATATAGTGTAAAAATGGCCTTAGTGTCAATGGAAGATAGCTCCACAAGGAAGGAGGATATCTGGAGTGGGTGAGGGAACTGAGTCAGCAGATTTTAAGATAGCCACCAGCCAGGGTGCCTCATGATTTCAGTAAACAATAATAAATTCTCCTTTTAAATTATTTCTGCTTTCTCTGAGCTTCAATATGTGTTTAAATTTTGTACCTGTTAATTTTTGTTAAAACACTTTGCTTTCGTGAAACTCTCAGTGAATCAAATTTCATGATTCAATGAGTTGAATATATAAGTTCCACCCCGCCTGCCTGAAGAGTGGCAGAGACTGTGGTGGCGCCGCAGTCATGCACCGCAGGCCACGCCTAAAGTGTCCTTGGGTGTGGCACTTGGCGGGAGTTGGTGGGATTGGGGGGGAGACTATTGTTGATAGGTGGTCTGGGCAGGGACTTTCCATTCTGTGCTGGGTAGGGTGGCTAGTGGGGTTAAGTTAGGTGGTATTTAATTCGTGAACTGGGTGTGGGTTTTGCTGTAGCCTGTTTGAAAGGGAGAGGGGTTCTCCCACTGGTGAGAGCAGTGGGTGGGGAATAGGGTGGGAGGCAGCCATGCCTGGTGAGAGCAGCTGGGCAGCCTCCATGGATATGGGGTGGGAGTGCTCATCTGTCGGTGAGAGAGGGAGATGAGGATGGGGATTGCCATTTGAGGGCAAGTAGGGGAAATGGGGGGGTTGGCATCAGGGGACAGGAAAGGGGGTGGTGGTCCCCCCCCCGGTGCCGGCCTGGCAGGGGAGCTACCAGGAGGTGGGGGTTGGGCTGGGGGTTGTCCACCGGGGGAGGATGTAGCGGCAATAGGTGTTGTCATGGGACGGGGGAAATGTGGTCCATGGGGGGGTTGGTGTCATCATGAGCGGAGGGACAGGTGTCTAGTGCCTGTCCCCTGCTCGACCCTCCACAATTCATATAACCAGGACCTCAAGGACTCAGAAGACCCTGGTCTGTTGCTGGTGCTGTTTAACACGAGGTCGGTGGCCAATAAGTCATCCATTTTCCATTGCTCCATATTGAAGTGAGAGGCTGACCTCGTATGTGAGATGAAGACCTGGCTGGACAAGATGTCAGGGCGGATTTTGGCTGACCTTGTTCTGGCTGGGTACTCCATCCAGCACCAGCCCAGACTGGAGGATTGTGTGGGAGGCATAGCCATAATTTTTAGAGAAGGCTTGACCATTAAGTGGTTTTCGGTGCAGACCAAGTCCGGGATACAGGGCCTCTACCTCTTGTTTGATTTGGCCTATAACGGACCAGGGGGTCCAGCTGGGGACAGATTAGGGATGTTCCTTGTGTACCGTGTGCCCCACTGCACTGCTTCATCCTTGTCTGCTCTTACTTCGAGACTAGATTACTGCACTGCGCTCTACCTGGGGCTATCCTTGGTGATTGTCCTGAAGCTGCAGCTAGTCCTTACAGGGATGGGCTGCAGGGAGCACATACCACCAGTGCTCCGGGCATTCCACTGGCTGCCTATTGTCTTCCGGGCTTGATTCAAAGTGCTGGTTTTCACCTATAAACCCCTACACGGCTTGGGCCCCACTTATCTGAAGGATCGCCTCACCCCCTGAGTGGCCCCTGTGGTCACCCAGAGATGTCCTCCTGGAGGTCCTGCGATATAGACAAGTCTGTACAGACAGAAGGGCATTCTCGGTGGCCACACCATCGCTCTTGAATGCTCTCCTGGTGGAGGTTCGCCTCAGCCCAAATCTTCTCGCCTTCTCACAGCAGTGTAAAACCTGGCTCTTCCGTCAGGCATTTGGTGAGGGGGGGAGAAAGAGGGGGATGGGCAGTGGCAGTCCCTCCCCCAGGGCGTTGGGGCAGACTCCCCTCCCAAGCCCCCCAGGGCCCCCCCCATCTTGCTGGGAAGCCAAAGGCTGCTCCTCAGCTGATCCAGTGACAGCGCTGTCAGTTTCCCCACTTGTCTGAAGGCTTTGTTTACATTTTAACTCTCCTCCTGGAAAGCCGATGAGTCATGACTCATATGTAAACAATGCCTGCAGGGAAAGAACTCTGCAGGGGGAGGAGGGGAAGGGGACAAACATCCTCCTCCTGCTACTCCCCCCTCCCTCTAGCTTTCCACTCACTGGCTAGAGAGCTAAAGGGAGGCGGGAACTTAGAGGATCTTCCCAAGCTCTCAGGGAGCATGCGCTGGGTGTTGGCCCCGAAAAGCACTGCTTTCTGGGGAATTGGGGAGGGACTGGGGGAAGTGCCATGTGCTCCTTGGCTGAGTTCCTATGGAGAAACCCAGCCAATCAGCAAGGCCTAAGGGGCGTGTCAGGGTGCCTTTTCTAAATGATCTGGCCACCCCATAGCTCCTTTTTCTCCTCCTGGACCCTCCTCTACCAGAGTGGGAGAAGAGAGGGAAAGAGTTCGCTCTTCCTTGCTCCTTCCTCCCTAGGTTCACTGGAGGGGAAGGGAAAGAGAGAGAGAGCTCTCCTCCCCTCTTTTTTTTTACAAGAGGGGAGATGCCGGGGGCTTGTTTGGAGTCCCTGGCCTCCTTGTTTGGAGGGAAGAACAACAGAAGGTGGTTATCAGAGGGTGTTTTCAGACATGACGCTAATCCCAGTTTAACCACACTTGAGCATTTCTTATACATGGTGCAGGGCTGTATTGGTGCCCTATGCAGCCCTGCAACATGCATAAGAAATGTTTAAGTGTGGTTAAACTGGGGTTAGCATCATGCCTGAAAACACCCAGAGTCAGACTAGAGCGATCAGGAGATCTCATCCTTTCAGAAACCTGGTAAGTTTTGAAAAAACCAATCCCCTGCCCTGATCTCCTGTACATTGTTTGTTTGTGCTTTCTTTTGTCCTCTTCTCTCCCACCCCACCGCCATGCATTACAGGCAGGGGCAATTACTAATTTTGTGAGCCCAGTTGGAAGGGCTGTGTTGCCTCGCCTCCTATTCTTTAAAATATTTTCTTGTCCCTTGCTGTTTTAGTTTTTCACCCTGTGTGAGACCCTGTCACCCTAATTGTCTGCTTTCTGTTCATTTTGGGGGGTGTTTTTGAGGGGTGGATGGAAGAGTTTCTAATCTTTGCTGGAACATTCACTGCATTTAAAATGGCCACTTTTTTAGTACCAGTTGCAAGGCTTTTCTGTTGTAAGAAGGCTACCATGGCACATGTTGGTTCACTAATGACTTCTTTTGCATAAATGTTTGTTCCCTGTCTGATAAGTTTAGTTTGCAACAAAACTGCATAGCATGTTCTGGGGGACAAGTGGAACTTCATGCTGCTGCTTTTGTGGTGTGCTAAAGACTTAACATAATATTGTTGGGTTGAGATAGTTTGCTTTGATTGCTCTGTGTTTGCATGTGCAGAAGGGCTGTGTTGCCTCTCCTCCTATGTTTTAAAATATTTTCTTGGCCCTTGCAGCAGCTGCCTTTTACATTTCAAATTTAGTTTGCAACAGAACTGTGTAGCATATTCTGGGGGACACGTGGAATTTCATGCTGCTGCTTTTGTGGTGTGCTAAAGACTTAACATAATATTGTTGGCTTGAGATGGTTTGCTTTGCTTGCTCTGTGTTTGCATGTGCGCTGCTGGGGTTCCCCTTCCTCTCCCTCTGCCTGCATTAGAATCTGATCGGACTGGGAGATAAAGCTGTTTATAAATAAACAACTTCTCCCCAAGTTAGTGATAAGAAGGTTGTTGCTTTGTAAAGAAGGTTCTTTGTGATGGCTCCTAACATTCTCATAAGTAGGTTGTTCATGGCTTGCTCAGCCTAGTCAAATAATAGACCATGTGATGGTCTCGAGCTCCTCTAGTATAAAAAGCACTCTTCCCCCCCTCAGAATGACAGTTCCTTTCTAGGAATATTCCATATGGGGTTGGAAGGGTGGGTGTTGTGAGAATATTCAGAGCCATTTCAAAGAACCTTGATTACAAGACAGCAATCTTCTGTTCTACTTCAAGTGACTCCTCACAGGCCATTTTTACATGGCTCCTCAGGGTGGGGGATCCATGGGCATACCGGTTCGTGGGTGGCATGTGCACATGGTTGTACACGCACCCCCACTCACCCCCCATTCACCCCCCACTCATCTGCACCCACGGAGTAATTGCCGTTTCCCTGGTTGCTCTGTACAAGGGGAAGAGATGGGGGGTGAGTGGAGATGCGTGTTAGGTAGGCACACGCAGGCACCCCCAGTCACTCTGGGCGCATGCACTGCGTCATTCACATGGAACTCCCACACTCATGAACACTCAGAAATCTGTGTGTTCATGGGTGGGAGAGGCCTGTGTAAAAAGGGCCACATTCTCACAACTGTCTTACTTATATTACCATAGGTAGGAATTTTGGATGTAAAGCAATATCTATTCTAGCTTGGAAAAGCTGCAAATATGGTTCTGAGATTATTATTGCTGCTATTTAACTCTTCTTAATGAAGTTATTGCTAAAAGGAATACGGTCTTTAAACCGCCACCCCATAACCACTTGATTTGTGCTCCCCATACAATGAATTTATGCTGGCCCGGGGGCGCAAATGAAATTGTTATGGGGCAGGGCCACGTGAATTGATCATGGGGGAACAAATGAACTGGTGTGACATATATATTGTTCCCTCTTTGGCTGCAACAGATGCCTTTTACATTGCAAGTTTAGTTTGCAACAGAACTACATAGCATGTTCTGGGGGACAAGTGGAACTTCATGCTGCTGCTTTTGTGGTGTGCTAAAGACTTAACATAATATTGTTGGTGGCTTGAGATGGTTTGCTTTACTTACTCTGTGTCTGCATGTGCAGAAGGGCTGTGCTTCCTCCTCCTATTCTTTAAAATATTTTCTTGGCCGTTGCTGTTTTTCACCCTGTGTGAGACCCAACCACCCTAATTGTCTGCTTTCTGTTTGGGTTGGTTTTTTTTGAGGGGAGTGGATGGGAAGGGTTTCTAATCTTTGCTGGAATGTTCGCTGCACTTAAAATGACCCCTTTGCAGTGTCCGTTTCAAGGCTTTTCTGCTGCAAGAAGGCCACCATGCAACATGTTGGTTCACTAATGGCTAGTCTTTGCATGAGAATGTTCCTTCTTTGGTTGCAGCAGATGTCTTTTACATTGCAAAAAAAATGTATAGCATGTTTTTGGGACAAGTTGAACTCCACGCTGATGCTGTTGTGGTGTGCTAAGGACTTCACATAATATTGTTGGCTTAAGATGCTTTGCTTTGCTCGCTCCGTGTTTGCATGTGCACACCAGGCCCTGCCTACTGTTGGCAAGGCCCACATCTGGCCCTGCCCTGCACCCCACCAGTCTTGAAACCCACCAGCTGCCACTGGAAGGAGGGAGCAGTCAGGCATCTGGACCAGAAGAGTAATAGCTCGATCAGTGAGATGACTCAACCCAGGGAGCTGTTTGGGTACCAGTTGGTGCCCAGATGCGACTGAGGCGAGATGAGAATCCCAAATTAAACTGGGTCCCCAACTGTCTGGGTACCCATTTGCAGTTCTAGTCTCAAATAAACAGTGCGTAAGTACAAAGGCTCACTCTACATCAGAGAATGGCTATGTGAGCAGGACTCTGTGCAAGGTTCCTCCAGGACAGAAACCTTTCTTATAGCAGGCTGGTCATAGTTTCTGTGGGAGCGTTATGAAATGATATGCGCATCATCATAGAAACTTGAGAATCAGAAACTTGTAGGGAATCCTCTCCTTATCAGTGCCAACTTCAGTAGGACGCAAGTCTTTGTTGCTTATCCCACTTTGATATCCTAGGAGATGCTGGGTATTTTTACACACACACTTCTCCTGCATGTTTGCTGTTACATCCTGAACTTTCTGAGTGTCTACATCACTAACCCAGATCTTAAACATCTGGCTCTTTGAACTTCTGCATAGAACGTCTCCCAGAACTTTTGTGTGTAAAATGTTCTCCTGGTAAACTGCTTTGCTCCAGGCAGCTGTGGTCATTTGGTTTCCATGGCAGTTGGCCCGGCCCCAGGGTTTGTGAGGCCATGTGCGAAGTCTTGGTGTGGGGCCTAATTTGCATACTTAGGCCCTATCTAATAATGCAAATGTTTAAATTTACATAAAACTGACTCCTGCTGGACAGGAAGGATTCCCATTCTCCACCCCTCCGAGCAACCATGGAGAAGCATGGCCTCCCAATACTTCTCTCCCCCCACCCCCAGCCGAGCATCTACCACCACTCGCCAGGAGTGGTTCCACTGCAGGGGCAGTCAAGCAGGCAGTGAGGCAGGCACAGAGAGACTGACTGCATCCGCTTCCTTACTGGAGGAGGGGGTGAGCTTAGCTAGTCTGGCCTCCAGGGCCTGTTGCTTCTTGCTGCCGATGCCGCCTGTGCCTTGTGCACGCATGCAGTGTGACCAGTCCAGAGGTGCTGCTATCAAACGCAAAAGACACCCAAAATGCAGCTAGCTTATTAAGTGCATTATGCTATGAAAAGAGACACATAACCAGTTCAGATGTGCCCCCATAATCAGTTCATGCTGCCTCTACCCCATAACCATTCAATTTGTGCCCATGGGGCAGCGTTAATTGAGTATATGGGGATGCAAATGAACTGATTATGGGGTGCGGGTTTAAAGACAGTATTCCTGTTGGCAATACCTTCATTAAGAAGAGTTAGTGAAATAGCAGCCATAATAATCTCAGAACCATATTTGCAGATTTATTTTCCAAGACAGAATAGATATTGCTTTACATCCTAAATTCCTACCT
>QEPC01010657.1:2226571-2237921 GCA_003113815.1 Sphenodon punctatus | reverse complement strand
TCTCACCTGTCCCCCCTTATCGCCATCCAAACCTCCGCTGCCAAGGTCATCCACTCAGCCCATCACTTTGACCATCTGCAGCCTCTCCTCTCCTCTCTCCACTGGCTCCCCCTTCCTGAACGCATCCAGTTTAAACTCCTGGTATTCACGTATAAAACACTTCACAGCCAAGCTCCCCCCTAATCTCCTTACGCACTCCTGCACGTGCCCTCCACTCCTCCTCTGTCCCCTCCCTCACTCTCCCTTGTCTCCCATGCTCCCCTAACCGCCTTCATCCCTTCTCCCTCCCTACCCACATCCGCCTCACCTCCTCCCTCTGCACCTTCAAATCCCTCCTCAAGACCCACTTCTTCCGTGCCGCCTTTCCCAATGCCTGCTAGTTGTTTTCCCCCAAATACTTATGGTCTGCCCTCCTCTGCAGACTCCTGCCTAACTGTAACCAAGCCAAGCACGCACACCTGAGACTTCGCAGCCGCTTGCATGTTTGTTTACTTCTCCCTTGTCTTCCCTTTGTCCCCTCTCCTTGTCGCCCCCTCCTTGTTTTTTTAGATTGTAAGTCGTAGGCAGGGACTGCGTCTTTATCTTTGTTCTGTAAAGCATTAGGTACACGGCTGGTACTATACAAATGTTTATAATAATAATAATATTAATAATAATAATCTATTGGATTACTGCTTTGCCATTTTTATATGGGAGGAGAATCTACTATTTGTACCTGGCCCAAAGGCTGAACATTGGGTGAAAACAAATGAGACAGAGGCAAGACGGATTCCCTGACTGCCCCAGGGTGGGCCATTGCAGCTGCCACACTTTGGGCTGGTGGGGATGGCAGTTCAAACAAGCAGCCCTCCCCTGGGGAATCCAGGCTGGGGGGTATGAGTTGCCATCACAAGTCCTTTCACGTTCACAGGTTGCTCAAGAAGCTGTCCACACAGGGCAGGACTCTCTGACCCCTGCTGCACAGAAGGATTTGGCCCCCATGAGGAACTGCCTCCCTAAACAGCTGATCAGGGAGTCCTGGAGGAGCATGCTCACCTGTGCCACCAAACAGCTGATTTGTGGATGGAGGCACATACTCACCTGGGCTGCCAAATGGCTGATTGGGGGCCTGGAGGAGCACACTCACCCCCATCAGCTGTTTGACAGCCCAGGTAAGCGCGCTCCTACACCCCTCCCCCCTAGGATCAGCTGTTTGGCGGCCTGGGTGAGTGCACATCTCCAGGCCTGATCCTCGGACCTCACCTCGCAGTGGGGCTGGGCCCTGTCCAGGTGCGTGTTAACCAAGATTAGCCTGCTGGGCAAACTTTAGCCCTATGATGGATGTCAAGAACATCTAGTGCACTGTACTGACGCATAGGTAACTCACCTACTGTGGATTAATGTGGGCTACACATTTGTTTTCATCCATTGTTGCTCCTGGGCTTTGGGAATAGGTGGTTGTTACATTGCTTTTTGGTTGTTTTGGCAATTTTGATATGAGGAATTACTATTTGGGGGGCAGCGGCGATCTGCTTTTAGAGGAAGGAAGAAAACCTATCCCTGCTATGTCACTGCGTGGTGGTGGTTAATTTTTTAGGGGGCAAAGGCTTGAAATATTCGAATAATTTCGTGTGATGATGAAAATTATGGACAGAGATAAATATTGCAACAAGAGTGGCACATAATGACTCCCATTAGCATAAGTAGATGGTGTCCTGCCACACTAAGGAATATATTTTGCTAGTAAAAATTTAGACTCTTCATGTAAAGAAAGTGTGTTAGTAACTAAAGTAGTACACATGGTGCTGCCTTCTTCCCATCTGGTATACCCTAAAGCTGGCAGAGAGCTGCAGGATTGCTTTCTCTCACGCACATTTTCTGACGGTTTTGCCGTACGCTATTATGTGTCAAAATAAAAGCAAGTAATCACTTTTCCAGCATTATCTCTGGACTAGAGTGCTCTGACTTCCTAATAACCTCAGCACCTCACATGATGTAACCCTTGGGCCACTTTCAGACATGTCCCCCGCCCCCCACGCATATTTGGACTGTGGGGGGGAATGCGCAGCCCAAATATGCATGGGGGTTGGCCAGTCCAAAAGCCGCCCCCCCCGCGCGCAGCTTTGCCAGCAGAGATGCACAGGGATGCAGAACTCAATTTCCTGCTCTGCATCTCTGCGCTGCACGGGAGGAGGGGGCTTTCAGACTATCCGATCCCTGCGAATATTTGGGCTGCGCATTTCTGGCAGCCCAAACATGCACGGGGGGGTGGGGGGCATGTCTGAAAGTTGCCTGAGAACTTAAAATGCAATCAGATTCCAGTCACTCACACATTTAATTGTGGAAACCTATATCACAGCTCCTATATTTATATTATCACAGGAGATTAATCACCGGCTGTGCTGTTGTCACTGCTGCTGTTTGACTTATTTGTTTTTACAAGCTGTTATTAAAACATACCAAGAAAAAATCTAGCACTAAACCTTCCTTAGATGAGCACTTTGATTCCAAGTGCTATATTTACCTTCTCTCTGTTGTTACTGATTTGCCAGCATATCCTTGAAACAATTCCTTTTATTTGGACTTTAGGAAAAGAACTACTTTCTAAAGGTTTCCTGCGATTTTTAAAGCTGGATTTAATTAGTGTTGTCCAGAAAGCTATGCTCCCTTTATAACGCCTCACTGCCAAGACCGGGCACAGTTCTGGGTCTGCGGCCCTCCGTAGCTGGATCCTAATACCTTGCTGTCGCTGGTCTGTCTTTGAAGCCCGCAGCCAAATATCCAACGATTCCTTCCCCACAGATATGTCCCCGACGCTAATTACCCTGTGTGCCTTGTCCCTCTTTGAAGCTGCCACTAGCTCGGACATTCTGAAAGCCCCAAAGAATGCCAATTTAAAGGCCGCGTCGAAGAGCTCCCTTTATAACGCCTCACTGCCAAAACCAGGCACAGTTCTGGGTCCAAAACCCTCTGTAGCTGGATCCTAATACCTTGCTGTCGCTGGTCTGTCTTTGAAGCCCACAGCCAATTATAGTGTTGTCCAGAAAGCTATACTCCCTTTATAACGTCTCACTCACTGCCAAGACCAGGCACAGTTCTGGGTCCACGGCCCCCCGTAGCTGGATCCTAATACCTTGCTGTCACTGGTCTGTCTTTGAAGCCCACAGCCAAATATCCAATGATTCCTCCCCCACAGATATGTCCCTGACGCTAATTATCCTGCGTGCCTTGTCCCTCTTTGAAGCTGCCACTAGCTCGGACACTCTGAAAGCCCAAAAGAATGCCAATTTAAAGGCCGCGTCGAAGAGAGTGGCCTCAAACTCACCGTCCGCTATCCTCCCTATCCCCGCACAAATCGCCCTCAATATCTCGGGGGTGATGGGCCGCCTGCCACCTCTAAGCATGGCCCGCTCCCGTGTCCAAGACACTTAACAGTTTCTTGGCAAAGAAACCTTGATCCGGCGGGGGGTACCCTGCCATCCTGCTATAGATGGAAATTGCAGCCAGCTTGACTCCAATAGTGGATGGGGAGAGACCTTGTGAATGCAGCCTGAGGGCAAACTGCAGAGCCTGAGCTTCAGCAATTGGGAAAACCAGGGGCCACCCTTTCTTTGACCTGAATTCCTGGAATTCCGAAAAAGCCCTTTGGTAAGTCCGCCGCGTGCTAGGCGCTAGGGCCCCTTGAACTGCCTGGAATAGCTGAAGCGTCCAATGTTCCACATGCCCGGCGGCACAACCTTGGGTTCCAGGTTGGCGTCTGGCGCCAGAAGACGGAAACGCTCCATCTGTTGGCGAGAGAGAGCATCGGCTATGCCGTTGTTAATTCCAGGAACGTGCCGGGACGTGAACAAGATGTTATTAACCAAACACTGCAGTACGAAGGAACGGAACAGTCCCATAACCCTGGCTGATTTTGCAGATTGGGAGTTTATCACTTGCACCACCGCAGCATTATCACACCAGAATAGAACAGAGCGATTTGCGAACTTATCAGGCCACAAGTAAAGAGCCAGTACAATAGGGAACAACTCCAAAAAGGTGATGTCCCGGGTCACCCCCTCCCGGACCCATGCCTCCGGCCACTGTATTGAAAATACAGGCCGAAACCCAATGCTCCTGCTGCATCGCTCTGAACCTGCAATTCTGCCTCCAGCAAGAATTTTTCTCTCCACAGGCTGACCCCGTTAAAACCTTCAAGGAAGGCCTGCCATATTGCCAGGTCCTCCTTGATTTCGGCAGTCACCCGTACATAATAATGGGGGCTGCCGTTGCCCAGCACTATGGCATAGAGCCGGGACAAGAAAGCCCAGCCCGGTGCCACCATGCAACAGGCAAAATTCAGCTTTCCTATCAGGCTCTGTAACTCCCTAACCGTGACCTTCTTCCTCTCTACCAGGTTGCCAATACCCTGCTGTAGTTCCTCCAGCCTCGCCACCTGGAGACGTGACTCACCGATTACCATGTTTAACTTGATTCCAAGAAAGGTTAAAACCGTGGTAGGCCCCACCTCTTTTCTGGGGCTAAAAGGACACCCAATTCCCGTGATAGGTCCACAAAGGTATGCAGGAGGCACTCGCGCTCTCCTGTGCCGCTAGGGCCAAGGAACAGGAAATCATCTATGTAGTAAATGACATGCCGCAGCCGGGCCCGGTGCCATACCAACCAGTCGAGGAGTGAGCTAAATCATTCAAAGGCCGAGCAGGATATAGAGCAACCCATGGGCATGGCCTTGTCGACGTAAAATTTTCCTTGAAATTGAAATCCAAGAAGCTCGCAGTTGTCCGGATGGACTGGCAGCAACCGGAAGGCCGACTTAATGTCACACTTTGCCATCAACGCCCCCGGGCCGCACTCCTTTGCTATGTCCACCGCCGCATCAAACGACGCGTAGCGGACAGAGCACAGTTCTTTCGGGATCGTGTCATTCACCGACCCCCCTTTTGGATAGGAGAGGTGGTGAATGTTTTTTGGGGAACTATGCCTAAGGGGGACACGTGAAAGCCAGGGGAGGGCGGGGACAGGAAGGGGCCGGCCACCCTGCCCTCCACCAGTTCCTTCTGGATCTTGGCGTGCACCAAGTGTTCCATTCCCCTGACCGACTTCAAGTTCTCCACCCACTTTCTTGGCTGTACGCCCCCGGCCTGTATTCGAAAACCCTTTCTAAAACCATCCACTACATATTTAACTTCTCCACGGGCAGGGCAATTGGCCAGGGCACGGCTCAGGGCCTTATGCCAAACTGGCGTTGGCGCCCTTGTTAGTACTTTGCCCCCACCCCACCCGCCCCCGTCTGGTACTGCCTAGCTGGCTGCCTATTCCTCCCTTGCTGGCAGACCCTGTTACAATGGCATGCCGCATGGTTGCCTGAGCAGTGGGAACAGGTGTGTCAAAAACGACCCGAGGAGCGGGCGCAGTCCCCCGCCCCGTTGAAATCCCAGCATGTGGGTCCCTTCAAGTTTGTCTGCCGCCTTTCCACCCGAAAGGGGTCGTTAATGTAGGCCACTGTCCCCGACGCCAGGGCATGGCCACTGTCCATCTTGATAATGTTCCTGGTGCTCACCATACACTCTAGTCATATGTCTTGAGCGTACATGTCCCACCTGAGTCCCGGCTTAATGGCTGCCCGCTTCCTAAATCCCTCGTCGTAGCACAGCCAAGCCCCCGGGTTACCCGTGTCGTAAGCCCTCCTCACGATGTCGAGGTACTTAAGGAGCTCCACTGCGCAACCAGGGGTCTTCTGGAGCATAACGCCCATCAAGACCGAGAAGGCAGCCAACCAGTTTGCCCAGTTGCGGTCAACTTTAGGCCTCCTAAACCTTTCCTTCTCCCCTTCCTTGGACGTAGGGTCTGGGATCGGCTGGGTATATAGTAGAGAGAATATATCCACATACTTCCCTTTCCAAACTTTGTCCTGTACTGCTTGAGTGAGGTGGGCACCCAGCGGGGCATCAAGCTCCATGTAGGTGCCCGGTAAAGGGGGGGTAACAGGGGGAAGAACCACTGCACCCTGGCCAACCTGCATGGGAGTGCCCTGCGCCCACACCTGCCCCACCATATCGGCACCACCCTGCACCCCTGTGTTGGGTGCAGTTGGGGCTGTGCTATGACCTGTGACCCCCCCCCCCAGCAAGTTGCTCTGGCCACGGGACCCAGGACCCAATCCACCCCAACCTTGGCTGAGCGGGTGGTTCCCCGCTCACCATCGGGGTTCCTCCCGCCTTGGTACAGGTGCAATGGGCTGCTGGCCCTGCTGCCTGTAATACATCGGCACCGTTACCTGGAATCGCTGATGACTCCCTCCGCTGTTCCGGCCGACCTTGCTGCAGTTCGACTTCCCGCTGATTGTCTGCTGTTGCCACACCTTGATGATGAAGACCCCCGTGTTGCCCACGGACCCCCATATACTGCACTGTTGGCTCGTCCTGATGATCCCCCGTGTGTCTTTCCAATGCAAGCGAACGCACCGTCGCCTCCAGTGCTTCTTTTGACCCGCAAAGGCATCCAGATGATCCAGAACTTCCATGGATAGGTCCCTCTGACCCCTACATCTTGGCGGTGTGACACCTGATCTATCTGGAGACAAATCGCGCCTCACCCCTCACAGGGTGGGGGGGTGCCGTGCAGGGATCCCCGTCTGCTAGGAGGAGTAGCCCTCCTTCCCCGCCTGGGCGGGGGGGGGGTACCTGGTTGCGATTCCTGCCTACCTGGGTGGATGGTTCCCCTGCCTCGCATATCTGTAGGCTGCACCCAGCCCACCTCCTCATAGTTCCTAAACCGAACGGGCCTCTGCGCCTGTCTGGACCCTCTCACCACAGGGGGATCCTGTGGCGGCACAAGAGTCGGCACATCCTCACCCCGGGCCTGGTTCAGCCCTTCCCCCGGCAACTCCGTGCCCTGGTACTCTGTGCCCTGATCAGGAGGTGACGGGGCCCCACTGAGCTGGCTGCCACCTGGAGTGCCCCCTGTCACCCCCCACCATGGGGCTGACCCCTTGCAGGGCAACAACCTGCTGCCCCAACCCCCTCAGGATTTGTTCATGCTCCCCCAAGCGCTGTTGAAGGGATGCCAGCACAGCCTCCGCCTGCTGCTGGGCCCGGGCTAGTGCGTGGGCTGCCTCCCCTCGCGCTCGGTCCCCCCCCGCACCAGCTTTGCTGGGGGCTTTGGGGTCCCCCTTCTTCTTCCCCATGGCAGCGCAGGCGATCCCCCCCGCCTTCCCCAGACCCGGTCCAGTCACTCACTGTATGTTGCTCTGCCCTCCCCTGACCCCTCTCCCAGGGGCAACTCTGAGGCTGCAGAGGGCAGTTAGGGGGGGGCGTACCTCCGAGGCTGAGAGAGTGTGGGGGGGTTAGGAGCTATAGCCCCTTGATGAGTAGTATCCCCAAGGCGTACCTCCGAGGCTGAAGCGTTGGGGGGGTTGCGCAGATCTACCACCCCACTTGCACGTACAAACCTCGACCCAGGACTGCTTTGCCACCCGCCCTGATGAACTCCTTGCCACCCGCCCAGGACGCACAGACCAAGGACGCTAAATTCAGGAGGCGCGCAGGAGCTGCTGCCCGTAGCTACTTCCGCGCCGTCCTCCACGTGCGTCTGTAGGGTGTCCTGAAAGATTTAAACATGGCGGCCGCCAAATCTCGCATCGCGAGATCAACGGCACTGCTCACATGCTCCACTGTTGCCCAATCCCTCTGCTAGGGGGCGGGGCAAGTTGCGCTCCCTCGTATGCCGTTCCCCGCTCATTGCGGGGGTAGGCGGGGGTGCGCGTTGTACATAGTTCAGTGGAACTGGTCATAGGAGTGAACCCTAGAATGTAAGTCCCTGTCTCTTATTAATGATTGATTGTATAGGGTTAGGTACATTCCTGGTTCTATAAGACCTGCAAAATTAAATTCTTGCTGCCAGAACTGGGTATCTTATCTTCCTATTCTGCAAGATACAGTACTTAAATTGACTTTTTAAAAATTTCCTAGACCTTTGTGTATGTCACAAAACATTTATTGTATATACATAAATTTGAAGAGGTCATGCAGCAAATTAGCCCAGGAACGTCAGCAATAGAAGTAAGGTAAAAAAATGCCTTAGTACGTTTTCTGGTGGTATGTTTTCTATAGAATGAAGCCCTGCATACTGGTGGTATTTCATTTCTCAAGAGACCACATCAACCAAGGTTTTTTACGCATTGCATAATTTTAGTCAATTTGTTTCCTCAAACAGAAATAAGGTCATAATCCATTTTAGATTTCCAGTATGTTAATACCTTGTAATTTTATTTATTTTTAAAGTAGTGAAGCTCCTATTGAGTGAAACACAAGTCTTTGGCACTCACATTGAAAACGATGTTAGGAGACTATTTTGATTTCTTGGTGCAGGAAAAATTGTAACATCTTAATAATAATCATAGGAGTTGTATCTGGGCCTCAAGAGGAAGCTAGAAGCCTTAGATCTTGCAAATAATCATTGGCTATTGATTGTAGGGTTGTAAAACCAAGCCCTGTCTCTGAAGCACAAAATACATTCTTTGCAGATAACCTGCCATCAGCCAACTAGCAATTTGTTAATGGGTACATCAAGGAATTAGGCAGAGCAAGGTATTAAAAGCAAATGGCATCCATTTTGCATTGCCTAGCAATCTGAAAGTTCACAACATAGCGCTGCTCACTATAAATAAAGTGTGAATCCTATTTTTAAATAGAGAATTTCATTAAAATTGACTTCTCAGCTTCTTGTTGTTCACTGGCATCTTGCTTAATAAGGATGTTTTACTGGCAGTTCTCCACATAAAAACATAACATGCAGGTCCCTTCAACCCTGTTTTAATACTGGGATAAATGCACTTCTTAATAATGTCAGTGCTTAACGTTTATTTTTTAACTGAACCATTATTAAGACTTTTTGTAGTGGTGTCTGGCACTGGTTCCTCATACTGCCATCTTCACCAGTTTAAATATTGTATGTCATTTATCTAGAAAAGGAATACAACCAGAAAAACTATTTGAAGTTGTAAGCAATGGTTGATCTTTACAGTGGTATGTCATGTTCGTTGTACGGGGATCTGACTTGCAGGTGTTGTGACAAAAAAAGAACGTTATGGCAGAAGTTGTCATCCACTAGTTATGGTACAGTGCTTATCTGAATTCATCCAAACCTCATTGGCCTGCAAATCCCACAGAATCTCTATAAGACAGGTAATTGTTTCTGATTAAAGCCGAGTCGTGACTGCTGAAATGAGAACCATTATTACAATTTTGCACTGCTTCCATACACAAAATGATGAAGAGTAGGCAATTCTGCATTTCTTTGTACTGATTTGAAAAGAATAGTAATATTATAATTTTAAATAGGAAAGCTAATCAGAAAATATATACTGCCCTTTGGAAAACTTTAAATGGTGTGTGTCAAAATTCAGAATAAAAAGCGAACAGGACACCAAACTCTCCATATATGTGACTGTTTGGGATGGGCATTACGTATTTGGATTAATCTGTAACTGCTCGTAATGGACCCTGTTGGATTAGTCTGTACCAAACCACATAGTGGCAACATGCCCATTGCAGATTCAGTTTTAAATCTATTTAAAATAATATTTTTTTAAAAAGAAATCATTGTGTATGCACAAAATGGCCAGTATTCTGTGCATGTGCGCCCTTCTTTAAAATGGCGGCGGCAACATCACCACCACTTTGAACAACCACAGCCAGTCTGCACACGCACAATGGCCGTTTTGCACATGCACTGACTGCACTTTCCCAAAATGGCAGCAATACTGTCAGACCCATTTTGGGAAAGGGTGCACATGCGCACAATGGTCCGGTGGCTTTTTTGTGCATGTGGGATGATTTTTAAAAAAAAAAAAATTTAATGGATTTAAATGTAGATCCGCAATGCAAGCCCATAATTAAATCCGGAAATTGCAGATTCTAATCCATAATAGATCTGAATCCACAATTTCCTCCAGATGCCCACTCCTAGTCATTACTTCATAGTCAAACTCAGTGAGACAGTTCTTGAAAACACTGGTGGCATATCTGAACTGGCCAATGTTGCTTTACCAGTGTACTTTGCAACAGTAAGCCATGAGCATAGACCGGATCAGCACTAGTGTAAAAGACTGGATGCAGACAGGGCTGAAGCTGTGCTAGGACATAGCTCTAGCAAATATTTTCAAGACAGGGCTCAGCCATGGTGTAGCAGGGGGTCTTCCCAGGGCCACACAGGGGCACTGGGGTTTCTCTCGGGGAATTAGCTCACCCCCTTACTACGCCTATTCAGCCCAAGCCTCGGCTAAATCCCCCTCTGAGGAAAGGGGTACCCTTCTATATGACCCAACACTACAGTCCTGAGGGACTGAGCTCAACAGTCCTTTATTAGACACTGTGTCCAGTGTACACAATTCCTGGGCTTCCAGCTCAGTCGCCTCCACCCTGCAGGCCCAGGTCACTCTCTTACAAACTTAGGAGCACCACAATATCAACCCCCCTTGTTCATCTAGCCAGGCCTCAAATCCCCAGACTCTGGCTAAGCCTTCCCCAGGCAGGAGGCTCCCTCTTGGGCCCAGCCTCTCCTCAGTACCTGGGTTCACTCTGGTTCTCCAGCACCCTGGAGAGCGTAGAGTGGGAAGGCCTCCTTCATGCTTCTTCCAGGAAGATATTGCTCCTTCAACTCTCTAGCAGAGACTGCTTTCTTCTCTGCCTTGCTCTCCTTATATACAGGCAGAGTGGGCGTGGCCAGGCTTCCTTTCCTCAGCCTTAAAGGGCAAGTGTCCTGCCCACTCTGACTCATGGTCTCCCAGTCTGTTCCCTTCACAGGCTGGTCCCAAGCTATTGGGCTGGCTCTGCCATGCCCCTATGCATGCTCAGCCCTCTGGATGGCCCACACAGCCCCCTTCTTAAAGGGACAGCAACCTCATAGGAATGCTCCCTGCTGCACATGGCACTTCCTAACCTTGTCACTGCCACTGCTCTGCACCCGCAGAAGCATCAGTCTCAGACCCAGTCTCTTCTCTGAGAGGGTTGGGGTGGCTATGGATGAGCAAGGAGGCTGCTGTTACTGCCACCCATGTGCTGTTTGGCAGGGAGAGTGCTTTGTCAACAAACAGTTGATCAGTGGTGGCAGCACCAGTCTCCAGCACCCATTAATCTGGTCCTTAGACAGTTCCACTAGCCCCTCTGAATTCCATGCCTCCCCCAAAAAGCTTTTAGCATAGGTTTGGGCCCTGGCACCTACTTTTTCTACAAATAAGCACTGGACATTTACTCTACTATAACCTACTATAGCTGTAGTCCTTGTGTTAAAATAATTATATTAAGATTTAAGCATTTCAGAATGAGTGTAAGAAAAGATTGCTTGGAGAATTTAAGGAGGAAGAAAAACC
>QEPC01010657.1:2196448-2214272 GCA_003113815.1 Sphenodon punctatus | reverse complement strand
AAATTGCTCTGCACCAGTTGGTGCTACGGGATTGATTTCCCATATACGCACACACCAAACCAAACACTTAACTGTCCCTGTTTCTCTCACACACCCTCACTATCTTGTGGATGTTCATCTTTCTCTCTCTCTGATTTTAGGGAGCAAAGAGAAGAACAGCCCCCTCCCTTTACTGAGGCTGAGACACTGTCACTATTGCTCTGGTGGGGAGTGTGGAAGGGGTGGGTCTCTCCATTTGGCCAATCAGAGATGACCCTGTGCAGCCTGGAAAAGAGAGGGGATGAAAATGGGTTGGGCTTACTTCACGTTTCATCTCCAGCAGCTCAGGATGAGCTCTCTCTGTGGAGCAAAAAAACAGGCTCTGTGGGCTGGATTTAGTCCTCAATCCCTATTGAAGAACACTGTATTACCAGATTTCCCTCTGTTTATTATGGCTATTAATAGTGGGATAGTTTTTGTTTTTGTTTTTTTAAAATTCTATCAGCATGTATGGAAACTTGACTACTTAAGATATTTTTGTCTTTTATAGAAAAGATGTTATTACCTGTGAAACACTTGCATTGTAAGTCATTGCATTAGCAACTTACTCTGTGCACTGATCGGATTGATAGGAGAAGAGTTCTCAATTACACTCAATTTTTGATTAGCTAGGCAGAAGGTTCAAAGCAATCACACTGGAGATTTGGGCAATATCTACAGTGTGTCCCAAGTGCAATATTTTTTATTCATGAAAAGGAAATAGTGAAACACTTACAGGCTAGAAGGGCAGGACACTACATTAAAATCCAGAGTGGTCTGCGGAAAGTATAGGTGCCTCATTTATTTATTTATTTTATTGAATTATTTTTTTTTTAATAGAAAGAATGTATGATGCACACCTGAAATGTGACAGAGGTCACTGATATGATGGAGGCAAACATATACCTGGTGTACACAGGGTTGTAAAAGTCCATTTTTCTGCACTCTTCCCACAAGTAGTTTTCAGCTGGCCAAGTGGACAGCCCCACCTGCTGTGCAAGAACCAGCACAGCTTCCCATCCAACAGTGGTTTGGGATTTGCAGCATGCGCGGGCCTGTACTCTCCCTGTGAAGAGTTGCGGATCAGCAAGAGAGTAGGCACGTACCACCTCGCCTCCATCCACACTGTAAACCCCAGGCTGTACCCTGTAGTGGCTGAGTGGGGAGGCAGGATATATACCTGCCCCCACACATGACCCCAGTATTGCTGAGTAGGTTTGTATGCCTGGCCACGGTGGGGTTCATATAGATTTATTGCCCTGGACATAAAGTACTCAGTAGTCACTCTTAAAGTGATCCTGATCCTGCAAGCAGTTATATAGGTTCTTAACATTGTATGGGTGAGTATTCACAGAACCACACACATAAATACTTGTACTCCTGTACAAAAGGTTAAGCACTTTTGTAAAGTATTTGCATAAGTGAAGCCTAACTGTCTTTGATAGTAGGTTCAGTAATCCCTACAGTAAAACAGGCCTCATTCTCCAAGCCCAGCCCAGTATATGTACCTGTCCAATATGCCCATTTAATAACGTACAGCTGCATTAAGTGCAGTGGAGTTGCTCCAGCTTATAAGCAGCTGTAAAGGAATAAAGAGACGGTCCTAGCACAAGGAAATAAATACTGTCATGCTGATGTTAAGAATTATTTATTCTATGTTAAAATCTTGAGTGTCTGAGTGTGGTTATTGTAAGGAATGCTAAAGGATAAGAACTAAATAATTTGGTGCATAATATATGCCACTCTCAATGCACATGCCCAAGAATTTTATTTTTCTCTTTCTTCCAACCGTTCTCAGGAGCCTTTTTATAAAAACTAAGGGTAATTTCAGATGTGCAGGGTCCGGAGGCCCAACATGCTGAACCCCAGACCAGGATCCATTTTGGATCCCGGTCAGTGTGTGATGAAGCCGGCCGTCCTTTAGACATGCCGGCTTCCATCACACTGGGGAATCTTGGAGGGGGCAGGGCCATGCAGTGCAACCTGCGGCCACACAGCCCCGCCCCACATGCTCCCCCAGCCGCCCATCCTAGGAAAGACAGGCGGGTGCAGAAGTCAATGTGGCCATCACGCCCGATCCCGTACCGCGGTCGGGGCCACGATCCGTGATGGGCCAAGGTAACAGATATTACTTTTGGCCCATCACGGATCGTGGTCAAGCTAACCACGGTTCTGGGGATGGGGCTGGCACCATCCTCAGAACTGTGGTTAGCTTTGACCTCCACCAGAGATTCACTGTGGTGAACATCTGGCGGGGCTCAAACAGACATGCACGGGATCACAGCCAACATCCTGAATCCACTGTGATTCAGGGTGGTTGACTGTGATCTCGTCATGTCTGAAATTACCCTAAGCGTTAAATACTTAGTTTTTATTGTCTATGGAAATAGTCTAAAAATGAAAGCCATCTTCCTTCTCCTTTTTTTTTTCTTTGCACACTCATTATCTGTCTGACTGTTCTATGCATGACAGACTTTCTGTTCTTGTAAATGTGCTGTGTGTTTTAACTCCAGAAAAGGACAATATGTTCCCGTGGCTTAGGCTAATAAAAGTAAAATGTTACAGAACTGCAGAGCGTCTCCCATGAGTGAACTTATTATAAGGCCTTGTTAGTGTCAGTAGATGCCACTGATGTACTTCATCTCATTACGTTGTTTTTTTTCCCTTACAGTGTGGCAAAGGTGCCGAAAACTTCGACAAATTCTTTACCCGAGGACAGCCAGTGTTAACTCCGCCTGATCAGCTGGTCATTTCTAACATAGACCAAACCGATTTCGAAGGGTTCTCCTATGTCAACCCACAGTTCTTACATCCCCTGTTGCAAAACGTAGTATGAAACGGATAGACATGAACAAACCCCAAAGCGGGGAGATGGTTCTCAACCCTAGAATTTTTAGGCCTTCCCACCTTGTTGATTCCATTCAGGCCTGAAAATTGTAGGGTTAGAAGCATGGAAGATAAAGAAGGCCACTCATCCAGGATCTGGCTTCCAACAAAGAGAGTGCTGTCTTCAGTTTCCATTTATTCATCTAGAAGTCACTACTGGTTTTAGATTCCTATTATGAAGTTAGCCATTTTGGTATATTTTCATAGATCTCATTGTCTTTTTTTTTTTTTTTTTTTTCACCCTGTCCCCCACAGGAATTTTCCACTAAAATGGTTGTAATAAACATAATTTGATCAAGTCGGTTGAGAATGAAGGAGGGGACACATTAAAAAGTTCTTCAGATCTTAAAAGTAGCATAGGTGATGTGAAAAGTAGCTGATAGATTCCTATCTCCATAGGGCTCTGTGTAATCAGCCCTCTCATTGGTCTTCCTGGGGTCTCCTGATGAAATGATTGCACAATAGGCTGAAAGGAACACTAGTTAGGTAGATGGATGAGAGGATCGAGGAAAGTTGTCCAAGGCAAAAATGATTGTACTTAGATTTTTTTAAAAAGATACCCATTTAAAAGAAAGGAAAAAGCCTTAAATAAGATCTTGAGGCTTTGTGAATAAACTGTACAAAGACACAAATTCAAACACAATTTCAATATTGCACAAATAGTTAGAATTTGGGCTAGATAGCACACAATGAATATTAGCTCAAGGGTAAAAACTGCATATTTATAATAATGATGTTTTTGTTAACTTTAATCTCCATGAGATTATTCTGTGATCCAGGGTGGCATTTTCAGTCGTAAATTTATACCACTACTCAAGGTCGCTGTTAACCAGTTATAATGATACCAATATTTTGCTATGAAACCTTCATTACCCTAGTCCAAAACAGAACTGTAAGCCCTTATGCTCCCATTTATGCTTATTTATTTAGTACAGCTGCAGGAGTATATGGGAAGCACTATGTATGTACAGTAAATGATAGTTTGCAATTAAAAATCAATCTTCTTTTCCCAAGGTAACATAGGGGAATTTTTTTTTCCCGAATTCCACTTTTAATATTGGTTTAAAAATCCTGGAGCTGTAGAATAATGGAGCTTGAATGAAAAAGAAACTAAAAATTGTTTTCTTGGTAGAAGGGAATTTAATACAATTTTGCATATGCATCATGCAATGAATTTTGCATGTTTAATAATAATAATAATAATAAAAAATATTAATAAGTGAATCTATATTATTGACATAATCGTATCAAGTAGAAAAAGTATTATAAAATTTTATAAGACAAAATCGTGCTATATTTGTGAAGGTTCCTGTTTTGAATGAGCTTTTATTTAGATTTAGCTTAATGTTTTATTGCTACCATTTTTGTTTTGCTTTGGGTTTTTTCCTAGATTATGCATATTGCCAATAGTATAGAGTATAATATATTTTATTTTTATGTAGAGCTACTGTTAAACAGTAATGGCTATCTGCAGGTTTTATACAAGACTCAGTTAGGGTTTTATTACATAGATCTCTTTATTACTTGCAAACAGAACAGAATAATAGACTTTCTTTACTAGCAGTGACAAGCACCATAATTAACTGTCTTCTCCTCTAGTACCAAAATGATTGGTATTTTCTCTTAGAAATTACTAGAAAGTATTGACACAAAGATCACTAAATACCTTTGTGCATATTTTGGTTTTGTTACAGCAAGTAAACTAGCACAGACCTTGCATTTACCTTTCTTCCCCCTCCCCCCCTTCCTTTTTAGTGTTTGCAAGCTTAGGTGCTGCTTGCCTTCCAGATGTGCATGTTGATGCCAGGAGCATGCTGTCTCCACTGCTGCATGCAGGGTGATCTACACTTTTGCAGCATGTAAACATGCTCTTGTGCAAAGCAAAATATTTGCCATAAAAGAGATTAAAGTTGCAATGAAGGAAAAAAAGGAAGACTCCCAAATTTCTAAATGCCAATTTTATGTTATAACTGAAAACATCTAAAGTGTGCCAAAATATTTTGCAAGGGCCAGTCCTGCAATCTCTTACTTATCTGAGTAGTCTCAATGGAACTATCCATGGATAAAAATTGGCCATGTGTAAGTGTGTGTTTAACTGAGATGGGGTCTGTGGTCGCTGAGTAGGATGGGATGCGGGGCACTCACGCTTGGGAAGTGCATGGGGAGGGTGTCACACGAGCAGCTACCAGCATGGTTGCACCGTCCATGGAAGCAGCCACCCTGGCCTGCACAGGGCACTCCAGATTTTTCAGCGGTGCACTGGGCGGGGGCGGGGCAGTGCATGGGTCACAGGAGCGTGCCTTGCCACACACCACTGTCACATGAGCAGTTGGACACGTGGACGCTGGGGGACCATGCATGGATGCATCTTGTTTAAAAATATTCTGAGGCTTGTGCATTACTTTAAAGCAGGGATTCTCAACCTAGTGCTCGGGAGCACCAAAGTGCTCGGGGAATGTTTGAAAGTGCTCCCCAAGCCAGCTGTCAGTAGTGCTCAGGAGCACTTTGAAACAATCCTTCATTTGTTAAAGTCAGTGTGAGCTGAGTTATTGACTTCAATGGTTGGAGGATTACCCGTGAAGTCCTGTTGTTAGTAAGGCAAATTTCCCCGTTATCTTTTAATAGGAGATTTGCATAAATGCATATTTATGTAAATCATTAATGCAAATTATGCAGTGCTCCCAAGAAGTCACTTACGTCACCCCAGTGCTCATGGCTGGGAAAATGTTGGGTATTTTCAGACTTTACGTTACCACACTCAACACGGTGAATCCGGTGAACCACCGATGGTGAGAAAAATAACCACGCTTTTGAGGATGGTCCGGACACCATCCCCGAAAGTGTGGTTAATTGAACCACGGCCCGGAATCGGTGGACGGTAACGTCTGTTACCACCGCCGATTCCGGGCCGTGGCCCAGACCCCGGAACGGAATCGGGTGCAGCGGCTGCATTGGCCACTGCGCCCACCCGTCTTCAGGAGGGTGGGCGGCTGGGGGAGCGTGGGGGGCGGGGCTGTGCGGCTGCATGTTGTGCTGTGCAGCCCCCCCCCCCCCCAGATTCCCTGCCGGAATCAGCCGGCACGTCTGTTGGACGTGACATTTTGATTCCGGCGGGGAAGCAAATGGTGATTCTGTGACAGGGCCAATAGGCGCCCCGTCACATCTGAAATCGCCTGTTGAGAACCCCTGCTTTAAAGCTTGTTTTGAGGGCCTGAGTGGTGCATAGCTTTGACTACTCTTCACAAAGAGGAATTTTGCTGTATTTAAGGAAAGATTACTCCCATGAATGCGAGTGGGTAGAACCAAGAGCTAAGCAAATGAGCAATACTGGGCTACTGGCAAAGAAAATAACCTGATCTTAGAGAGGCACACTGTGATTGAGGGGCATTCGAAACTAGACCAGAATTCAAGCTATTCTCTTAACAGCAGAAAATGGTACAAGAATAAAAATCTGCTTATGAAAAATATTACTCTGCATACAAATATTATCAATGATGCCTGAGATTGAGTTGTCTCATTTGTATATCGTATATACATTTTAAAACATGGCTATTCAGTGAAGTCTGTGACACCTATGATATTTTTTGCTGCCTCCTATTCCAAGCACTACAGCTGTTCAATGTGTGACGCGGTATGGGTAGCAAAGGGTTGAATGTTTTCAGTGCTCAGACTAGAAATGAAGGGTCTCTTATCTATACAGCTGGAATGGGCTGATATAATTAGTGCGATCCTCTAGCTGTTTAGTGTTGGTGCTAGTTGCATTGGCAGGAGTGAGATTCACCCTTAAGAACCAGTGCCTGTGCCCATGCTTAGCAACTGGAGGATCATGCCCTGTGTTTTGAGGATTAGGGCACTGGAGCATGTTTGTATTATCTGTGGCCTAGCATGTATTGGGTAGCAGTAGGTAGCAGAGAGACTTTGAAGAGGAAAAGTGATGAAAGAATGTTAAAGCACTGGCGATCTAGAATTGAAAGCAGTAGGTGAGGGAGGCCCAGGAAAACAGGGCCAGGCTAAAAGCAGACAGGAAATTAAGGTATTTGAGGGAATGTGGACCTTGTGTATTGTCACCAGAGGATAGGAAAGGTGCAAATCTTTTGTTTCTGGACCATTCCATGTTTAACAGTTGTAAACCCTTGTTCTAAATGTTAAACAGCACTGTGGATATTGGAGCATCACATTAAAAGGGTGCTCAGACATCAAAACTAATTTGCTAATGGGCTTTAGCTCTTTTCTCATTAGCATTTCCTTAAGCACTTTGACTTGCTCCACAGTTTATCAAGGTAAAAGCATGGAAGTCCTCTCTGATCCAGTTACCACAAAGAAACTTTCTGTATTTGTGACACATGGCCAAGCACCCATCTTCACTGCATTTCCTCCACTACCACAAATGGGGAAATGCGGTGAGCATGGGTCCCTCCCTGCCCATGCCGTGTTATTCTGTAGGTAACTGTGAGGTGCTGCAAGCTTACCATTTCCACAGGAGCAAGGGCAGTGTTCAGGAAAGCTTGTTGAGAAGGCACAGAATAGAGGTTTTCCCATTAACAGCTATGTGCTTTATACCTGTTTACATGTGAGTTCTGGTTTTAGGCCCTTTTTAAAATATGAGTTCAAAGGCTTATCCTGTGGCTTGCTAACTTTATAGAAACAAAGTGTGCAATAAGGGTATTCTTAATACCCTTTAATACCAATGTTTATTTAAGTAACATCTTATTATAAGATCCGCATATCCAGGGAGCATAGGTTAGTCTTAGTACTAGTTAACATAAAATCACTTTGAGGCAACAGGAACAAAGCTCCCTAATATCACAAAAGTTTATAAAACTAGAACTGAATTTTGTTAGTTTTGTTAGTTTTAAAGCTGGAGTAAGCTAGGCCTTCTTGGGTCCTCAGTGTTGCTGTCAATGACTTCAGAAGGAGTTATCACTGCACAGGACCAGGCAGAATTGGACCCTGGGAGATTAGCAAATGCACTCACAATGCTGCTGCAATTTGAGATGGTTAATGGTGGATCAGATTCATGAGCTGTTGGCACACAAAATATATGGCTGTCCCAAACAGTTTCTGGCCAACTCAATTCATGAGAAACTTTAATTTCTGATAGCTAATCCAAAACTTTCTGTGATTAATAGATCCATGTTTCCCCCTCCAAAAATAAAATCTTCATGGTCTGCATTTTTTTAAAATGACGTATGGCATAAATCTGCCTGATGTTTAAAAAACAAAAACAAAAATAAACTCTTCATAGATGCATATTTGCAAAGTTGAAACAAAATAACTGCATTTGAGGGGAAGCAGTGGATTGAAGGGTTGGTGAAATTTACCGCTAGAGAACAGCTAGCTCAAGGCCTCCCTAGTCCCTCAGGGTTTCAGAAGTAGAGTTTTAATGGTATGTAGGCCCTTGCCAGCTTTCTGCATAGGGCTGGAGTTCTAAGAATTTCTCCTGTGAGGGGCTCCTGCTCTTATTAACATTAAATAAGGGTTTCCACAATAGAGCCCTGTTACCAGCACTTCACTCGAGTTGCAATCAATAGGAATTTAAAATGTCTAAAGAGAGAATTGTGCCCTAAATTTCACCTAATACCATCTTAATCTGAGTTAGAAATACAAAGGGGGGGGGGGGCATTATTTTAGAAAACAGCCTTTTCCTCCCAGAGCTTACTACGTTCTTGGCCTTTAACATTCTCACTGCTCTGCAAAGCAAATTCTGTTGATTTGTGCTGAGCTCCAGCAATATGGATAACAGAGGAAAAAGCTTGTGTCCCTGCAGGAAGAGAGGAATCTTAGGGCTCATTCACCCAACACTCTTATAGTGGGCAGTGGCAAAACCCCACATTCTGAGAGCTGTGTGAAATCATTACCGCTGCTTCTTCTCTGCCACGTTAGGATGCAGGGAGTGGGCCATCAAAATGCAGGGACATCAGTATCTGTGTGAAAGCATTGCTACAAGTACAGATTAAGGAGCAAATGGTGAGTTTGCCAGGGGAAGAGTGCTGTGTGAATGAGGCCCGTAATTATCACTAACACTTGGAAGTATCATTTCCAATCAGTGCATGCATAGGATTCTTATTAAATTAAGCCAGTGTAGTATAATGGATAAGTGTGCAGTACTTGCACCGTGGGGGACCTCGGTTCTAGTCTCACCTTGGTCAAAAACTCACTGGGTTACCTTGGGCCAGTCACAGTATTCTCTCAGCCTAACCTACCTCACAGGGTTGTTGTGAGGATTAGAAGTTGTGTTAATTTGTTATAAGTGAAAGGGTCTGAGTGCCCTGGCAGGGGGGTGCTATCTAAAAATAAAGATTATTATTATTAGATTATTAAATGAGAGATAGCCAGTCATCAAATTGGAAAGAGATTCTTTACTGAGCAAAGCACAATGTGACCATGCCGAAAATACACTACAATATCAGTAGGAAGAATACTTTACCGTATTTGGTTTACAGTTGCTGTGTCAACCTGCCAAGAAATTTCTGGAGATGTCTAAACGTGATTTTGCTTACTAGGAATGTTATCTTTGAGACATTGGCGCAAAAATGATTGTAACTGTTTTTGTCTCTTTACCTTTCTCCAGTATCTGTGTCAAATACAGGAACTCAGTTATATCTACGTACTATTTAAGTATAGAAACTTTAATTAGCTACAATACAGTGAAAGACAATGCATAAATGCCAAGCCTCTCTGTCCTTCAGTTCCATAATCTCAGAAACATTTTGAAATATTTAAGAGTTAAATAAAAATTGATGCTAGTAACTGTGATTTCATATCAACTGATAACTGCCAGTGAAGACTGGCAATTTGATAGCCTTATTACAAATAATAATCATGCACTAAAGCCCTCTTTTTCATAAGAAATCTTGCGAGAGAGGGTTGCTCCAGTGGTCTGAACATGGGTCTGAGATCCAGGAGCAACCAAGTTTTAATACCAGCTCTGCCACTGACTCCTCCTTCTGTGGCCTTGGGCAAGTTACTTAACCTCTCTGCCTCAGTTTCCTCATCTGTAAAATGGGGATAATAATACTTACCTTGCAGTTTGTTGTAAGAACTGCTTAGTGTTTCTAATGTACTTTTAACACAAAAAGTGCTTTGTAAGTGGGGTTGCCATATATGCAAATTTTAGAGGGCACTTATGAGAAATACAGGTTGCAGGGCTGCATTAACTCCAATGCAGCTCTGCAACTTGTATTTCTCATAAGTGTCCTCTAAAAATGTGCATATATGGCAACCCTATTTGTAAGTATTATTATAATTTTTACTATTAAATCAATTTGTTTAATTCACATCATGTTGCTGAATAATATACTGTGCTATTTATATTTTTTATACAACTTTAATAATTCTACTGAAACCATTTAAAAAAACAAACATATCTCATATGTTTCTTATAGGACCTGGGGAACAGCTTAGCTCTGAACTGAAGTCTTTAGTAATGGGAAATAGTGCTTGCAAATCACATAGAAGGCAGGTGTACTTATCCATTTTCTTACTACAGAGATTTCTTCATGCAGTTCAGGAAATCTGTTTAAATGGAAGTCTTAGCACATAGATTATTGTAAAGAAGTTCCCCATAACTAAATAATTTGATAACACAAATGTTTTCTAGAAATGCTTAATAATGTTGAATAATAAGAGAGACGTTTGTCTTGTTTGAAATCATGTCATCAGTAAAGACTCCGTCCAGCTGGTATGTCAGAGACACTGGGCTCCTCTCTCAGCTGTCTCCATTCTACTTTCTCTTATTCTTGGCTATGACACCACCTGTAGCTCTGGTGTTAAGGAAAGTGCTCCTAGAAGAGAAATTTGACTTCCATCTGTGATGGCTGGTAAAATGCAATAAAGTCTATAAACCATTCTTAACAGGAATGCAAAATCCGTATCAATGCTATCGATCACGCCATGGCCCATTATCTGATTCCATTGCATCCTTTGAGCTGTGTAACATTACCAGCCTACTTTCATAGACATTAAATTATTGCTAAATTTGAGCTCAGTGCTTTAGCCTCTATCCCTGATCCTGCAAAGCTCTAAAAGCATGTTTACCTTTAAGCATTTGAATAGCCCCATTGAAGTCAGTATAACAGGTTACCTCACCCCTGTCACTTCTGTTCAACACTGCTGCCAAAGTCATCCACCCCTCCAGCCTCTTCAAATCATGTTCACTCCACTGGCTCCTTGTTCACATCCAGCACAAATTCCTTGTCTTCACCTTCAAGGCTCTGCATGGCCTTGCTCCCACCCTCCATCTTTCTGTCCTTGTTTCCCATTACATTTCCACCCAAGAACTTCACTCCTCTGCCACCACCCTCATCTACCCCATAGTCTCCTGCTCCCTACAACATCTTTGCCCCTTCCCCCATGCTGCCCCCTATGCCTGGAATTCCCTCCTTGAACACACACGCTCTGCTCCCTCCCAACCTTCAGATCTTTACTAAAAACCTACCTATTCTATCAGGTTTTCACTAGCATCTCACCTTCACAGATTGCTCTCTGATACTCCTTCTACTGTTAAAGATTCTCTCCATAACTAAGCTAAACATGCACCTGTGACTTTTCAACTTCATGAATGTATCCTTCTCTCTCCCTATGTTCCCCTCTCATTTGTCTCATCTCCCTTTGCCCATCATGGGGTACAAACAGACATGACGCTAACCACCCTTTAACCACCCTTGGTGGTTATGTATGCATGTAGCAGGACTGTATTGGTGCCCTACGCAGCCCTGCAACATGCATAAATAACCACCAAGGGTGGTTAGCGTCATGTCTGTTTTCACCCCTAGATTGAAAGCCACCCTGGGCAGGGACCTGTTGTTAATGATTTAGTGCCGGGCATATTGCTTGTGCTATATAAAATAACAACTGTTCAGATTCCTATACCTCAGCTTTACGCTGATGTGGTCAGTGCCAGAGCACTTAGCATCATGCAAGATCCAGCTCTTCAGCTTTGATCCAGCTGTGCACTTAAGCACATGTTTATTCCACAAAGCAGAAGCCTACCTTTAACTACGTGTGCAGTCTCATTGAAGTCAATGGAACTTGTGCTTAATAGCTTTGCTCCAATGGACTTGATTGAGAATTGCTGATAGAGTGGTTTGTAGACTATACTCCATAGACTCCATTGCAAAAAGACTTTCAGATTTGTTCTCTTCTTTGAGTTTTTAGACTGAATGCAAGAGAAATCGTTCAAAGAAAATTATACATGTTGCTACATACTGTAAAACCTACAGGAAATGCAGGTCGCAATACTTGCCCTGTGTATTTTTAGCAAGCGAATGTATGTCTTTCAAATGTTTCATATGCATCCGAGGAAACATTTCATCTGCACTATTAGCTTCTGTTTTAAAACAAGAAATAGAGCCAGCCACACTTAAGAGTATCATTTTAAGGCCCAACCTATGTATTTATAAAGAAAACATTATTTTCTTATTATTTATCTGCAAGGTACTATAAGAAAGTTTGGAGAGGCCATTCATTTCTCAAAAAAAAAAAAAATTAAAAATGGGAAGTATAGTGGGTAAGTTTGATGTATAAATTACTGCATTTTTTTTCTTAATTCTTAAAACCTTTAATCTTTGTTTGCATGGTATGCTTTTGTTAAATATTAATTGTAGTTTGAAAGCAAGTGTGTATGAATAAAAATACTGATCATTATTTGGTGGTGTGTCTTGTTGCCTACCTTATTCCATCAACTGATTTCTTAAATTGAAGTTTGTGTAAGACAAGGGTAAGGTCAGAACCTTTTCCTTCCCAGAGGACACTATGAATATATGGCCCTTGGAGCGGTATAAGTTCCAAGGGCCACCTTCAAGCTGAGGGTGGGGGAACTTAAGGGGTGTGCTCAGGAAGGGGAGGGGTCCACATCATGGATCTGGGCCGCAGATCTGTTCCCCTCTCCTTGTGTGGATGCCCTCAACTCTTTTCCCTTACCCTGACAAAAGTCTTTCAGTCCTTAGGGGTAATAACGGGATCCAGGGACCAGATCCAGGCACTGGAAAGGGGCCAAATAAAACCTAGCCATGGGCTGCATTTTGGGCTCCTGGCCCTGAGGTTTGCCACCTTTGATGTAAGACAAGAATTTTCTGGTTGACGCTAGGGGTTTGGCGTAGCTTGCTGGGAAATTCAGATCCTAGATTGAAATTCTCCATAATTCATCCCATCCAAGTGCAGTGTGTGATTTGGGCCCAGTCCATGAACATGCTTGTGCACATGCTTGATTTTTATTCCCTGCACTTTACTGCTCTCAGGTCTGATCCCAGTCAATTAAAGAGACTTTCCGTTGGCCCAAATTCCATAATAAACTGGACAGCATTGGTATTATGTTGCTTGATACTAGGACCTCTACAAAGATGACTCCTCTGACTCTTAGGCCCCTTTTACGTGAGACGAGTGCTTGCATGCTGCATCTGCATGAGCATGCGTGGGTGCCACCCATGTAAACATTGCGGTGGGTGGGGGTGCACGTTCCTGCGACCCACCTACCTCCACCGATCACCCCCACGCAGCAATTGACCAAAACGGCAGTTGCTCTGTGGGTGAAAATGGGTATGCACCCATCTGTGCCCACCCATCACCCCTACAGCGGGCTCCACCCACTGCACGCTGGCCTGCCCCCCCAAAAAGGGACCTAAGAGATATTTAAGATAAAATAATTATGAATAGCTGCTTCATAATGGAAAACAAGTTGCAGAATAATCAAGTTCTGTTGAAAGAGGTTTCAAAGCTGGACCCTGATCCTGCAACTGGGTCTGTGGAGGCAGACTTGTGTAGAGCCACGCTGGGCTGAAATCCAATCTCAGCATCTCATTGTCCATGAAGACACCGAAATGAGCTGATAAACCAACATTTTGGCAATGGAAAACTAAGAGCAAAGCCTAGTGGGACAAACTATGTTGTGTTCAACTTCTATCAAAATATCATGGATTGGTAACTGGTTAAAGGATAGGAAACAAAACGGAGGACTCGGTCATCTTTCACAATGGAGAAGTAAGTAGTAGGGTGCCCCAGGAGGTCTGTGCCATTTAATATATTAATTATCTGGAAAAGGGAGTAAAGTTTTTCAAGTTAGTTTAGATCAGGGTGAATTGTGAGAAATTACAGGAGGATATTGCAAAACTGGGTGACTGGGCAACTAAATGGCAGATGAAATTCAATGTCGACAAATGCAAAGTGACACACTTAGGGAAAAACAATCCTAACTATACATACACAATGCTGGGTTCTAAGTTAGGGGTTACCATTCAGGAAAAGGATTTTGGAATCATTGTGGACAATTCATTGAAAACTTCATCCAGTGTGCAGTAGTGGTCAAAAAGACAAACTTAGGAATTTTCAGAAAGGGATAGAGAATGAAGCAGAAAGTGTCATAATGCGGCTATATAAATCAATGGTGCGGCCACATCTTGAATATCATGCTGTTCTGGCCACTCAGTCTCAAAAAAAGATATAGTTGGGGACCTGTGTTCACTGCATTTCCCCCATTGACAGTAATGAGGACAATGCAGCGAACACGGGTCCCTAGTTACAGTAGAGCTGGGAAAGGTGGAAAAAAGGGCAACAAAAATGATCAAGGGTATGGAACAGCCTCTGTACAAGGAGAGGCTCGATAGCTCTGGACTCTTCAGCCTGGAGAAGACCCGACTGAGGGGATATGATAGAAGTTTATAAAATCATGATTGGTGTGGAACACATAAATAGGGAGTAGTTATTTACTCTCTCAAATAGTACTAGTACTAGAACTAGGGGGCACTCCATGAAACTAACTGGCAGCAGATTTAAAACAAAAAGTATTTTTTCGCTCAGCGCACAATTAACTTGTAGCACCAGAGGATGTTGTGAAGGCCAGTAGCACAGCTGGTTTTAAACAAGGTTTGGATAAGGTTCTTAGAGGATAGGTCTATTGGTGGCTATTAATAGGTATGGGACTGTTGGAAGCTGGGAGTGAGCAGCAGGGAATGGATTGTTGCATTACAAACTGTTGGGTACTTCTCCGAAGCAACAAAGAGTGGCCACTGTCAAAGACAGGATGCTGGGCTTGATAGACCATTGGTCTGACCCCATATGGCACTTATGTACTTGCACAGCAGGGAGATAAATAGAGCTTCTGTGTGCTGCAAGGAAGAGTAAGAACCCCTTCAAGCAAAAAGTTCCAATTTAACCAACATCCCACTGCCTGCACTGCTCGGATGGGTCTTTCTGCATGGTTTGGGTGGAACAGCACAAGTGCTTGATATCACATTTCCCATGCTGGAGGAATGCTGCACCCCTCCATTGGTGGCTTGTCCACACAGAAGAGGATATCCTACTAGTGTTGACAGTTTGAGGGAGTAATTCCTCCTGTTTCAGTACAAGAGGTGAAGGCCTGGGTGCTGAAGATTTGGTCCCTTCTTGGTGACAAGTGGTAGGTATCTTTATAAAAGAGGTGGGCTGCATGAAGATGGAATGGTCGTCATGCCCTAAGTCTCTGCAAGACAAGGCCCCGAGTGGATGAGCTATAAGTGGCTGCAGGGTGTGACCCTTCTGGAAGGTCAGTCATGTTAGCACTTGAGACTAACAGGCCAGCAAGCTCGGAAGGTGGTGATAAAAGCCTGAGCTGAGAAGTCACAGGGAGAACTACCAAGCTCAAGAAATTAGGATGGGGTAGCCAAGAGGTAGAGTGCAATCTATTTCTTTATGTTTTTACATTTTATATTAACATTTTTATCGTGCCCATCCCCTTAGGTCTCATAGCAGATTACAACTGGAAGATTACAAGTTAGTCTCCCATAGATCACAGTTTGGAGAGGGGGGCCAGCTCTGAAGATGAGAGCTGGACCAGAGCCCCATGGTGCCAGGGAGGCAATGAACCAGGAGGCCATCAAACCTCTTCTCTCTTGAGACTACTTGCTAAAGTGCCCTAGAGCTGGGAGCCAGCAGGAGGGGTCCTAGTAGATCGCCTAGAGTGATGGATCATGTGGATACCCATGCACCATAGGTCTGGCCATCCCTAAGAGGAGTCAGGGAAGGCTTGAGTAAACTAGTCAGAGTTTACCTTGGACTGGTTGACTAGGAAAGCTGGCCAGACAGCTGGGCAGGGAGTGCCCAAAGGTTGTCTGTAGTCTGGGAAGGAGGGGGTGTTGAATTAGGAAGAAGTGGCACACTAGAGGTAGTGATGTGGACCTGTCTCTTATACACATCTAGATGTGTATAAGAGACAGGTGTACAGTAGGTCTGGCCATCCCTAAGAGGAGTCAGGGAAGGCTTGAGTAAACTAGTCAGAGTTTACCTTGGACTGGTTGACTAGGAAAGCTGGCCAGACAGCTGGGCAGGGAGTGCCCAAAGGTTGTCTGTAGTCTGGGAAGGAGGGGGTGTTGAATTAGGAAGAAGTGGCACACTAGAGGTAGTGATGTGGACTGTGCGCTTTGTAATAAATAACTTTGGTAGAAAATGTACTTTGTATGTATCACACTGTTGCAGGGGATTTTCACTCTTCAGACCTTTCCCATGATGAGAGGTAAATAGGTATGTGTGTTCACTTCCCCCTCATGTCTGGTCCTCTGTGGGAATAAGACTGCTTACTAATGTCAGCACATAGCTATTCCATTAGCTCAGAGGTTCTCAAGTAAGACTGAGCCACCGGTGGAAGAGGTAACTATCTTGCCTGAAATTTGCTATACATTGCATGTCTGTCTTGCTTTCTTGTGCTAGGGAATTAGAGACAAGTCTCAAAATGTGGTCAGGTAGACCAAATGCTTTGGGAGCCACTGCTGTAGTATGAGTGCTGGAGGGGCCTTGGGTAATGAAGGCTCTAGGCTTTGTCCATTGTGAGTGACTTCATGATATGGTACTTAGCAACATTATCCTACAGTATAAGACTGTAAGAGAAGCAGCATTTCTCAGTGGCAGGCTTGGCAGAATGCTGGTACCCCAAATAGAATTTGGCTCTGGCACAAAGTAATGCATTATGGGATGGTTAATGCCACCCTACAAGTTAAAATGCCAAATCTACATCTCATCTGAAAGAAAAGGGGGACGGTGAGACAGTCTGGATCAACATCAAGTCTCCAGCTTCACTGGGGATTCTTGTGTCTGAATTCTTACCCTTCCACTGCCGGTGAATAACAAAATACGTGCAGGGCCAGCCCCAGGGTTTGTGAGGCCATGTGCGAAGTCTTGGAGGGGGGAAGGGTCTAATTTGCATAATTAGGCCCCATCTAATTATGTAAATATGTAAATGTACATACAATTTACTACCTCTGGATAGGAAGGATTCCCATTCTCCACCCCTCCGAGCAGCCATGGAGAAGCATGGCCTCCCCATGCTTCTCTCTTCCAGTTTGGCACCCCTTGGTTGCCTTACCTGGTGCTCAGCCGAGCGGCCATAGACAAGCATGGCCTCCCAATGCTTCCCACCTCCCCAGCTGAGCATCTACCACCACTCCCCAGGAATGGTTCCACTGCAGGGGCAGCCGGGCAGACAGTGAGGCAGGCACAGAGAGACTAACTGCGTCCGCAAGGGGGGAGGGGGTGCACTTAGCCCGCCTGGCCTCCAGGGCCTGTTCCTTCTTGCTGCCGATGCCGTCTGTGCCTTGTGCACGCACATGGTGCAACCGGTCCAGAGGTGCTGCTATCAAACACACAAACACCCAAAATGCAGCCAGCCTATATCATTTGCGCCCCCAGGGCAGCGTGAACTAATTATAGGGGGGGGGAGGCGCAAATGAACTGGCTATGGGGTGGGGGTTTAAAGACAGTATTCCTGTTAGCAATAACTTCATTAAGAAGAGTTAGTGAAATAGCAGCCATAATAATCTAAGAACCATATTTGCAGATTTTCCAAGATATAATAGATATTGCTTTATTATTATTATTATTATTTTATTTTATTTTATTATAAGCATTTGTATAGCACAAGCTGTGTACCTGGTGCTTTACAGAACGATAAGATAAA
>QEPC01010657.1:2145950-2177520 GCA_003113815.1 Sphenodon punctatus | reverse complement strand
ATATCCCATGTTTTCATGCCCATCTGAGCTGCAAAGGAGGCTGCCCCAATTTTAAATGAATGGGATTCATACTCCCTGGCTGGCAGGCCGAGCCGGGTCAGTACTGCTTGGAGGACGGCAACAAATTGGTACCTGGTAACTGGTACCCCGCTTTGATGACAAAGAAGGGGCCCACCACCTTTGGGCGGATTTCCCTGTAAAGCTGGAGCACCAAGACTGGGCAGAGCACTCCATTCCCTGATCTAGCCAACCTAACGATGCGCCCATATCCCCTCTGATCCATCTTCGATCTCCTTAGGTGGATAGTTAGCTGCTGGTCCCCGAGTGTAACGTCCTGTATTGCCACTGCCCTGGCCGACTTATCCCTAGCTGATTCAACTACCAGCTCTCTGACCCTAAAGGCCCCCAAAAATGCAACTTTAAACAGCGCTGCAAACATACTCGTTTTAAACTCATCATGGCATACCAACGATAATGAACTAACGATTCTGCCTAGCAGTTGTGGGGTAATGGGAAGCCTCGAATCACCAATGGGTGGCTGCTCGCGGGACCATGCCTCGATTATTTTGTGGGCAAAGAAACCCCTAACTGGTGTTGGGTGGCCCGCCAACTGACTCATAAAACCTGTTGCTGCTAGCTTCTCGGCAATCATTCTTGCCGCTAATCCCTCCCCTCTAAGGGCTATGGCAAACTATAAAACTTGTGCTTCGGGGATGGGAAAACCCAGGCTCCATTTGTGCTGGGCCCGGAAGTGTTGAAATGCTTGAAAGGCGCCGGCATATGCTGTTCTGGTGCGAGGTGCCAACTGGTTCATAAAACCAATTGCTGCTAACTTCCCAGCAATTGTTCTTGCTGCGATTCCCTCTCCCCTAAGGGCCACAGCAAACTGTAAAACTTGTGCTTCGGGGATGGGAAAACCCAGGCTCCATTTGTGCTGGGCCCGGAAGTGTTGAAATGCCTGAAAGGTGCCGGCATATGCTGTTCTGGTGCGAGGTGCCAGCGAATCCTGTACTGTTGTGTAGAGCTCTAAGATCCAAGGCTCCACAGGCATTGCAGCATGGGCTCCGGGTTCAGGTAGGCATGAGGTGCCAGCACACGGAAATGCTCCATCTGGAACTGAGAAAGAGCATCAGCAATCTCATTCTCGAGTCCCGGGATGTGCTTGGCGTGGAATAAGATGTTGTGCTGCAGGCAAACGAGGACCAATGCCCTCACCAATGTCATTACCTGTTGCGAGCGTGACGACAGTGTGTTAACTACGTGCACTACTGCCTGGTTGTCACACCAAAACAGTACCGCCTTGTCTGCCAAATGCTCGGGCCAGAGGTGCACTGCTACTACTATTGGGAATAACTCCAGGAATGTGAGGTCCCTCGTTATGCCTTCCACCCGCTATTCCTGCGGCCACCTGCCTGCACACCACCTACCTCTAAAGTACAGCCCAAACCCGTGAGCACCCGCTGTATCTGAATGGACCGTAAGATCTGAAGCCAAGAGGAGCTGCTCCTTCCACACACACACCCCATTGTACCTGTGGAGAAATTTGAGCCAAACTCCCAAGTCCAATTTCATGTCCTGTGTGACCCTAATGTGGTAATGTGGCAATGGATTGCCTGCCAATTTGCCGTACAACTGGGACATAAATGCTCTGCCTGGCGCAACAGGCGAAATGCCAATTTGACATTGCACTTTGCGAGCAAAGCTCCACTGCCGAAATGCCTAACCAATGCAATCGCCGTATCAAAAGTTACATAATGCACTGACACAAGGTTCCTTGTAATCCCATCATTGACCAACCAACCCCGTGGGTAAGACAGATGGTGAATTAGGCGATACTGGCCCTGGGCCGTTTGGGGCACCACACCCAACAGGGAGAAGATCATGCCAGGCAATGGGGGGGTCCAGCCACCTGTCCCTTGGCTACTTCCTTACTGATCTTGTCGGCAACAATTTCCTCCATACCTAACACTGACTTCAAGTTGGGGGCCATCCTGCCTGGCTGCACGTCAGCCGCCGGTATCCTGAACCCCTCCCTAAAACCCTGTACTGCATATTGAACTTCCTGCTGGTTGGGGTGTGTAAGCAGGGCAGTCCTCCGTCTCTCTCCACCTTAATTGGCGTATGCGTGCTACTGTTGATCACCCAGAAAGGCTAGTATTAGCAGCTAGATCTCCTGGCTGCCTGTTCTAATATACAATAAAATCAGCGTTAATTACATTGCCCTAATTTGCCCAAGACTCTTTCCACAATATGGAGAGCACCTGTCTGAGACCATCTGCAAAGGAACAGAAAGTTCTTGTGATCTGCCCTCAGCTCTGAACTGGCTTGAAATGTGGCTCGTTGACTAAGGCTTCTGGCTCCCGGAGGAGGGAGGAGCTGGGGAGACTGAACACCAAGTTGGAAGGGCGACTCGGTTTGCTCTGGTGAGAAACTTCCCAGAAATCCTCCTGAACTCTTAGTGAAGCCTCCCCGGCCCATAATCACCTGGATGAATGTCTTCACACTATGGCTGCCAGTCCTTCCCAGCCAGCCTTAAAATAGGTGGGGGCAGGGCTGAAGTCCAGGGGGTGGAGTCATTGCAGGTGTGTGTGTGTGTGTGTGTGTGTGTGTAAGCAAGCACTGGGCCCTGCAGGAAGTACCTAATCTGACTGTGCTGCTCCTGAGGGGTTCCTGCCCTTCCCCCCTCCATAGACACTGCTGCCGCTGAAGTGGTCCTGTAACCAGCGCTGCAAATTTCGGGAGCTGTAGCAGCACTGGCACCAAAAGGGACCCACAGGGATGTAGATAGAATAGGGCCAGGAGGGGCAGCTTCACTATGGCCCACAAGCCTGGGGGTCTTGCTCCTTGGGGCAGCTGTATCTCTTGGTACAGAGGGGGCCAATTCCGGCCTAGCTACACCGCATCCAGGGACCACCTCAGAAGCAGCATCTGGGGGGCTTCCTTTGAGACCCCCACAAAAGGGCCAGGCCCAGGGTGACTGCACCCATCGTAAGGTCTGGCCCTCCAGCCTTCTCATTGAAGAGGCTTGGCTCCCACTTTTCCGTTGCTCCTAAATCCTGTGGAACTAAGTGCTGTTGGGAAGAGAGAGGGTGCAATTCAATTGCCTCGTGTGCCCAAGGAGCAAAGACAGTGACCCTTTGCTGGTAAAGCATCTAGGATGAAGTCCACCCTCTGTGGCCAAGGCTAGCACAGCACTTAGGCCCTCAAAACATAGGAGCTGAGCAGTGCCTGACCCCTGTGACACAAAGACCAGCAGCCTTCTAGGAGACTCTCGACCCTCCTTGCACGCAGTCCCCTCAGAGTTAGAATCCTGCTCAGGTCAGAAATGTGGGCCTCCGCTAGGCTCTTGCAAGCCCGGGCTTGATGTGTCTAGGTGGCCCTGAACCCCAAAAGCACCATGATGTCACAACACTGAATTGAGATCTGCACTGCATCAAAAAAGGGGTGGGGAAATGACTTAGCCACACCCCTTTCCACCGTGGCTGTGCCATCCCCCCTCCAGAATGCTGTCGTGATGCCACACTCCATGAGAGGTGAAATGTGAAGGTGGGGAGACACAAGACAAAGGTCAGCAGTTAGGGAGCACTCATTACTGAGGCAGCAGCCCAGGGCTCAAATTATAAGAAAAAAGGTAGGTGGCCCCTCACTGAAATTATGCCCCCCCCCCCATAGCCTTCTAAAGCCAGTAGCTATGCGGGGGCATAAAAAATGGTAGGAGGGCAGTCCCCCTGTAATTCGAGCAGCGCAGCAGCCTTCAGAAGCTGCTCACAGAAAGGTGACAGCTTCTGAAATAACATGCAGACACTGGAGACATAATTAAAAAATCTGAAGGATGGGCTGATTAGCCGTGATTTACATGAATATCTTGTGTGTCTCTCTTCCTGGACAAGTGGCACACATCTGCCTCCGCGTTCTGTGCAGAGCCAAGCATGCAAATAGCTCACCCTAAATAACAGCTCAGCAGTCACACATTGCAGTCTGGCACTGCCTTTCCCTTGGCGGAACAGATTCTTTTTCAACACCAACTGAACACCATCCCTTTAAGGCTCTGCTGTTCAGCCAGAGGTATGGCTTTCAGCTGGGAGTGCTGTCTTGAGGGTACCATCTGCCCGTCATGTCCATACAGCAAGGACATGCAGAAAAGCATTCTCAGCCGCTGCCCCACTATTGTGGAACTCCCTTTCCCTGGCGGTTCATCAAAGCTTGAGTAGTTGCTGAAGGAAATGTAAGACTTTCCCGTCTGGCCAAGTGTTTAGCAGATGGGGATAGGAGATAGGGTAGGAGTTTGTAAGGGGTTATGTTTTTTATTGTGTTGTTGCCTGCCCTGAGCCTTAGGGAAAGAGTGGGTTACAAATCTAAATAAATTAATAAATAAAACACAGCCATTGTGGGAGCAACTCGACCCAGCATCATGGTCAGTGGTAGCCCCATAGCTTTTGAGAGTTTGGGATGACAATCCAAGTGAAAGGAGGGAGACCGGATGTGATGGGTGCGCAATGTCATGGTGATTGGAGTGGTTCACGTCTGTGGCAAGGGGGGCAGGCACACAATCTAGGAGGGGAGAAGCACTAGGTTAAGTTAAAGGGCCAAGTGCTAGTTTCCAGATTTTTTTTTTTAACTGTCCCATTTGCTCTGTGCTTGCTTTTGCTCTCTACAACCATTAAAAATGCTAAGACTGGTCCTTAGTCTTCCCCCAACATCACTTCCTTAATGTTGGTTCTTTTGCACTCATCATAGACAGCACTGCATTTATATTTCTTTGCAGTTTGTTTGTTGGTATTTTTCCATGTATTTACCTTGCCTTGCAATTGTTTGGGTTTAGTTCTGACAATACCAGGGACTCACATTGACTGAGTTTTGGCGGCAACAGGGAAAACCCAGTGAACCTGGGTCCTTGCTTATCCGAAAGCCTGCACGCTCTTACTCATGAAAGTTGGTACAGCCAAATGGGCTCGTCTGAACGACTTTTGTCTTTGCCTATTACTTTTTGGGACCAACATAGCTACCACTCTCCCTCTCTAGGCACACACAAAAGGGGAGGCATGTCTCTCCCAAGACAGTTGAACACACATGCACAGGTCTGGCCACCCCAGATTTTGGTCCATAATATGTAGCGAGTGTAACACATGGAACTGGTCACCGTAGCAGCCCCCCCCCAGTCCCTCTGAGCCGGAGAAGAAAGTGCCACTCCAAAGTGACAAAGCAGCAGCAGCTCGGAGGTGTCTCAAATCCAATTCTCACCCTTCCTGTTGACAGGGCAAAAGAAAGCTGTCTCTCTTTCTCCACATGCTTTGCTCTCTGGAAAGCTCCAGGGAGTTCCCTACCCTGGAGTGGGGGCTCATTTACTTGGGGTGAATATTGCTGAGGGCTCCAAGTTCTCCTTGTGGTACCCAAGCAAACCAGTGATGGGGAGTGTTCAGCTCTGTGAGGAAATGCCATTGAAATGTACCCTTTAGGGTGCAGTCAACATCCATCCAGCCCAAACTAGTGCTACAAGGTGTCCAGCATGGAGTCTATTTAGCATGGGCCAAAATGCAAACATGCTGAAAATTAGAGGACAAATTTCAGAGAAGAACCTATGCAGGTGGAAATGCTACACACCAGTCTAGGCAATTAATGAAAGAACAAGGGCCCATTAACCATTTTCGTGTGCTCTCTGGGGATCAAGGCAGGCAGCCATATTGGACGGAGGGAGCTCCCTTCTCCCCCCCCCCCCAATATTGCTGCTGGGATCCCTGTAGGGTGCTGCTTCCATTCCTCTGTCTGCACTGGAGGGAGAGGGGGAGAGAGCAAGCCAGCCAGCTTGAGTAGTTTCCACTCCCGTGGGTTTTGGCTCAGAGTCTCCAGGCAAACACCCAATTTTCTCTGGGTCAAGCAGGGGTGCCCATGTCTTAAGTCTGATAATCAGGGCAGCAGGGGGCAGCCATGTCAGAAAGGGGGTGAGCCATAGGGCTTTCCCACCCTCTGCAGAACATTGTGATGTCATGACAGCCCCGTAAGGAGTGGACGATATTGGAAAGAGGCCTGACAGCCCTTTTGTCCTGCCCCTCTGGGTTTCCTCCTGGAGGGAGGTAACAAGCTTCTCTGAGAGCTCCAGGCTGTACTGAATCTTCAGCCTACCCAGCCAGCTCCTCTGGCCTCCCACACTCTAGAGGTGGTGGGATAGAAGGAGCAGCCAAGTGAGTCACGGAAGGCTTTGGGCTTTGTGGGGCCAGATCTCTTCCCCCCCCCCCCTTCTCAAATGCTCACATAAGTGCCATACTGGGTCAGACCAATGATCCATCAAGTCGAGCATCCTATCTCCAACACTGGCCAATCTTGGTTGCTTGTGAGAAGAAACCAACAGGTCACAATGGGCAATCCATTCTCTGTAGTTCACTCCCAGCTGCTGACAGTAAGATGTTACGTCCCCTAAACCTACTTGGCTAATAGACCTACTCTCCAAGAACTTATCCAATCCTTTTTTAAACCCAGCTATACTACTGACCTTGTCCACATCCTCTAGCAACAAAAAACGCAAGTTAATTGTGCATTGAATGAAAAAAAACAACCTACTTTATTTGTTTTAAATCTGATATCAGCTAGTTTCATGCAGTTTCCCCTAGTTCTAGTACTAGTTCAGAGGCTAAGTAACCATTCCCTACTTGCTCATTCCGCATCGCTCATGGTTTTATAAACTATCATATCGTCTCTTCTCCAAGCTGAAGAGCCCCAGCCTATCACTCCTCTCTTTGTACGGGAGCCATTCCATACCCTTTATCACTTTTGTTTCCTTTTTCTGTACCTTTTCTATTTCTACTATATCTTTTTTGAGATAGGGCAACCAGAACTGCACACAATACTCAAGGTGTGGTCGCACCATAGATTTATATAGAGGCATTATCATATTTTCAGTTTTATTCTCTAGCCCTTTACAAATAATTCCTAACCTTCTGTTTGCTTTTTTAGCCACTGCTGCACGTTGAGCTGAGGATTTCAGTGTATTGTCCACAGTGACGCCAAGATCCTTTTTCTGAGTGGTAACTCCTAATTTAGAACCCAGCATTGTGTACATATTGTTTGGATTATTTTTCCCTATTCACTTGGGACTTGTCAACATTAAATTTAATCTCCTGTTTTCATGCCTAGAGACAAAGTAGTACAGTGATATATTTTACAGTTTGTGGAGGGGTATGTAAGCTTTAGAACCTCACAGGGTCCTTCGTCAGGCAAGTCTGGGACACTAAAATTAAGAAACAAAACCAAAGCATATATATATTAAACAAAACTGGTCCCAGTACAGAACCCTAAGGCAAACTATTGCAAAAACTGACTATTTAGTCCTACTCTGTTTCCTATCCTTTAACCTGGCAGTTACTGATCCACAATAGGACACTGCCTCCTATCCCATAACTATTTAATTTGCTTGAGTCTCTCATGAGGAAACTTATCAAATGCCTTCTGAAAATCCAGATACACTATATCAACCAGCTCACCCTTATACACATGCTTATTTACACCCTCAAAAAATTCCAATAGATTAGTGAGGTATGACTTCCCTTTGCTAAATCCATGTTGCCTCTTCCCCATTATGCAGTGTATATCAGTATGCCCAGTAATTCTATTCTTATTTTCTTACCAACCATTTCCACCATTTTTCCTAACACAGACATCATGCTCACTGGTCTGTAGTTTCCATTTCCATGATCATCTCTGGAGCCCTTTTTAAATATCAGCATTACATTTGCTACCCTCCAGTCCTCGGGTACAGTGGCAGATTTTAGCAATAGGTTACAAATTACCAATAGTAGTTCTGCAATTTCATATCTGAGGCCACTTTTACACATGACAAAAATGGGTTCTTATAAGTGCTTGAGATAATACCAGGTGTTATAAATACTGGAGTTTTGTAATGTGTGAATGCACTATCCCCCTTTTATGAAGCGAGATCTCGTAGCCGTGTAAGAGTCACATCTGGTGGGTCACATCTGTGCGATCTTGCTGCATAAAAGGGGAATAGTGCATTCACATATTACAAAACTCCAGCATTTATAACACCTGGTATTATCTTGAGCACTTACAAGAACCCATTTTTGTCAGGTATAAAAGTGGCCTGAGTTCCTTCAGAAGCCTGGGGGTGAATACCATCTGGTCCTGGTGATTTGTTACTATTTAGTATGTCAAGAACCTCTTCCATAGTCATGCTGATTTGCGATGGTTCTTCCGATTCATCACCTACAAAAAATAGTTCTGACTTGGCTAACTCCCCAACATCCTCTACTGTGAAGACTGAAGCAAATTAATTCAGCTTCTCTGCAATGTCCTTATCCTCCATGAGCACCCCTATAACCATCTGGTCATCTAATGGCCTAACTGAGTCTCTAGCAAGCTTCTTGTTTCTGATGTACTGTAACAACAACAAAAATTGTTAGTTTTTTCATCTTTAGCAAGTCACTCTTCAAATTCCCTCTTGGCCTGCCTTATTAATGTTTCACTCCTAATTTGACAATGGTTATGCTCTTTCCTATTTACCTCATTGAGACTAGCTTTCCGTTTTTTAAAAGGGCACCTTTTTGGCTCTAATAGCCTCCTTCATTTCACCATTTAGCCACGCAGACAAAGTTTAGTCCCCTTGCTATGTTTTTTATTTGTGGAATACATTTAATCTGGGCTTCCAAGATGGTGTTTTTAAATAGATTCCATGCTGCTTGGAGACATTTAATCCTTGCCACTGCTCCTTTTAGTTTCCCTCTAACTAGTTTTCTCATTTTTGCGTAGTTCCCCTTTTAAAAGTCAAATTTTACTGCGGTAGTTTTACACTCCGCCTCATTTACCTGTCAGCCATGCTTTCTCCATCCCTCTGGAGCAGAGGGGTAGGCACTGCCAACTTGGCAGGAGGCCAGGCAGCTGATTGAAAGCCTCCGACATTACAAAGCCTCAGCCTGGTGGACAACGTAGCACTGAGTCCTAAGTGGCTGCCTTGGCTTAAATCTGGCCCTGTCTCTGCCAATCCTCACTCCAAGTGCACTGGCTCCTCTGCGTGGACTGACTAGATGTGAATGCTTAAGAAAACATGAGTCTGTCAAGGAGGAATACTTCCCCTGCTGGGTGTTCACCGGGAAGGAGCAGGGCAACATCGGGGGAGGGGTGTTGTACCCCACTGTGCCATAAACCTGCCCTGATGGGAGCTTTTTGATGTCACCACACGCTGTAGAGAGCGAGTGGGACCATGTGGGAAAGGGGAAGGGCACTTGGCTGCCATGTGTCTTTCTGAGCTAACCCTGTCCTTAATGGAGAGTCGTGACACTCCGCAGAGTGGGGCCATACCAGCAAAGGGGACAGAAAAACCCTATTACCTGCCCCCCCCCCCCTTCTGACATGGCTGCTCCCAGAAGTCCCGATTTCTTCAGGTCACTGAGGCGCTCTAACTGACCTGGGGAAATCAGAACTTCCCCCGTGACTGGGTCGAAACCCAGAGGGGTAATCCTGTCCTCGAGGGTTTGCTAAACCAGGTTATTTCCCAGCTGCCCTGCTCAGGAACCGCCAAGAAGCCATGTTTTGCTGATCTTACCCTGAGCTAGGAAGCAAAGGTGGGGTTTTTCAGGTCCTCTCTCTAAAGGCACTTGCCATTCAGGGAGTTTGTCAATTCAATTCAGTTCAGCTTTATTGTTGAAGCCATCTGGCCATAACAACATATCACAGGGAGTTTATCAATCCGCCTTCTGAAATGTGCCTATCCAGTATTATAAGCACATGGAATTACTGAACCAGCACACTTCCTCATTCCGCCCTTGCGAACAGCCTTTCCTTCTCGTGGGTTGCTTTGAGAATTAGTGCAAACTCTGTGGGCCAGAGAGGAGCTGGGACAGGGGGTGCTTAGAATGGGGGAAGGAATGGGAGGGTCCAGATCATGGATCTATCCTGGAGTCTTGAGTGCTGCTTGCCTTCATCTCCTCTCCCTTCCCCTGAACCCACGCCTTTGCTGGTTGAGGCTGAGTCCATGATCTAGGAACTGGAAAGGGGCCAAATGAAAAACAGCCATGAGCCAGATTTGATAGATGGGACAGAAGCTCGCCATCCCTGTTGTACAGCATTTAATCAAACATAGTGCCCCCTATGAGAGCAGCCAAGAATCCAGACAGAGGGCTTTCGCTGGGGGGACATAACAGTCTTGACCAATAGCCCCCAGCTCTGCTATCCTCATAAGCAAAACTGCTGCATGATAAATCTGCAGATTATTATTCATCATTTATATAGCACATTCATTATCCAAGGTGCTCTGCAATCCTTATCTAGGGCTCTTCCCCTGCATACACCAGTGCTCCAGCAATCTTCTCTCCACTGTACCAGCACTTCCTGTCCTCCTCCTGCACCCCTGCCCTTCCCACACCAGCATATTACAGTGATGGCTGATATCCCATACCAGCATATCAAACATTATTATGCGGTTCTCGGGCAGAAAGCACTGAAGCTTATAATTCTTTTGACAAGGTAAGGTCATTAGTTTTTAAAGCATTTACTTTTGTTATTGTTTAACAGTTACTAACTGATCGAGAATACTGTGGTGCAATTGTCATGGTGTGGTTTGGTTTTGTCTTTAAAAGAGTTTGTGATGTGCTTAATAATAACCTTTAAATTGTGCCCCCCCACTATCAACAGTCACGACCGCCTATGCTCCCAAATATTGCAGATGCCACTCCCTCATCGCATGATCCCAAATGTAGAGGTTTGCCCAGGCACAAAGACTTAATTTAGCATCCCTGTGTTACTATTGGCTTCCCCAGGAGAGCCAAGTGTGCAAGTTAGCTTCACAGGGTGAAGCGTGGCTTCCTGTCACCCATTGGGCTCTTGACTTTTTTTTTAGCTTTCGCATGACTTGTGGGTGGAGATTTAAAAATAATGTTGCTAATTTCCCCTTGCACTGGCTCCCAGAAGGTGTATGACCGGGACCTGTGTCTGAATAAAGCAGCGACATGAGGCCAGCAGAGCTGAGTGAGAAACGATAAATGAGATTGAACTGAAGGCAGGTGCTGAAGGAAACCTACGTCTCTAATTGCCTGGTGCTGATGTGAAATCCAAAGGGGTGTTGGGTCTTGGAGCAGCCCTTATCTGGGTGGGGGGAGGTGGCCTTCGAACACCTTGGGGATGTGCTGAACTGCCCCCTCCCCCGTTTCTCATGCTTTGCGATGCTAGAACTGGTTTTCTGCTTTGCTGGGGCTTTAATGCAAATGAGTCTTTCGAGGGTACGATAAATATTGATTCACGCTGTGTGTCTGCAATAATTATGAGAGCCTCCTTTGCCTGCAAGATGATCTGGAAAGTGTTGGGTCATCTATTTCAAAGCTCATTGGTGCTTGTATACTCACCCCTAAAGCTGCTGCACAAATATAAAAGTCTGCTTTGTGGAAGAGAGGCATTTCTCTGATTAACAGAGTAGCAATTCCATCCCTAGACTTTCTCATAAAACATACAGGGAATAATTGTCATTTTGGAACCTGCTTCCCTATGGAGAGAAGGGTTGTGTGCTCGCCCTGCATGCACCCCTTCCCCACCCCCGCCCCTTGAAAAAGACATCCTTGGAAGCTGCGAGAGGCCGCACTTGCCTTCCAGATCCAAATGTCAAGAATAAGGGACCCTGTGGCTGTGGGCTCTGAAGTAAAGGCGATTCATTATGTTCTATAGAGCTGTGGGGTTCTAAAATGTAGGATGTTCACTTAAAACAGAGGTGGGGAAACTCTGGACCATGGGCCAAATCTGGCTTGTGGCTGTTTCTTATTTGGTTCCTTTCTAATTCCTGGATCTGGTCCATGGATCCAATCCCTCAGTGCCCTTAAACACTGAAAGAATGAGCTCAGTGGAAGGAAGCCGAGATGAGGTGGTTCACACAAGGACAGGAGATGGATCCATGGCCTAGATCCATTGATCTGGACCCTCCCATCCTGAGCGCACCCCGTAAGCACGCCCAGCCCCTACTTCTATCCAAACCACGAAGCTTGTACTAGTTTTCCAGGTGGCCCAAAGGAGGGGAAATTTTCTGCATCCTGACTTCAAATAAGGGTCATCTGACAACCCTACCATTCCCAGGCAGAGCCAGGTAAGCGTAGTAATGTGCATGCATCAGCAGCAGAGGAGTTGCAGGCAGTGCGCGGTGCATGCACATTAGGGCTGCTCCCAGCAACCTGAGAAGTACCCGTCCAGGAATGCTGCTGTCCCCCAGAAGGCCACACACTGACCAAATCATCCCGTTTGTGCAATGGGGGGCTTGGCCTTGCTCCCATTCTGAGCTACGGGTTTCTTGTTTGTGCTTCGAACGCTGCAAGAGCTGCTCGCCTCACGCTCTCCCCCCGGCCCTTTATTCCAGCAGAGGTGACCTTGAGGCCGTTTCACTCCAGGCTGAACTTGCCTGGCAATAGCCACCTGACCCACATACTGATCAGCCTTGTGATCTTCTGTCGGAGAGAACTGGAGCTCCATGTACCCACCCTACCCCACCTGGCCTCTGCTGCATTATTCAGATAGCACATCCGCCCAGCAACCCGCTGCAGGAATGAAATATGCCTTGAAGAGCAGCCACAGCAGTCACCATGGTAATGCAGCCAGCTTCCCAAAGGAGGCATCTCCAAGGCTGCTGATGGGCAAGCCCTGCTCAGCTCCCACATTTAGCCCCTGCTCAGCTCCCACATTTAGCTGAGCTCTTGTGTGTCTAAGCTCCAGGTACAGAGGTGGCCCCATATATTATGGAGCACCGCAACATGGCACTCCGTAAGGGGCAGGGGCTATGTCAGAAAAGAGGCAAGACTAAGGTACTCCTCCCCTGCTCCTTGCAGATTGCTATGATCTCCTGGTGTTCCGTCAGGGTGAAGATAAATGCGGGGGTCTTGGTGGATCCACCCCCTTGGGGGCACCCTCTGCAAGGCCCTAACTGTGGTTGTGTTTGAGGCCTCACTGGGTGGGAGTGGGACCCTTACATCCGGCCCTGCTGAAAAAGGGGGGCCACTGCAGGGGTTCCTGGAAAGAGCAGGGTTTGGGGAAGTTGCCCTGGGCTGCCATGTGGTCAAGCCGGTCCTGCACTCCATGCAGGGCGGAGCCTCCTGCCCCCTTCCCTGTCTGGACTCTGCTAGGACCCATTCCCTGGACTCTGACCCATGGCCGGTTGTTGAGCTACGTCTCTCGCGTGTTCCCATGGACCAACCGCCTGATTCCAATGAGCCCCAGATTCCTACCCTTAGCTCTGCTCATTAGACTCTTGCCCAAGCAGACCTGACCCTGTCTCATAGCCAGGATCCTAACCGTTGGGAGAGACTATCCACTCCATCTTGTGGGGCTGGTAAATAAGTATGCACTTGGGTGGAGAAGCCAGAGTGCTTTGTAGCTATTTGCAGAGCTAGATCCTGCAAGGACTCACCTTGACCAACCCTGCATGTTCCAGACCTCATGTACCTACTGGAGACGGTGCAGCCTGGTGCCTGCTCATTGGGTGATTTCACATGGACACAGGCGTGCTCAGCCCTGGAGTGAGTCTGGGGATGCACCTGTGTATGCCCGTCTGCAGTCCCGCCTGAGTCCATTTTAAATGGACCCAGCAACTGCTGCAGCCCACAATCCACCCATGCAGTGCAGTGCCCCCTTCCTCCACATCATAGAGTTGCAGAAGGATTGCCTGATGCTCTGGGCTGCTGCCCACAATTCCATGGTGTTGCCTGGGGCAACCCCGGGCCCCGGCTGCCCGCCCCAGCATTGCTGCGGCAGGTGGGCACAGGTGGGATGTGGGTGCCAGGCAGGGGTCGTGAGAGGCAAATACCCCCCCTCCTCACCTCTGCACTACCCCTCTACCCCAGTTCTGCTTCCCCTGCCCAGTGCCTGGGCTGGCAAGAGTCCAGGGGAGGCAGAGCTGGGGGAAAACACATGGATTTAGCTCGTATTGCTTGGAATTGGAACCGATTTTGACTAACCTAGTATCCAATTTAAAGTCAGGTTGGTCCAATTCTGAACTGATCCCAATTTTCTGTATGATTTCCCATCCCTAAACACCAACTTCGAAGACCCAATTAAATGTATTCCACAGATTAAAAAAGTTAGCAAAGGGATCAAATGCCTGCCAGCATAGCTAAATGGTGAAGTGAAGGAGGCTATTAGAGCCAAAAAGATGTCCTTTAAAACATGGAAAGCTAGTTCTAATAAGGAAAATAGAAAAGAGCAGAAGCACTGGTAAATTAGATGTAAAACGTTAATGAGGTAGGCCAAGAGAGAATTTGAAGAGAGACTCGCTAAAGAGGCAAAACCGAATAACTTTTAAAAGTACATCAGAAGCCAGAGGCCTGCTAGAATCAGCTGGCCATTAGATAACCAGGAGATAAAAGGGGTGCTTAGGAAGGATAAGGCCATTGCAGAGAAGCTTAATGAATTATTTGCTTCCGTCTTCATGACAGAAGATGTTGGGGAGATACTCACTCTGGAACTGTTCTTTGTATGTGATGAATCAGAAGAACTGTCACAGATCAATGCAACTCTGGAAGAGGTTCTAGAAAAAACTGGCAAACTAAATAGTAACAGATCACCAAGACTAGATGGTGTTTTACACCCCAGAGTTCTGAAGGAACTCAAATATGAAACTGCAGGCCTACTACTATTATTATTATTATTATTAGACATTTATAAAGCGCCAGTCGCATGACCTGGTGCTGTACAGAACATAGAATAAGACGCGGTCCCTGCCTGTGGCTTACAATCTAAGAGACAAAAACAAAGGGGGGGAGACAGGGGGAGGGGACAGTGGGAGAGACATGGGAGAAGACAAAGAAACATTCAGGCGGATGCGAAGTCTCAGGTGCGTGTGCTTGGCTTGGTTACAATGAAGTTGGTAGCAGCAGTCAGCAGAGGAGGGCTGACAGTAAGAGTAAGGGGAAAGGCTAGCGGGCATTGGGAAAGGCAGCATGGAAAAGGTGGGTCTTGAGGATGGATTTGAAGGAGGTCTATTACTAGTAACCTATTGCTAAAATCTGCCACTGTACCTGAGGACTGGAGGGTAGCAAATGTAATTTAGCGAATGTAATTTGAAAAGGGCTCCAGAGGCGATCCTGGAAAGCAGCCGCGGCTCCCCCTGCAGGGCGTTTGGGGCAGTGCCCCTTAAAGCACTGCGGGGGCCACCGCCATGACAAAACTGTTTAAAACAAAAAAAACAAAACAACTCGCGCCGCCGCTTATGAGAGCCACAGCAGCCTCTGAGCTGCTGCAGAGGCTGCTGTAGCTGTCACTGAACTTGTTCTCCCTTCGGGGACCCACCCACTCCGCTGGGAGAGGGAGTGGGTCCCCGAAGGGACAAAAAGGCTCAACTGCTCAGCCGCCCAAAGCGTTTTCCTATGGAAAACGCGATTTGGGTGGCTGAACTCCTCCGTCCACAGCACGCATCGGACGTGCTGTGGAAGGAGGGGCAAAGCCTTTCCATTGCGCTCAATGGGTGCAATGGAAGATCTCGCTAGGGTGGTCGCGCTGACTGCCCTGGCGAGATAGCTTGACTCGGGGGACTGAGGAAGGGAGGAAGCGCGCATGCGTGCTTCCTCCCTGCCTCAGTCAGTCCCCCGAGAGCCTGTGCGTCCACGTGCTAGTTCCCGCTCCCGCTGCCTCCCGAAGGAGCAGTCAGAAGCTGAGAAGAGCAACCTGCAGGTAAGCACTGACTGATCCCTCCCTCCCCCCACCATGCATCCACCCTCCTAGGCGCTGAGCCTGTTTTCCACCCCCCACCCCTAGGCTGTTCCCCCACCCTGCACCCACCCTGCATTCCATCCCTAGGCTTCAAACAGTGAAGCTTTTGCTGCTGCATTCCTGGACGGGTACTTCTCAGGTTGCTGGGAGCAGCCCTAATGTGCATGCACCGCGCACTGCCTGCAACTCCTCTGCTGCTGATGCATGCACATTACTACGCTTACCTGGCTCTGCCTGGGAATGGTAGGGTTGTCAGATGACCCTTATTTGAAGTCAGGCTGCAGAAAATTTCCCCTCCTTTGGGCCACTTGGAAAACTAGTACAAGCTTTGTGGTTTGGATAGAAGTGGGGGCTGGGTGTGCTTAGGGGGTGCGCTCAGGATGGGAGGGTCCAGATCAATGGATCTAGGCCACCTCTATTGAATGTATTCATTAATCTGGAAAGTGGAGTGAGGTGGTCAGATCTGCAGGCAACACCAAGTTATTCAAGGTAGTTAAAACCCAAGCAGACTGTGAAGAATTGCAGGAGGATCTTGCGAGACTCGGTGACAGGGCATCTAAATGGCAGATGAAATTTAATGTGGACAAGTGCAAAGTGATGCACATAGCAGAAAAACAATCCAAACTTTATGTACACAATGTTGGTTTCTAAATTAGGAGTTGCCGCTCAGGAAAAGGATCTTGGAGTCATTGTGGACAATACATTTAAATCCTCAGCTCAGGCTGTTTTTATCTGAGTGGATCGCAGTTACTTAACCTGCTCGTGCGATTTTTCAAAATCCCACAAGGCAGGATTATACGTGCCAATGGATGCGATCACGCGCATTCAAGGCAGTCGTGCATTGTTTGCTGACAACGAACTAAATACCTCATACATCGAGGTATTTAGTTCACGGTCGGCAAACAACGCACGACTGCCTTGAATGTGTGTGATTGCGTCCATTGTCCTGTATAATCTAGCCATGCGGGATTTTGAAAAATTGCGCAAGCGGGTCGCGCGACTGCAACCCGCTCATATCAAAGCAGCCTCAGTGTGCGGCGGCCACCAAAAAAGCAAACAGAAGGTTAGGAATTAGTCGTAAAGGGATAGACAATAAAACTGAAAATATAATAATGTCACTATATACATCTATGGTGCAACCACATCTTGAATATTGTGTGCAGTTCTGATCACCCCAGCTCAAAAAAGATATAGTAGAAATAGAACAGGTACAGAGAAGGGCAACATAAATTATCAAGGGTATGGAACAGCTCCCTTATGAAGAGAGGCTGGATAAGTTGGGGCTCTTCAGCTTGGAGAAGAGACGACTCAGAGGGGATATGCTAGAAGTTTATAAAATCATGAGTGGTGTGAAACATGTTAATAGGGAATGATTATTTACCCTCTCAAATAGTACTAGAACTAGGGGACATTCCGTGAACTAACACGTAGCCAATTAAAAACAAATAAAGTATTTTTCACTCAACGCACAAATAATAATTTTAATTTTTATATAGCGCCTCCCTGCCATGGCATTCTCTGAGTGCTTCACATAGAACAATCTAACACCATTTTTAAGCCTCACAACAACCCTGTGATGTAGGTTAGGCTGAGAAAATATTGTGATTGGCCCAAGGTCACCTAGTGAGTTTCTGGCTAAGGCAAGACTTGAACCGGGGAATTATGTAATGTAATGTAATTTATTCATGGCACTAGCTCTCGCCATAGCCCATACAAAAAACAAGAAAACAGACAACCACAACAAACAAAATAAAACAGAATAATACAATATAACAGGGTAAGCCGTAGCAACTTTTCGATCTCTAAAATCTAAACCATAATCATATGACTACAATAACTATGACCTATAAGGACCGAATGAAGGCTTAGAACTAAGACTACCTAAGACTATACAGGGGTTATCCCAGCTAAACTTCCCCCTTAAGCCTAAGTTCAGCCTTCATCGAACCGGACCTTAGATAGCAAATCATTAAAGTTATTATCGCGCCATTTCATACATCTTATACAGTCAAATAGCCACATATTGGTAATACAGGCATTAAATATCTTGCCAATAAATCAATAGCAACAAGGCATACGTCTAATCGCTATTTCCTTAATTATTATACTTCCCTATGAGAAAGACTTTAACCATAGTAAGCACTCCTATATTGAGTAACTATTCAATCTAGCATTGATAATGGATCTTTTCTTAGAGGCCAGCAACACATAGGTTGCCAGAGCTATAATAGCCTCCTTCTCTGTAAGTTTGAGAAAATCCAGATAACATCCTTCAGAGTCAAAGGTCTTTCCCAAAGATAAATATGGAACAAGCCATACTGCCCTTAAGGAGGAATACCAAGGACATTCCAGGAGGAAATGTTTGGTGGTTTCCACTGCATTTTCATAACAGCTGCATAATCTTTGAGGGAGAGGTATCCTCTTCCATCTACCCTCAACCACTGCCAACTCAAGAAGTTGAAAGCGCAGGAGAGTGTAGGCCCTGCGTAAATTCGAGTTAGCCAAAATATCCAAGTAGCTTTCTTGGTTTGTGGAGGTCTTAAACTCACCCAAATAGGGGGCCACCTTCCAATCCTGAATTCTAGCCATCTCGTCTTGGACAGACATATCTTTTAGTCTCTTAAAGATCTCCTCCCTAATCCCAATAAGGGATTTCCCAGAAAAATATTCGAAGGAAAATCCCATTTCTCTAATCAACCTGGCTAGATATTGAAGCCAAGGATAGGAGCGAATCCCATTATATAACAACTCCTCTCTTAAACAATGTTGGATAGTTGATTCCACATCCTGGCTAATCACCCTCAGCCAGTATCTTATATAGGACCTTTTGGCAAGCATCGCGATAGATGGGGTTCCCGTTTCAGCCCTCAAAACTGCCCCCGGGACACTTGGACCTACTTTGAGCAGTCTCCTAAAAAAAAAAAGTTCTGTACTCTCTCCAGCACAGTTGTATCTGGGAAGGGAACCAACTCTATGCCAAAAAGCAGCATTGGGGGAATCTTGGCCTTGTAAACTGTCAAGATATCTGACACCGATATCCCCTTGGAGATGTTAAAGGCCCTTATCAAGGTTCTAACTGCTTGCAGGGCTTTCTCAGCTCTCATTTTCAAATGAGCTGACCAGGTTCCTCTTGAGCTAAAAGCGACTCCCAAATAAATCGTAGATGTAACTGAAGCAATGGAACCAACTTTCAGATTCCAGCTAGGAGGAACTTTCCTCTTTCCCAAGACGAGAATCCTTGTCTTGATCGGGTTTAATTTTAGCCCATTTCTTTGGCAGTACTCTTGCAACTGGTCTAAAGCCCTCTTAATCCCAATCTCTGTTTGAGACAATAATACAATATCGTCTGCAAACTGTAAGCAGCCCAGTAAACCTTCCCCAATCCTTGGTGCATGAGTTAACTTCGATTGAATAGCTGATGGCAAGTCAGCAAGAAATAAACTAAATAGCAGAGGGGCAAGAATACATCCCTGCCTGACCCCTCTCCTGATTGCAATTGGATCCGACAAAGATTGACCCTGTGCTCCCTTGACTCGAGCCTCATTATTTGTGTGCAGTTGGATAATGTCTGTTAGCAACTTTTCGTCTAAACCAAACATCCTCAACTTGGCCCATAACCTTTCTCTAGGCACTAGATCGAAGGCCTTTGACATATCGGCAAATGCCAGATATAGCTTACCGGACTTAATCCTTGTGTATTTATAGATGACGTGCAATTATATAGCAACAATCTGTAGTAAATCGCCCTTTCCGAAATCCAAATTGCACATTTGGAATAACAGCGGCCTCATCCACCCACCTCTGGAGACCTGTGGCCAAAACTTTGGCATAAACTTTGCCAGGTATAGATAATAAAGTAATTGGCCTGTAAGAATTAGGATCGTAGGGATTCCCTTTTTTAAAGATTGGGATAATTTGGCTCTGCGTCCACGATTGAGAAACAGGTCCACCATCCCTAAGAACCTGAAATAAGGGAGATAATATGCAAGCCCACCATTGAGGGTCTGCCTGCAAAATTTCGACTGTAATCTGGTCTAATCCCGGGGCCCTATTTGGTTTCAACCTCCTTATATGTTCAAGGATTTGAGCTATCGAAAAGTCCTCGTCCTGCCAACTCTTATATATTTTCAGCTCCTTCTGGACAGCTAAATCCTCCCTTCCTATTTCCTGAACTTTAAATAAGGCCCCGAAGAAACTCTCCCACTCTTGGTTGGAGACCTGACCTCTCAACCCATCCCTCAGCTTTAGGATTTTATTCATAGAGGCCCAAAATCTTCCCAAATTCCTTGTATTCAAGTCAGCTGCCATCAATGTCCATTGCTGCTGGTAATACTGTTCCTTAGTGATTTTAATCAACTAACTATATTCCGCCCTGGCCTTGGTAAACTCCTCCTTGGTTTGATAATTTGGATTGGTTATCCAATTAGCTTTAATCCTGGCTAAGGCTCTTTTTGCCACCCTACATTTAGAATTATACCAATAGGTCTTGGTCTGGGTTTTATAGAGGGGTTTTTGCGGCATAGCCTCCTGTAGCTTCACTATTAGCTCTTCATATGCTTGAGACATCATCGTGAGATCCTGTTGATCTGTCATAATAAAGCTAATTCGTCTAGCATCCTTTGAGATGCTGAACTGATGTATCAACAATGCTAGTGAGGCTGGAGATTGTCTCCTAGGAGCATAACCCACTACCCTCTGGGTAACAACCCCTCTTGGGGAACCTTAAACGATTTGGCTCTAATTTTAGTCGCCAGTGCTAGGTGATCGCTCTCCACCCTCATTATCAACTTAACCTCATCACATCTATACTGAATATCAGTTTCCACCAACAGTAGGTCCACCTTACTCCGTCCCTGTGGTCCGTAGAAGGTGAAACCGCCTACCGGGTCACGAAGAAAATCCTCATGAAGAACTGTTAGATCAAATCTTCGTATTAAACCAACCAGATGCTGGAGGGATAAGTGGCCATGAAATTAATTAATCTCCTTGATACACACACTCTTTGAATGATTCTACCCCCCCTCTGATATTAAACATCTCTTCTAAATGAGTGTTCCAATCCCCCACTACAATTGAGGAAGCATAGGGATACTGGACCTCTAACTCTAGTAAGGCCCCTTCCAATGCTTGCCAAACTTCTGGATAGTAATAGCAAGAAGTCCTGGGGGGAATATAGACATTAACTATTAAGAATCTCTTGGGCTTACCAATTCCCCACTCTAGTATCCCTATTTGGAACTCTGGTCTAGAAGTGCTTATGGGAAACAACTTCATTAATCCACTGTCTTTAATCAACATTGCCAAACCCCATGAAATCCTACCCTTTTCCCCCATCTTGGAACCCCCATGGGTTGTACACTGAAAAAAACCCTCAGCTGTATATTGACACCTTCTAACAGCCAGGTCTCTTGAAGGCATATCAGATCATAGTCTGAAAAAAAAAGCCTGTAACTCAGGATCCAAAATACAAGATTTAAGGCCCTTATATTCCAAGACATTATCTCAATATTTTCCCTTGTCTCTTCCTTAATAAGGGGTTGGGAACAATCTATTTCCTCCCCCCCTACCCTCCCTCCCCCACTATCCTGACTTTCCATTTGAACCAATCCTACCTTGCCAGGTCATAATTGAATAATTTCTTGCTTATCACTAAGGGGAACAATTGATGGGGCTGTACTTTGAATAGTAGAACTGAGGTCAGATATAGTAGGCAGTGGCTCGAACCGGGGAATTAAGTTGTAGAATTTGTTGCCAGAAGATGTGATCAAGACCAGTAGTATAAGTAGTATTAAGAAAGGGTTGGACAAGTTTCTGGAGGATAGGCCCATTAGCAGCTATTAGTCAGCTAGGTTTGGGGAACGTAATCTCTTACTGTCAGGTGCTGGGAATGAACAACAGGGAATGGATTGTCCCATTGTGATCTGTTGGGTCCTTCTTCCAAGCAATTGAGAAACAGGTGCTGGGCTCGATGGATCATTGGTCTGACCCAGTATGGCACTACTTCTGTTCTTATGTCCCCACAGCCAGTACTTAAGAAATAAGGCTTAATTGGAGAGCTCAGGGCCTAGTTACCATGGACTGGTTCTGAAAGCGTACTGTACTTGCAGCCGGCAGTCCTAGCTGACACAGAACTGTCTACTCCAAGGGCTTCTGTATGCTCTTTGGCTAGGCCAGCAGTGTCCAAGAGGTGGATTGTGATGGAGTCTCCAGTAGATCATGGTGTGGGGAAAGAGACCAGCACATTGCCTCTGTGCGGAGGTGGGGGGCAGGGTTTCCATTCACCTTCCTCAAGCTGGAGCAGCACTCTAGGAAGTGTCTCAGGGAAGGAAATAGTTTAGGATAGCTCTTCCAGTATGATGCGGAAGGCTGTCTTCGGAGGGAAGTGCTCCTCTCAACACCCAATACCAGTTGCTGAGGTACCCTACAGCTTGGGAGCCACCAGGAGGGGTTGCAGCCTGGAGCACCGGAGCTAGCAAGAGAGGCCTTGGTAAATCACCTGAGACTGATGCCTGGATCAAGTGGATCACGAGCACCGTAAGGCTGGCCTGCCCTGCGCTAAGTGGTTTTTCGCAAGCCTGAAGGGTCCAGCACATATTCTTAACACCAGCTAGTCTGTGCCAGGGCCTGGCCCAGGCCTGACTAGAGGTGTGACAGCCGACACAGTTGAGTCCTGCTGGCTTCAGGCCTCTAGGATGAAATGGGCTGTGGATTGATCTGTAGAGGCCCCTACATGGCCCATGGGTTCCCCACCACTGGTCTAAATCCTGCTCAGCATTGTCCTTCATAAAACCTTTATAGTTAACTGGGAGAGGTGTTTTCCCCAGAAGAAATTAGTCACTAGGGCCCAGAAAGCTGGAGACGTGCAACACCGTAAATCTGATCTCTCCCAGGACACAACTGCTGCACTGGCTAGAGGAGAAAGTGATTGATTTTATTTTGACTGTTGCATGGAGCTTAAGCTCCTTGTCGACGCACCCTCCACAATCAGACACGGAGACTTAGTTCTGGTTTAAAACAGGCCGCACTCTTTATTCAATCATGATTTGAGGCCGGTGGGTAATTGCCAGAGCAATCTGGGTCCAGTATGCTAGCTAATTCAACTTTTATTAACTTGGGCTGACCTGGATGTGCCTTCCAGTGTCAGCTGCCATTTACGTAACCAAAACGACCCCCTCGACCGATCCTAGTCGTGGCCGAATGGGGGCGGGTGAAGTGAATCACCCCACCCTATGCCAAGTAAGGAGTTAACGCGGTAGCGAGGTCGAGGACTGTGCCCATCCTTGCTCGCTCAGCCACCGCAAACTCCCCGGTACGTGATCCCAGGCATGCTGCGCCCGACATTACCTGGAATTCACGCCCCCATCTCTTACGGAGATGACTTCAACTTACCTATCCTTACCTATTTATCTACTTTCACATACTGGACCCCTGCCACAAAGGGGTAGTCGTAAGAACTACCCCGACACCCACCGTCTCGAATCCAACAATGACACCAAGTGTCCCTTCAAACCCAAAAGGTAAAGCTCGTTACCTTTTGCTGATAAATGCACCCCGTCATTGCGAAATAATTCCGGGCTCTTAAACACTATCTCAGTGTGGTCCAATACCAGCCCATCAATTCCTGCTATCCAATTGTTAACCTCCCGGTTCACACTCTTCCTTGTCTTGTCAATCCTGCTCGGCCTCCGAGCTCCAGCCCATTTTAAACGAGGTAGTAAATTAGTCCACACCAACTGGGTATGGGGATACCATTTTTGAACTACTAACAGGTCGCTTTTAACTGCCACCACCAAATTCAGCCCCTTTCATGCCGGGATATCGTTTTCCCCCAAATGCAAAATCAATATATGTGGTGCTGGTGTTTGAATCTTATCCCTTAATGTGGGCAGCAACTGATGCCACCGCATCCCACTTCGTCCAAACCAATTAATTGCAGCACGATTTTCCAATCCCAACTGATCACCCCCGGGGGATGCTGCTGCAGCCACACTCGCCCATCTCACGATGCTGTGGCCCAGGATCCACACCACACATCTGCTGGCTTGGGATAACCTTTGTCCTAATAAAAGAAAACAAGGCTTAATATGGAGATGGTCTTATGTACTTTCCATAGGCGTTAGAGCGCCATCTGCCCAACCCCTTAATTGCTTGTTCCCCCATTCCGGCAGCAGCCGCAGTGGTCGCGGCCCCAATCCGGAAAGAGTGGGACCCAAAAGCCCCTAGGGGAAGACCCAACAACCCCAAGGCCTTTTTTAACACTGCCGAGAACTGGTAAGTGGTCAATGGGGAGCCATCCTGATGTACAAACAACGCGCCAGGAAACACAGGGCGTATGCTCATATATCTTTTCATCTGGGACACTGGGCAAATGTCCTCTACCCCAGACATATGTAAGCGTACCATTTGCCCTTTACCTCTCTGATCATTCTTGGCATACCGTAGCCGTACCTGCAATGATGTATCTAAAAGCCTGAGGTCCTGTACTCCCAAAGCTCGGTCAGATCTATCTCTCCTAGATAGTGCTGCCACTTCACTGACCCTGAAAGCTCCGTAAAAAGTAACCACATATACAGTGGTGAAAAGCTGGGACTCAAAACCATCTGCGCACACCCCTGGTAATGTGCCAATCAGTTGGTGCAGAAGAACTGTAGTGATGGGGGCCCGAACCTGACCAGTAGCTGGCGTTTCCCTCGCCCAGCTTTCCAACATACGCTTCATATAAAATCCAGCGTCCGGAGCCGGGAACCCCCTAAGTTTACTGGTAAAGGTTATTGCTGCCATTTTTCCCGCTATGGTGCCCGATGCCAACCCCTTTTTTCTCAAATGCATGGCAAACTGAAGGGCCTCACTCTCCCGTATGGGAAAACTTGTTTTCCACCCCATATCATTTCGAAATACCTGGAATTCCCTGAATGCCCTACCGTACGCTATTTGCGTTCTGGGGGCCAAGGATCTTTGAACAATGTGCTGCATTTCTCGTTCCCAAGGCTCCACACCCCAGGTGGCAGGGGGTCCGGATGTGGTCTGGCGTCCGGTGCCAATTCTCGAAATCGGTCCATCTGGAACCGAGAAAGGGCATCGGCTACGCCATTGTCAATTCCAGGTACATGTTGAGCTTTAAACAAAATATTCCATTTTAGACATGCAGTGACCATAGCTCGTATTAGTGCCATGACTCTAGGAGATTTGGAAGACAATGAGTTGACAACATGTACCACTGCCATGTTGTCACACCAAAACTTGACCACCTGGTTGGCAAATTCCCGGGCCCATAGCAATATTGCTATTACTATGGGGAATAACTCCAAGAAGGTGAGGTCCCGAGTAACTCCTGATGTTTGCCAGGCCTCAGGCCACCGAGCTGCACACCAGCGACCCTTCCAATATACTCCAAATCCTATACCTCCTGCTGAATCGGACTGTACCTGAAGGTCGGCGTGGAGCAACAAACTTTTTCTCCAGAAACTCACCCCGTTGAAACCTTCCAGAAACTCTTGCCAAATTGCCAAGTCCTGCCTCATTTCCTTGGTCACTCTAATGCGGAGGTGGGGGGCTAACTCACCTCTAAGCTTGCCATACAGTTTTGACAAAAAGGCTCTACCGGGGGCAATCACCCGGCAAGCAAAATTTAAGCTCCCTATCAATGATTGTAAAACCCGTACTGTCACCTTACGGGCCCCAAGTACCTCATTAATCTTCTGTCTCAGGGAGATCAATTTATCCTCTGGGAGCCTCGATATCATGCTCACAGTGTCCAACTCTATGCCCAAGTAGATCAATCTTGTGGCGGGCCCCTCGGTTTTTTCAGGGGCCAGAGGGATACCCAACTCCGCAGCCATTTCCTGGAACTGATTCAAAGCGGCGGCGCACTTTTTTGATCTTGGCGGGCCAATTATCAGGAAATCATCCAGGTATTTTGTAACTTGGCAGTCCCTCACTCTACACTGGAATATCCATTCCACTACTGAGCTGAAGCGCTCGAACGCTGAGCATGATATCGAGCATCCCATCGGCATTGCCCGATCATAATAATATTGGCCTTCAAATTGAAAACCTAACAAATGATAGCTGTCGGGGTGCACTGGTAGCAAACGGAATGCCGATTTGACATCGCACTTTGCTAACATTGCTCCCCGTCCCATGGCCCTGGCCTTGTCCACTGCTTCATCAAAAGAGGAATATTTAATTGATGTCAATTCCTTTGGGATGGCATCGTTGACTGACTGTCCTCTTGGATGGGATAAGTGATGGATTAATCTAAAATCCCCTGGGGCCTTTTTTGGCACAACCCCCAGTGGGGACACAACCAAATTTGAGAAAGGGACGTGTGCGAAGGGGCCCGCAACCCTTCCCAACCGAATTTCTTTGTGAATTTTTTCTTTAACCACATGTTCCATTCCCACTACTGATTTTAGATTTCGAGAATTTCGATTTCCCTGCACTGGACCTGCTGGTATAACAAAACCTGCTTCAAAACCCCTAATTATGTAAGAAACCTCGTTGGGATCCGGGTGTCCCACTAACGCCTTCTTCAGTCGGTCAATTCTGACCGGCGTCGGTCCCCTTTCCAGCAGCGGAACTTGGTAATGAACCCTGCTTACCCCTGCTGGAATTTCCACTCTGGCCGAATCGTCCTCGACCCCCTTTTTGACGGGGACGAAAACAATTGAGCCCCGAGTGGTTCCCTGAGCATCCCCAACATACGTGACGAAAACGGCACGAAGATCTATTGCACCGCCCAACCTTGTTGTACTCCCAGCAAGGGCCTGCCCCACCTGCACTTGTCCTCTTGGACTCGCTGCCATAGGGCTCGTTGGCTGGTGCAACACCCCCTTTTACTAGTGTGTGGCCGCTCTCAGACCGGGGGGCGCTCGTAGCATCTATCATGCTCTCGAGCCACAAATCCGCTGCATATACATCCCAGCGTAAGCCTGGGTTCGAGGCCGCCCGGTGACGAAAGGCCTCGTCATACCGTAGCCACGCTCCTCGGGGGCCCGTTCCGTGTGCCCGGCGCACTATGTCAGCGTACTTGTGTAACTCTAATCCCCGGGCAGGGAATGCTTGCATCATCACTCCCATATATACGGCATAGGCCGCCGTCCAATTCGCCCAATTCCTATCGGCCTTGGGACGTTTGAACTTTTCACTTTCCTTTTGTTCATCCTCAACCCTGTGATCCACTATCGGATCGCTAAATAACAGGGCGAACACATCAACGTATTCGCCCCGCCAGATCTTTTCTTTTGTGGCCTGGAGTAAATGCTGCCCGAAAGGGGCAGTTATGTCCAGGCTAGCCCCACCTGGTGGTGGCAGGGGGCGCTCCCTGCCCTCAGCAAGTGGGGGCAGGGAGGGAGCGGATACACCCACACCCGTGCTCCCTGCCTCCGGGGGGATAAGAGGGAGGACTCCCGACCAATCCACCTGGCCTTGTGGCTGTACCCCGGTCATTTGGGGCTGGACAGGCGTGGCTATAGGTGTGATCATCACCCAAGCCCCATTCATCCAAGCTACCTGGGGTCGACCCTGCCCCTCTGCTGCCGTCACCCCTTGTGCTGTAATTCGTTCCCCTTGCGTCGCGGTCACCCTAGGCACGCTCTGTTCAGGCGCTCCCCCTACTATGTTTATCCCTTGTTCCTGTCTTGCCATTCCGGCCGGGACCGTCCAGCTCCCTAACTGACCGCCCTGCACACCTGTGGACCCTTGGTTACCTGCCCTCTGTATAACAGCTCCGGTGCTCGCCATCCCTGACCTTTGGATCCCGCTTAAGCCGCTGCTTGGCGTTCCAGACGTGTGGGTCCCGGTTCCGCTTGTCCCTTGGCTGGTGCCACCTATCCGTTGTTCTAGTGCCAGGATCCTACGCCATAGTTCGGCATCATCCCTCCGTTCCTCCGTTGTCGGGTCCACTCGCCGCCGCCACTCAGGGGACGGGTCATTCCTGTAATTAGATTCCGCGATCCCCTGCGCGGGGATCCCGGCCCATAGGGGCCCAGCTCCCCACGGCGGGCCTTGGACCCCCAACTGGCCCTGTTGACTTACAGCCTGGTCCCACCTATTCTGCCCCATTACTGCGGGAGAAAAACTTACCACCTGGCCACCTGGTGTCCCCTGCAAGGCCCGCACCATGGGAGCAGTGGGAAAGGCCATCCAAGAAGGCCCGGCCGTTTGGTCTGCTGTGCCTACCCTGCTGTCCCCTACTTGAGTGGGGGTGGATCTTTCCCCGGGGTATTCCGAATCCTGCCCTTCTCCCTGCTCTGGGGCTGGCTCCCTGGCCTGGGGGTATGGATGGGGGTAGGATGGGCCTGCCTCCATGTTCGCCAGGGTCTGACCCCCTTGTTGTCCTTCCCCTGCATTCCAAACCCTCTGGGTTTGTTCCCCTAAGGGCACCGCCCTTTCTGGCTCTCTCTCTGACCCCCCCACCGTTGTTATTGAGGGGCTCCCCCCCTCTTCTCTATATCTGCCTGGGGGGGTAATGACCCTCCCCAGCCGGGTGGTCACTGATCCCTCATTCCCTCGCAGTTCTTCTGCCACATGGCCTGGCTCCACCTGCCCCCTTTCTGTCTCCTCCAGGGCCTGGCTCTCCCTAACCCCTATCGCAGCTTCCGCTGCCTGCCCTGTAGCCAGCTGGCTCACCTGGATTGCCTGCTCGCACGCTTCCAAGCGTGCGAGCAGCACCTCTCTGGAGGGGATGTCCCCTCCAAGCGGCTCTCCATCTGCCCTCTGGGGCTCAACTCCTTCTTCGGGCCGCATGTGTGTGATGCGTGCCCCCTCCTTCCTTGCCGCTGGCTTCTTCCTTACTCGGCCCATTATTACAGGCCGCCTCTGTCCTATGTCAGCAGCAAGCTCCATTGCTGCTGACTCCTCTGAGTTTTCCCCCCGACTGAGGAAAAGCCGCTCCTTCGGCGGCAACAGGAAGCCCCGCCCCTTCTAGCAAGGGCGGGCTTCCCTGCCCCTCGTGGCTTTTCGCGCCAGAGGGGAAGGTTGCCTAGCAACCCTTGCAACATAGAGGGAGCCTTCTAACAGGCTCCCCCTACAGCGGCGCCATCTTCTCCTCCTGTCGGGAGGAGCGCGCCAAATCCCCGTCGCCCCCATTTTGGTGGCGAAGGGACTTTTCATTAATAGCTTGCGTCCTAGTGGCACCGTCCATCCCAGACTCAGTATGGCTCAAACACTGCTGGATCGATCCTGTGCTGCCGAGCTGTGGTGTTCATGTTTCACAGAGCAGGGAGCTGAGGCATCGTGTGACTAGGTGTGGTTAGCAAGAATGACCGCTGCTGGGTGGTCATTCTTACACAGAAAGTTATCACTGCCTCTCCAAATTTGACCTAAAGTCTCTGGGCTTATTTGAGGGTGCCTGGATAATCTTGAGAAATCACGGGGGTCAGGGCCAGAAAAGCGTGCGGCCAAGAGGCGGATATAGCCCACCCCTGCTTTTCAGGGCTTGTTGACATCATGAGACTCTGATGGGGGTGTGGCTACATCAGAAAGGGACAGGAAAGTCCCTTTGCCCCACCCCCTTCTGGTCAAAACCTTGGGGAAGGTGTCTGGCAACCCTGCTCATGTGACACACCAACACTTAATTCCCAGGAAATGCACCATACATCCTGCCTAGCGACCCCTGTAGGAGCATGTGCCCATGGAATGCTCCGTCGAGCCAGGCTACCCTTGGGTGCTGCAGAGCTGGGGGTGATCCTGGGTATTTTACCACCTTAATTCCTATGTTTCATATGAACATGGCCATTCAGTAAGGAAGCAACAGAGCCAGGAATAGAATCCAGGTGGGCAAAATCTCAGCTCCATGGAAGTCAACGCCAAATTTTTACTCCATGGACCCAGCTCTTGGAGCTCTGCTCTGCATCTTCGAGTAGGCATGGGAAGCCTTCAGCCCACAACTGCTTTTATTTCTCCCATCAGTCCCTGCCTTCAAACACTGAAAGAGTAAACTTGGGGGAAGGAAGTCTGAAGGCGTACACTCAGAGATCTGGATCCATGATCTGGACCCTCGATTTTCTTCCTCTCTCCTGAGCACACCCCATCCCTGTAACTTCTATCCCGCCCACAGAGCTTGTAATAATTTTCAGAGTGGCTGGAAAGATTCCCTGTCCCTGCATTGGAGAGACCGCTCTTGCCTACGGTTCCATCCTCCAAGCACTCCAGCTCCACTGATGTGTCTGGGACTTGCACAGCCGCCAGAACTCATCAGCACCTTTAAGGAAGAAAATGGGTTGTATTAAGCGTCTTCGAAGAGGGAGATGCTTTGGTCCTTCTTACACGAGATACACTTGCACATGCCCATGCAGTGTACATGCATGGGTGTGTCTTGTTTGAAAGTGGCAGTGTGTGTGCGCATGTAATACACATGCCTGCCCACCTCCACCCATCGCCCCTGCATTCTTTTGATTCGGGCAATGTAGATTATTTCTTATTTGCTGTTACTCCATTCTCCTCCTACCTTTCCCCATCGCCTTGTGATATGCTCTCCTGATGCTATTATTCTACTATTAACCCCTTTGGGAGTTGGTGCTGGCATTGTATGTCCACTCCCAGCTCTTTTAACTTCATTACATATCTGAGGATGTTTGTGGGGCTTGGAGTTCGGTGAGGATGCTCTGGGTTTTATGCCCTGGCCTTGAAGTGTCTTCCCATTATGATTGGGCTAACTGCTCACTTTGAGGACTGGGTCCCAGGTCTCTCAAGCCCCACGAGAGTCTGGTTAAGAAGAAGTGACATTTTGCCCGATTCAAACCATATCCACTGCAACAAATAATCTCTATTCCAGCCTGGCTTTGTTGGATATCCGTTTTGGTTTGTCAGGTCTGGTGGCTCAGCTATTCTGCTCTTCGGTTATTTCCTCTTTTCATTTCAAGTATTTGCAGATGCGCAGCAGCCAAAATGAAGTAGCCAGCCAACCAATTAATTAATATCTGTACAACCAAATAATCAAGCAGTCAACCCACCACCCTAAAAAAAAAATTATCTGTGAACATTCATTTTGATTGTAGATATTCGGTGGCTGTCCAAAAATGTCAATAATATAAGTGAATATAAAGTCAACTCTATCCAAGACATTTAGTTAAACCTTCCTCCAAGCTTTTTGGCACCTGCATCCTCCCTGCTTGTTTCTTCATTGTGCAATGCTGGACACAGGTACCAATCTGAACGTTAGACAGGCCTAGTATGTTTACATACAAAGAAAAGTCTGAATAGTGTTGCCTCCTATATTCAGGCCTCCCGTGTCTGCATCCATCTTATTCCCAACATGTTTTATCACCTTCTGTAACAGGGTGGTGCTTCTTAGGCATAAGCCCATGTAGGATCAGGGCCCAAATAGTCCACTGTCTCTGGGTTATTTAGCTCACATATCAGTTGACTTATCCAGATCAGGCTTGAACTCTGTATTTTACCCAGGTGCTTACAGTCTAGCTCCTCTCTTAGCAACCCACACTCAACTGCCTACTCTTTGGCTCTTCAGCATTCTCTTGTAGGCTGGGCCACACCCCAAACACAGCTATTTCCTGCTAGGCTCTGTCCTGCACATCCAGAGCACCTGCAGCTTCCTTAGCACCTTCCTTTGCTGGTGCTAGCTGTACTCTCTTAAAGGCATAGCTGCCCACTGTGGCTCTACTCTGCCACACCTTCCCATCCAGCTTTTCTCTGCAGCTGTGAGGCTAGACATTTAAAAGTGAAAGCTGAGATTTACATCCTTTAGGAGAAGCCTGGGGGAAGATCATCAGCCCCACGCACCTGCTTGTTGCTGCTGGTGCGGGGGGGGCCTGCCTGCCTCACCGTTGCCGCCGCCGCCGCCGCTGACATCTGCCTCCATTGGGGCCGCCGCCGCCGCTGCTCCATCCCCGCGGGACACCTGCGGGGAACAAAGTAAAAACTGTGAGGT
>QEPC01010657.1:2111366-2121637 GCA_003113815.1 Sphenodon punctatus | reverse complement strand
TGACAATGGGTGAAAACAGACATGATGCTAACCACCCTTTAACCACCCTTGGTGGTTATTTATGCATGTTGCAGGGCTGTATTGGTGCCCTATGCAGCCCTGCAACATGCATAAATAACCACCAAGGGTGGTGGTTAGCGTCATGTCTGTTTTCACCCAATGTAAGCCTAGGTTTTGTGGGCAGACTAGAGATCCATTTTCTGCTGGCCTCCCAGCAGAGCAGTTGGAAGTGGCGCTCTCTCCCTCTCTCTGGTCACAGAGGGGGCCATTCAGGATACTGACCACAGAAGGAAAAGCTTTTTTGCGGACAATTCCGGATGACCTGTGCTTCACCCCTGCAATGGACTTGGCCAGTGCACTGGGCGATGCAGGAAGAGGTGGTTCCTCTGCCTGCCAGACAGCCTTGGGTGAGCTACCTGGTGAGCAGGACTTGTGATCATAGACTTTTGTAATAGCTGTATGTGGCACCTGGCTGAGGGCTTGTTTGTTGCCAATTACATGGTGGTCTATGAACTGCTCTGCAGGTTGGAACGACGGGGTGTGGAGGTTCCCTCACCCCTTCTCTAGTCTATTGCGACTCTAAGTTGCCTTGGTACTATATGACAGGGGTGACCAAGAGAGAGATTGCGATCTACTGGTGGTTCACAAACTAGTCTCACAGTTTGGAGAGGGGCAGCCCCTCGGACATCGCTTCTAGGGAGGAGAATGGGACTGGCCCTCCAGGGAGCATCCCTGGGGAGGAGAGGGGCTGGGACAGTGCCTCTAGTGTGGCAGGGAAGGCTTTATCTGAGGTGAGCATATCTCTTCACTCCTGAGACAGGTTGCTGAAGCGTCCTAGAATGGAGCCAGCAGGAAGGGTCTAGGCCTGGAACACCTGAACAGTCCTGGTAGATCACATGAAGTTGATGCTTGGATCAATTAGATCACATGCGCCATAAGCCTGGTTACCCCTGCGCTATGAGAAATCCTGGTCGCTCTTCTTGCACATATAGGGCTGTTGCCTTCCTTGGGGCAAGCAAGATTTTGGGACCTTAGACTTTCCAGGGTGCAGTGTGTGTAGAGGAAAGAATGAGCATGAACACTTCATTTATCTGCCAGCTCTTGACATGCTGCTGTTCAGCACAGCAACCAGGAAACAGACTAATTCTTGTATGCTTTTTAACTCCTTATAGCATCCTTTTTTTTTCCTTTTTAAATTCCTTTTAGCATCCCCGTAGGTGCTGAAAATATTCATTTAGCTGAACCAGCTCCTGTCTGGTGAAGCCAAAGGGGTTAAGCTAGTAACTCCAGCTTCAGTTTTGGGACAAAGACAAGGCAGGGGCCTACCACAAATGTCCTGTAGCATCTGGTCATACTACTCTTTTTGCAAACCTGTAGTACACTCACTCAACATACAGTTAGCTTGTGGAACTCATTGCCAGGGGGTGTTGTGAAGGCCAATAGCACAAGTAGGTTCAAAAAAGGATTTAATAAGTTTTCAGAGGATAGGTTCTTTAGATGGCTATTAGTCAAGTTGGTCAGAGGATGATACCTCTGATTGTCGGGAGTGGGGGTGAACAGAGATGTCTCTGACATCTCTGCTTCGATGTCTCTGACATCTCTGCTTCGATGTCTCGCTGACACCTCAAACTTAATATAGCCAAGACCGAATTCCTCATCTTCCTCCCAAAACATTCCCATCCTACTTCCCTCTCAATTTTCATTGAGGGTGCCACCATCCAGCTGGTCCCTCAAGTGCATAGCCTGGGTTTCATCTTTGACTCCTCCCTCTCCTTTACACATCCGATCCAGGCTGTTGCTGAATCCTGCCACTTCACTCAGTATAATATTGCTAAAATTCAGCCTTGCCTTACTGTTTCCACCACAAAAACTAGTCCATACTCTAGTCATCTCTTCCTTTGACTACTGTAATTTCCTCCTTACTGGTCTCCCCTGCTCTGATCTTACCCCCTCATCTCCGTTCACACTTGGCTGCCAAAGTCAACCACCTTGCCCGTCGCTTTTACCATATTCAGCCCCTCCTCGCCGCCCTCTCTCCTCCTACACTCTCTCTCTCTACGTGAACGCATTGAGCACAAGCTTCTGGTCTTCATAGCCTTGTTCCCCCATATCTCTCTGCTCTTGCATCCTGCCACATTCCTCCCTGGGAGCTTCACTCCTCCTCTGCCCCCACCCTCGCCTGCTCGCAACCCCCTTGCTCCTCTAAACATCTTCGCCGCTTCTCTCTTCCTGCCCCCCCACACCTGGAACTCTCTCCCTGGATACATTCATTCTGCTCCCTCCCTCCCAATTTTCAAATCTCTCCTGAAAACCTGCCTCTTCCATCAGGCTTTCCCTAGTTCATCATGAGTGAAATTACGTCCTCTTCTCCCCCTCCTCAGAATTTCTTCCATGTAACTAAGTTACTAACTAAATTAGTTCCCTGTAACTAAGCTAAGCATGTGCATCTGCAGCTTCTCAACCTCATTAATGTATCCTTGTCTCTCCTGATGTTCACCTCTCCCTTGTCTCTCCCTGCCTTGTCTCTCTTAGATTGTAAGCCCCTTGGGGTAGGGACCCGTCTATAACTATTGATTGTACAGTGCCAGGTACACTGCTGGTGCTATATAAATAAATAACAACAGGAAATGGATTATTCCATTATGATCTGCTATACACTTCTGAAGGGACCAAAGTTGGCCACTCTTACCGACAGGATGCTGGGCTGAATGGACTATCCATTGGTCAATCCTATATGTCTCTTCTTATGCTCTTACATTAAGAGGGAATGCATTTTCACCACACAATTGTTTAAGATGGAGCAAATGCTAAGAATAATTTCATAATTAATGCAAATAGAGTCTTAAAGAGACGTATGCTCCGTCTCCACAGCCCCTTGTTTGTTTCCAGTTTGTTAGGACAAGACCACTCCAGTCTACTATGCAGCCTGTAGTTTTATCACGAGTCTTGCAATGTTAGGCCCCTTCTTAAACTGAAAAGACTCCCTCTAAAATCAAGAGAATCTCAGCTTTTGGTTTTCTTAAGTAAACTTTTAGCCTTCCTGCTTGCAGAGCAAAGCTTGAAAATGAGGCTCCCATGGATCCTAAAGGCTCTGAAATCAGAAAGCACATTTTAAAATGTATTATTTTAAAGCCAGTTTCATGGGGTTTCCCGCATGCTAGTGATTGGCAATCATGATCTTGTCCAGTCTGGAACTTAATCATAGTATGGTTCTCCCTTAATGTCGACAACCGGTCAGTAAATTACCAGCCTAGCTGCTGTTGTGCCTAATTGACCATTTGCTGATATAAGACAGTTTTACTAGCAGTAGCAACAGATGGTATTTTTTTTTNAGAGATTGCGATCTACTGGTGGTTCACAAACTAGTCTCACAGTTTGGAGAGGGGCAGCCCCTCGGACATCGCTTCTGGGGAGGAGAATGGGACTGGCCCTCCAGGGAGCATCCCTGGGGAGGAGAGGGGCTGGGACAGTGCCTCTAGTGTGGCAGGGAAGGCTTTATCTGAGGTGAGCATATCTCTTCACTCCTGAGACAGGTTGCTGAAGCGTCCTAGAATGGGGAGCCAGCAGGAAGGGTCTAGGCCTGGAACACCTGAGCGGTCCTGGTAGATCACATGAAGTTGATGCTTGGATCAATTAGATCGCATGCGCCATAAGCCTGGTTACCCCTGCGCTATGAGAAATCCTGGTCGCTCTTCTTGCACTTATAGGGCTGTTGCCTTCCTTGGGGCAAGCAAGATTTTGGGACCTTAGACTTTCCAGGGTGCAGTGTGTGTAGAGGAAAGAATGAGCATGAACACTTCATTTATCTGCCAGCTCTTGACATGCTGCTGTTCAGCACAGCAACCAGGAAACAGACAAATTCTTGTATGCTTTTTAACTCCTTATAGCATCCTTTTTTTTTCCTTTTTAAATTCCTTTTAGCATCCCCGTAGGTGCTGAAAATATTCATTTAGCTGAACCAGCTCCTGTCTGGTGAAGCCAAAGGGGTTAAGCTAGTAACTCCAGCTTCAGTTTTGGGACAAAGACAAGGCAGGGGCCTACCACAAATGTCCTGTAGCATCTGGTCATACTACTCTTTTTGCAAACCTGTAGTACACTCACTCAACATACAGTTAGCTTGTGGAACTCATTGCCAGGGGGTGTTGTGAAGGCCAATAGCACAAGTAGGTTCAAAAAAGGATTTAATAAGTTTTCAGAGGATAGGTTCTTTAGATGGCTATTAGTCAAGTTGGTCAGAGGATGATACCTCTGATTGTCGGGAGTGGGGGTGAACAGAGATGTCTCTGACATCTCTGCTTTGATGTCTCGCTGACACCTCAAACTTAATATAGTCAAGACCGAATTCCTCATCTTCCTCCCAAAACATTCCCATCCTACTTCCCTCTCAATTTTCATTGAGGGTGCCACCATCCAGCTGGTCCCTCAAGTGCATAGCCTGGGTTTCATCTTTGACTCCTCCCTCTCCTTTACACATCCGATCCAGGCTGTTGCTGAATCCTGCCACTTCACTCAGTATAATATTGCTAAAATTCAGCCTTGCCTTACTGTTTCCACCACAAAAACTAGTCCATACTCTAGTCATCTCTTCCTTTGACTACTGTAATTTCCTCCTTACTGGTCTCCCCTGCTCTGATCTTACCCCCTCATCTCCGTTCACGCTTGGCTGCCAAAGTCAACCACCTTGCCCGTCGCTTTTACCATATTCAGCCCCTCCTCGCCACCCTCTCTCCTCCTACACTCTCTCTCTCTACGTGAACGCATTGAGCACAAGCTTCTGGTCTTCGTAGCCTTGTTCCCCCATATCTCTCTGCTCTTGCATCCTGCCACATTCCTCCCTGGGAGCTTCACTCCTCCTCTGCCCCCACCCTCGCCTGCTCGCAACCCCCTTGCTCCTCTAAACATCTTCGCCGCTTCTCTCTTCCTGCCCCCCCACACCTGGAACTCTCTCCCTGGATACATTCATTCTGCTCCCTCCCTCCCAATTTTCAAATCTCTCCTGAAAACCTGCCTCTTCCATCAGGCTTTCCCTAGTTCATCATGAGTGAAATTACGTCCTCTTCTCCCCCTCCTCAGAATTTCTTCCATGTAACTAAGTTACTAACTAAATTAGTTCCCTGTAACTAAGCTAAGCATGTGCATCTGCAGCTTCTCAACCTCATTAATGTATCCTTGTCTCTCCTGATGTTCACCTCTCCCTTGTCTCTCCCTGCCTTGTCTCTCTTAGATTGTAAGCCCCTTGGGGTAGGGACCCGTCTATAACTATTGATTGTACAGTGCCAGGTACACTGCTGGTGCTATATAAATAAATAACAACAGGAAATGGATTATTCCATTATGATCTGCTATACACTTCTGAAGGGACCAAAGTTGGCCACTCTTACCGACAGGATGCTGGGCTGAATGGACTATCCATTGGTCAATCCTATATGTCTCTTCTTATGCTCTTACATTAAGAGGGAATGCATTTTCACCACACAATTGTTTAAGATGGAGCAAATGCTAAGAATAATTTCATAATTAATGCAAATAGAGTCTTAAAGAGACGTATGCTCCGTCTCCACAGCCCCTTGTTTGTTTCCAGTTTGTTAGGACAAGACCACTCCAGTCTACTATGCAGCCTGTAGTTTTATCACGAGTCTTGCAATGTTAGGCCCCTCCTTAAACTGAAAAGACTCCCTCTAAAATCAAGAGAATCTCAGCTTTTGGTTTTCTTAAGTAAACTTTTAGCCTTCCTGCTTGCAGAGCAAAGCTTGAAAATGAGGCTCCCATGGATCCTAAAGGCTCTGAAATCAGAAAGCACATTTTAAAATGTATTATTTTAAAGCCAGTTTCATGGGGTTTCCCGCATGCTAGTGATTGGCAATCATGATCTTGTCCAGTCTGGAACTTAATCATAGTATGGTTCTCCCTTAATGTCGACAACCGGTCAGTAAATTACCAGCCTAGCTGCTGTTGTGCCTAATTGACCATTTGCTGATATAAGACAGTTTTACTAGCAGTAGCAACAGATGGTATTTTTTTTTTCCCTGAGAGGGTGGTGATAGAGACTATCTCAATGCCAGTACCCCTGTGCTTGTTGCTATGGTGAGTGTCTTCTGAGATGGGAAGGCCACAAGTATGACTCTTACATCCACTGACTGTGCTTCCTAGTCCTGTACGCTCTGTTAGAAACCTGCCGACTAAACCCAGCCTGACAGAACCCAGCTGATTCTAATGGGCTCGGTTCAGGAGCCTTCCCAGCCCAAGCCCCCATGGAGCTCGTCAGCAAAGCTGGCAATATGATGCCATGGTACTAGCTTTAAAATTATGGTGCAAAATTTACACAAATCAATGCTCTACTATTCTGAGGGAGGTAGCCCAGGATGCTTTTGTAAACCCATGGATGGAGAAGGTGGTGGCTCATCTAAACTTATGGGGCTGTCCCAGGAGTACTTGGCCCACAAACCACTCGCAGTAATCAAAAAGGCGATCCTCTAGAGTTTTAGATATAGAGAGACAACAGGAGGTGGGGAAAAGAAGAGCCTTTACGCATATGGCTGCATATTTAGACTTGCCCCCGCCTTGTGGCCAGGTGGCGGAGTATTTGAAGCTGCCTATTTCCCCTAAAGCAAAGCAGCTTCTCTTTTACGCCTGGGTCAACTCCTTTCCCTCTCGGGTTCTGGATGGTCGTACTCAGGGCATCCCCTTCCTAGAGCACTTATGCCCGTTTGATCAGTTGGCTGTAGAGACGGTGGCTCACATGCTCCTAAACTGCCATTTATACGATGATCTCTGAATAAAATTCCTAAATTCCACCCTGATAAAGTTTCTAGGCAGATCCAGTTGTGCTCTTCTCCAAATCTTATTGGATTTGGATAATTCTGATCCACAGGTGCTTTGTAATATCGCGTCTTTCCTTTTACATGTTTATTTTTGGAGGAAAAGCTTTTTTAAGTTTTAAATATATGCAGGAAAGGACTGACGATGTGGAAATTGTTCTGTAGGGTTGATTATTATCTAAGATGTATTATCTAAATCGGTCTTTCTTGTGTAAACCAGTATGGTTCTGATGTATTTTATTTATATTTTGATTATAATAATTGATTATAATTTATATCCTTTATTTGTAAGGATTATAATGGTCATGAACCTAATACTATTTTTACTTGTATGTTTGTTTGTCTTGCAATGGTCATAGGCCACGCAGTAAAGCTAATCTAATCTACAGAGCATCATGACATAAATGATGCACCATCGGGGCAAGGCCATGCCGAAAAGGGGTTGGGAAAACCCCCGTGACCCACTTCCCCACCCTCTTTAGCCCCCCAAAGCTGAATTTAAAACTGGAGAGGGGACAACCCCCAATCAGGAATGTTCCATGTTATGATCCTCAAAGTACTTCCTGAGGAGTAGTCTTGCTGATGGATCTACTCTAGAGTAAGTGTTTTGATAGCCTCCATATTGCAGCCCAAAAGAATCCAGCTAATAGAAAACTTTTCAGCAGATGATGGACAGGAACATGCAGCTTTGGGGTTTTACAGGACCAATCAAAGTTGTTGTCGGTGCACACAGAAAACCGCTTCCTGCATGCTGCTTATGGCATGGGATCTTGTGCAAGGAGCAGGGAGAGAAGGCAGACAAAGAACACAATGCACTAGGAGCAAGAGACGGGGCAGTGAGGAGAAATGCAAAAAAGACTGTGAGGCTAGCTAGCTAAATGGATGGAAGTACTCGCTTGTCCTTATTGTTTGTCCTCTAGCTGTAGAACTGAGGAAGTTAAAGACAAATGCTGGTAAATTTATGGTGTCTTTGATTATGCTCTGGAATAAAGTGATGGCAGTGGTCCGCCCCCGGAGCTGTCCGTGCAAAAGCATGCAAGTATTTTGTCAGCCAGGTCAGCTGTCTCTGTTACGTGCATTCCCAGGCACATACTGGGATGGGTATTCGCATGGAGGGAACAGTATCGTTTTGGGGTATAAAAACTGTCGACCATGCTGGGAGTAGCAGCAAATCCCTTTGTATTTCTGTGAGGCTTTTACTGTTGGGTCTCCTGGGACATTAGCAATTCGGTCCAGCAGGTGGTAATGATTCTTGCTGAAATCAGGGAAACTGCAACGTTTGGCTGTATCAACAGAGCTGCAACACATTATTCTAAGCTTTAAAATCACACTTGCTCAGAATAACAGATGATGGCTGTTGGGACGCATTCCAGTTAGCACTATCCAGAGACACAAAGCAACAGGAGGGGGTGAGAAATCATCAGGCAAGACTTGGATTTTGTCTTTGCAGTTAATTAGGGTCTCTTTTATGGCAAGGCTTTCAGAGCTGACGAATGATGCCAGTGCTCCTCTCCTACTCCAAAAGCCATCAAACTGCTTAAAAATGTAAAAATGAATGTTGGATTCTGCTAATTTATTTTTATGTCCACTTACCTTGCTTGGTTGAACTTGAAGTATGCATGTAATTATAGTTAGGAGTGGTGGGGATGCATCCCTCACAAATCTCTCCTATTGACATTGGGGCAAGGTTTATGTGGGTTTAGGTGGTCCCCTAAACACCTCTCTTATGGGATTGGATAAGTTCTTGGATAGTTCCATTAATGTCTATTAGCCAAGTAGGTTTTGGGGATGTAATTTCTCACTGTTGGGGGCTGGAAAAACAGGGAATGGATTTCCCATTGTGACCTGTTGGGTACTTCTCCCAAGAGACAGAGATTGGCCACTGTCGTAGACAGGATGCTGGGCTTGATGGACCATTGGTCTGACCCAGTACAGCACTAGTTATGTTCTCATGTTCATAAGTTTTAGCACAAAGTTATGCCACTGGTCTGAAGTATGTATAACCCAGTCTCTCTTTGGCTTCATTTTACTCGGTGTTACTAGACAACAGGAAACATGGGATCAACCCATCCTTGGTTTCCTGTGTGCATGTTTATGGCTGATTCTGACATGCAGTGCCATTGGGTAGCTGCTGGCATGTTTACTGGCTACCCTATTGAGGGGTCGGGCAGGATTTACCCAGAGCAGCTGTGGAGAGTCTGACTGAGTGGCATCGGCATCAGGGGAGCTAGGAGAAGCAGCATTTGGACTCCTGGATCTACAGAGCTCCGAGAGCAGCAGTGGAGCCCATCCCATCCATTGTCACTGATCTGCGGGACTCATTATTGCTGCACCCAAAGACTCTCCGCTGCTGCCACTAATTCAGGGCTTGGCTCCTGGTAAGCCCTGCCCACCGTAGTGCTCCCTCCTCCACACTTGCCCTAGCCACTGTTGTCCTACATAACCACAGCTATGGGCAAGGGTGTGCTCATTGTACCCCCACAACATTTGTGGGCGATCAACAAGGAGTGTTTAGTTAGTCTGCATGGCACGGTGGCAAGTTATTCATAGCAAACACATAGCAGGCTGCGAATAGACATAACGACCTGCTTCATGTTGCTATCCCCAAAGCTGTGGGTAGCGTTGCCTCTAGCAAAACCTGCTGCTGTTTTGAGGGCTGGTGGCTGGACTCATCTGTGGGCTTCTTGCTGCAGCCGCTGCCGCTTGCCGCCTGGGCCCAATCCTGCACCAGCCGCTCCAGTTGCTGCTCTAGTTGCTCCTTTGAGGCTCCCCCACCATCCATCTGAGGGAAGGAGAAGACCTGACTGTAAGGAGTGGGGGTGGGGGGGGAACCTTAAAGCCGGGACACTCATACTGGGTGCCCTGGCTTAACCCCACCCCCCACTGGAACAGGAAGTGCCTCGGGGACACTAAAGGGAGCCGCCTGGAGCTTCCTGGACAGGACTCACCTGTGGGCTTCTTGCTGCAGCCGCTGCCGCTTGCCACCTGGGCGCAATCCTGCACCAGCCACTCCAGTTGCTGCTCTAGCTGCTCCTTTGAGGCTCCCCCACCATCCATCTGACGGGAGGAGAAGACGTGACTCTAAGGACTTTGGGGGGGGGACGGACCTTAAAGCCGGGACACTCATACTGGGTGCCCTGGCCTAACCCCACCCCCCTACTGGAACAGGAAGTGCTTCGGGGGCACTAAAGGGAGCCGCCTGGGGCTCTGCTGCAGGCGTGTGCCGTAGGCTGCGGGCCACAGGCCGAAGGGTGCAGCCCTTTGGGGCCCTTCAGGGACCGTAGAGGGGTGGGGGGAGGCTTTTACCGTAGGGAATCTTTTTTAGGGGGGGCTGTCTGCGATGATGATATCGGGGGGAGGGGGTGGAAGGTACCCATGATGCTGACTTCTGGTGGCAGCAGGGGGAGGCGTTGTGGGGGGGTGAGCCTCCATCCGACGCCCAGTGGCAGGGGG
>QEPC01010657.1:2086159-2107806 GCA_003113815.1 Sphenodon punctatus | reverse complement strand
TCTGACTGAGGATAGCACCTGTTACGCTCTTAGGCAATTATTAGGCATTTATCTGCTGCTTAAGCTTCCAAGTTCGACAATTTCTTAAACAATCAGTGATGATTTTTTAAATAATTCAATTTCATGATATACAGAATATATTTATTTATTTATTTATTTTTATTCTGTTCTCCCCACCTCAGTGGCTCAGAGCGGCTAACAAAACCATAAAAACAACAATATAAAAACACGTGAACAATTTAAAACATTAATCATAAAAACACACTCTCCCCCACAACCCTACCCCTCACCTCCACCCCCAACCCTACCCCACATCCCTACCCACTCCACCCTACCCCTCACCAAATGCCTGACGGAACGGCCATGTTTTACAGTTCTTCCGGAAGGCCTGGGGCCAATCGCACCCCCACCGGGAGGGAGTTCCACAGGCGCAGTGTGATGACTGAGAATGCCCTGCTCTGTGTGGCCCCCTGGGACACCAGGGGGACCTCCAACAGCGTGCCCCCAGGCGACCGCAGGGGCCAATCCAGAACCTGGGGAGTGAGGCGGCCCCGCAGGTAAACAGGGCCCAGACTGTGTAGGGCTTTAGAGGTTAAGACCAACACTTTGAATCGGGCCCGGAAGACTATTGACAGCAAGTGCAGAGACCAGAGCACTGGTGTAATATGCTCCCGGCGGCTCAGTCCCACCAGGAGCTGAGCCATCGCATTCTGCACCAGCTGCAGCTTCCGAGCCGTCACCAAAGGTAGCCCCACGTAGAGCGCGTTGCAGTAGTCTAATCGAGAGGTAATAAAAGCATGGATGATCTTGGCCGGGTCCGGAATGGAAACCAGTGGCCGAAGCTGCCGCACCAGATGTAACTGGCAGAAGGCACTCCTTGTCACAACCTCCACCTGGAGATCCAGGTGGAGCTGCGCATTGAGGAGCACCCCCAAGTTCCGCACCTGGGACGTCAGTGGAGGGCAGACTCCATCAGTCGATGGAGCTGTCACCTCCATCGACCTACCCACTACCATCACCTCCGTCTTGTCAGGATTCAGTCGGTCGGTTAGCCCTCATCCAATCCCCCACAGCCGTCAGACAGCGGGTAAGCACCAAGACAGCTGGGCCTGGGTTAACTGAAAATGAGAGATACAGTTGGGTGTCATCCGCATACTGATGACACCGCACCCTGAACTCGCTGATCACTTCACCGAGTGGCTGCATCATTGAACAGGAGATGGGACAAAACTGAACCCTGTGGGACCCCACACGGGAGGTCTCTGTAAGATGAAAAATAATCAGAGTATCACCCGCTGAGTTTTCCTGGTCAGGAATGAGTGGAACCACTCAAGAACGGTCCCGCCTACCCCTGCACTGTCCCGCAGGCATGTCACCAACATTTTGTGGTCAACAGTGTCAAATTATTTATTTATTTATTTAAAATTTATAGCCCGCTCCTCCTGCCCTCAGGGCAGTCCAGAGTGGCGAACAACATTCAATAAAAACAATTTAAAATTACAATATGTGGGGGAAAACCCCACCCCTACCCCTCGCCAAAAGCCTGATGGAACAGCCAGGTCTTACATACACACCAAAACAGCAGCAGAGTGGGAGCCAACCAACACCAAATGCTGCTGAAAGATCTAAAAGGACCAACAGGGTCGATCGACCCCGGTCCTTTTCTCGGGGAAGATCATCTACCAAGGCCACAAGCGCTGTCTCAGTGCCATGCCCCAGACAAAAGCCAGATTGTGAAGGATTCAGATAACCGACACGGTCCAGAGGTCCCTGGAGCTGCTGAGCCACTACCCATTCAATAACCTTCCCTAAAAAGGGAAGGTTAGAGACAGGCCGGTAGCTGGCAGCGGAGTCAGCATCAAGCAATGGTTTCTTGAGCAGAGGCCGCACCATTGCCTCTTTGAGACAGCTCGGCACTCTACCCACCCACAGGGAGGCGTTGACCACCCCAGCCAGCACCGGCCCCAGTGTCTCCCGGCAGCTCTTAACCAGCCAGGACGGGCACGGGTCTAATTCACAAGAGGTGGCTTGAACAGTCCCAAGCACCTCCACCACGTCAGTGGGTGTCACCGACTGAAAGTGATCCCATAAAATCGGACAAGCTGGGGCTTCTACAGCCTCTACTCCCCCCCTCCCCCCATTGCATTAAGTGCGGCATTAAGGTCTTGGTGAATCAGAGTTATTTTATCCACAAAATAATCCGCAAAAGAGAAGACAGTTGAACAGAGAGATTACTGGACCAACACCTAATTCTCTACCTACTCATCATTTCACAAACTCTGGAGTACTGAGGGTCATTCTGTAATTAACAGCCTTCAGTAATGAGTTATTTGCTCTTATGTAGGGCAAACGCTGTAGCACAGCAAAGTTTCCAATCTGAGTGTTTGTGGCTCTGGGTTTTTACTGGACTAAAATGGCTGCCCAGAAGAATGGGAGAATTTCAGTAAGTGGGAGAATTGCAGTAATCTAGCCTTGAGGTGATGAAAGCATGAATGACAGTGGTCGGATCTGAATCAGAAAGAAAAGGCCACAGCCTCCTCGCCAGATGGAGTTGGTGACAAGTGCTCTTGGCCACTGCCGTAACCTGACAATCCAGGCACAGCGAGGGATCCAAAAGCACTCCAAGGCTGCAAACCTGTGTGACCAGTGGGGGCTGGACCCCATCAATGACAGTTGTTTCAATCCCCTCCTAAACAGAAGACCGGCCAACCATCATCACTTCAGTCTTGTTAGAATTCCGCTTCAGTCGGCTCATCCTCCTCCAGTCCCCGACAGCAGCCAGGCATCGGGTAAGCACCGAGACTGCAGGACCTGGGTAGGATGAAAGAGGTAGACCTGGGTGTTGTTAGCATATTGATGACACCTCACCCCAAACCTCCGGATGACCTTGGCCAGCAGCTTCAGGTACACATTAAACAAGAGGGGAGACAGGCTAGAACCCTGTGGGAAGGTCCTGAGGAGACGATGAGCAATTGCCCATCACCACCCGCTGGGACTTCCCCAACAGGAAAGAGTGGAACCACTCGAGCAGTCCTGGGCACCCCTGCCAGGTCCTGCGATCGTGCCAACAACACCTCGTGATCAACTGTATCAAAGGTCACAGAAAGATCTAATAAGATCAACAAGGTAGAATTCCCCCTGTCCATCCTCGGGTGCATATCATGACTGAATCCATTTACCAGTCAGCAGAGCTTCCCACCCCCCTCATTCACTGAACCACAGTACTTTCTGCAGGAGTGTGCTGCTCTTGGTTTCTCTGAAATAAACCACCTTCAGGGTCTGTGTGCGAGGCACATACAAGCTTCTGTTAGCACAGAACATTGAGGCAAAACAGGATTGCCAGGTTGCTGGATTACTGGCCTAGAAGCGTTTCACGTAGAAAGGAGGAAGCGCCATGGATATAAAGATCAGTGGACACATCCCCTAATCTGTATCGCAAAGCAGTGAGAAACTCTTGAGGTGAAATTCCCAGGTGACTTTCCCCGTCCTGATTTCTCTGCAGGCTTCTACAGAAATTCCTCCAGTGATAAATAGCCCTCTGCCTTTGTGAACTCTCAGTCTTGTGCTGCTGTGTTTAAACCCTACGGTTTTGAATGGTATGACAATTGATGCCCCTCATCTGGGATTCCTGGTGTGGTTCATTCAGTACTGATTGTAATAGGCGGCCATGAATATTGTATGCAGGTTTCTGTATGCATGGCTGCGTGGAAGGAACAGGCTCTCATACGAAAAATGTCGTTAGCATTTGCTAGTTAAGATGTCATGCATCTTCAGTTGAATTATGGATAGTTTGAAGCTAGGAGTGTTGGATTTTGCAGGGATAGGAAAAATATTCCAAGCTTCGAGCAAAATTAACATCCCAGTTTTCTTTTGAAGAATACATATTATCTATATTTTTAAAAATCAAGCCACAAAGGCTATAGTCTCCCAGTAACAAGGAAAGAGTCTTTCTCTGCCCTGTCTCCCAAGTGTATCTTTATTTCCCCAGTCCTTTATATCACTGTCATTTCAGTCATTTCAGTGTAGATGATTGTAATGATAAGGGCTCAGATGGCAAGGGATCTCCCTCCTCAAGAGGCCCTCTTTTTCCCTGTGCTCCATCCCAACAGCTGCACGTCTGTTGGCTGCTCTCTGCATTTCAATTCTTGAAATTTAGAGGCAAAGGCATTTTCTGTGGATGGTGACTGTGAAACTTGCTGGCTCCCTTGATCTGCTAGAACCTGATTTGCTGCCTTCAAACTCTTGGTACCACAGTACTTCTGCTTCTGCCCAGCACCTTGTTTTTGGAAAGGGTCAAGGTGAGCAATGCAGGCAGAGTGGGCTAAATATAAATATGAGCTTAGCAAGGTTGTGTTTTGACCTGGTAGCTAATGTGCTGTTGAGTGGGTATTTTTAGGTGGACCGGGAGGGGGCACCCCCGGGTCTGCTCCGGCGGTGGGAGGCTTAAATGCAGCCCACTGCCGAGGACTGCAGTCTGCCCTGCGTGCCCCCTCGCCTGCAACATAAAGCTGTGGGTGGATCGGCAGCCGCTCTAGGGCGTTCTGGGGCAACATGCAGCCAGGAGCGGAACTGCAGCAGCTGGCCGTCCTTTAAGCAGACTGCTGTTCCGCCCCCGGCCAATGCTCTGGGTTCGGGTGGCATGCTCCGGATGGGCCACCCAGGGGTGGGGTGGAACACAAGCGGAGCAGGTGTCCATCTAAAAATACCCTTAGTGGCATCCGCTAGCAAGCTGGTCTGTTTGGTTGGTTTGTTGGTAAAACCAGGGGGAAAGCTGATCATTGCGATGGTGTGAAGCCTGAGTCTCGCTCGCTGCAGGATCAGCATGGTATGTAGCGTACCACGTAGGGAAACGTTGGAAGAGACTTCTCATTAAGGCTGGGAACTGGGAATCAGATTAGAGTTCAATGTCAGGTTGAGCTGAAACAAATATCCACAGTGAGTATCATATCCAACGATTTTGCTGGATCCAAATTATATCCACTGAAATGAATAATAATTGCTATTTGGTTCCATCTTCATTGGATAGCCATTTTGGTTCAGTTTTACAGACTGGTTTTTTAAAAAAAGTTATTTTGGTCATCTTCTGACCATAGCTGAAAGACCTCCTGTCCTACTATGTGCCATTGTGGCCCCTGCAGTTGGCTGGGAGCACTCTCTTGCAGGTTCCATCTGTTACTCTTATCCATAGGATGGGGGTGCGCAGGGGGGCATTCTCAGTTGCTGCCCCAGTTTTGTGGAACTTCCTTCTCCAGGAGGTTCACTTGAACCCGAGCCTAAGTATCTTCCGAAGGTGATGTAAAACTTCCTTTTTATTTGATAAGCATTTGGCAGGTGGCAAGAGGGGTTTGTTGGGGTTTTGGGGAGGGTGGGGTTTTTTATTGCATGAATTTTATTGTTGTTTTATGCATTGTAAGCTGCCCTGAACCTCAACGGGAAGGGCAGTGTATACATTTGAACAAATAAATAAATAAAATAATTTTTGGTTTCGCTATTTAAACTGAATGGAACCAAATTGGTAATAATTGAACCGAAATGACTGAAATAACTGAAAAATGGGTGTATCTGAAGTGAATTATCTGGCTACACAAATCAATGGATGTGAAAATCTGAATAATGTGTGCAAATATGAAATGTATTATTTATTTTAGCTCTACCATAGGAAGATAGCTTGGCCTTTGATTCTAAAACAGCGATGCCCAGGACAGGTTTCTTTGTTGTTCTTGCATCTCCAAAAGGACTAGGTTTTGATTAGATGTTTTTTAAAAATCATCTGTGTTGTAAGAACCAGCATGGAGAATTTTGTCCAAAAGGAGAGTTTCTCACTCAATTAGGAGTGATGGAAGCTCGCTTCATAAGAATGGAAAATCTTCCATAACTATCTCCTTCCACCAGACCGTTATTAGACTAACTTTGTTGTGCGTAGTCTTTTCAGAATTATTTCTCTGGTGAAGTACAATGAATGGGTTCCTTGTCTGATCACCTGAGAAATGTAATAGAATTATTTCTGACTCTGACTTATTCAAGCTTAAGTGTCTCGCAACCAATCGGGTTTAAACTCCCTCCTGAGTTCCAATAAGCCATGTTTCCCATGACTGATTCATCTGCCTGATGTCGGTATTGCATAGCCTGTTTGTTCTTATTTGAATTGGATTTTGTTTTATGGACATCACCCTTAGCATGTAACAAAGAAGTATTCATGTATTTGGAAGGAATCTAGTCCAGTTTCCTGCTTCAAGGAGCTTACAGCATTGCAGGTAGACAGACATGTCCATTTGGGGTTTGAATACATCCAAAGTGATTTATTTATTATAGTTCAACTATTCGCCATTCACTTAACAAAATCAACATTATTATAAAAACAACATACAATATGAACAACATATTCTTAAAGAACCAGATTAATATTATATACACTAGCTCGTAACACATCACGTTACTTTTCCAGTATCCACCCCTCCCCACCATTTTGAGGTCCCACACAGGAACAATAAGATTGCTCTCCCATAATGTTTCATAAACACAAATTACATCACTGATTAGCATTTTGATTCCTTCTCAACATTTCTGCCTTTATATGCGAAAAGTGCCAGATTTTTAATAATGGCAGAATCACTTTGGAACAATAACCATATTAGTTTCTCCTGCTGGGAAAAAAGCTCATCAAGACCAGAGCTTAGGAGGGAGAAATCTCATTTTAAGGTCCTCTACCCATGGACAGTCCCCAAACATAATGGACGGTCTCTTCTAATACCCCCAGTCCACAAGGGCAAGTTCTGTCGTCTTTAGGAGTACCATTCCTCCTACCCTCAACCATTGAAGTTGACATCTGCTCCAACCAAAGTCTACTGAGATCTTTTAATAAATTTTTATCCATTTTGACCTTAAGATATTTTTCCACTCCTATTTCTTCTTTCCATAATAGATAATTCAGAGCCACCCGAGACCCACGGACTGAAGCAACATCATTCTGCCATGAGATGTCCATAAGACATTGTGTCACTTAATTCTTGATCTATAGGTAGAATCAGCCTTTGATTTTCCTCTAACAAATAACCCATCCCTATTGTAAGAAGTGAAGATTTTATATATCTCAGCCAAGGGGACTGATAATTATGGTCTCTTAAATTATCTTCAATAAAACTCATCTCTATAACACGCGAAGGGGGGGGCTGCCAAAATTTTAATCCAATACTTGATCATTCTATTGCATATAAACCTTTTTAAGTTCAAAAGACCAGTTTCAAGCTTCAGAAAGGTCGCAGGCAATGAGGAGGTTAAACCAAGCAGGGATCTAAAGAATTTGTTTTGGGGACTATTTACTTGATCAGTTACAGCAAATCCCCATACCTCCGAGCCATGTAGCAATTGTGCTATTACCTTAGCATGAAAAATATAAAACATATCTGTCATGGACTTCTTAGGATATTTATTATCAAGCTTCATTACACCTGCCATTGTTTGATATGTTTTAATCTTAGCAGCCTGACACTGTTCTTTCCAACAGAGGGAAGAGCTCAACAAAAGACCCAAGTACCTATATTCCCCTACTATTACCAGTCTATTATTGTTAATACACCAGGGTTTTCGTCTCGTCTTTCCCAAAAAAGCAATTTTAGTTTTACATCCAAAGTGAGAGATTCCACAACCTCCCTAGGCAACCAGTTCCATTGTTCCTATAGTTAGGAAGTTTCTCCTAATATTTAACAAAAATTGAGTTAACTGCAATTTAAGATCCTGAGGAAGTGTGCTTGCTGTGTTGACCCCAAGTGACAGAGGTGGAGACAAAGTAGTTGGTGCAAGCTTTTAGACCTCGCAGGGTCCTTCCTCAGGCAAGTAGGAGTCAGAACTGAAGATTTGAGCAAAGTACAGTGACTATATTATAGGCCACAGTCATGACCCTATAGTTAAGGTGGTAGCAAACTCTCATTGAACAGCGCCTATGCTGTTCAGTGGGAGTCAATAGAGCAAAAATGTCCAGTTGGCAAACATTTTATTTTTTGCTTTCCTCCAGCAACACGTGTTCTGTGATTACAAACAATGAAGGGGAGTCCAGGGGCAGGGTAGGGGCTGAAGGTGGAGTGGTCCCCATCCCTCACCTGCCTCTGCCTGCTACTAGTGCAGCAGCAGCAGCGGGACACCAATCAAACTGGGAGGTAAAGCTCTTTGTATACAAACAACTCCTCCCCATGTGAGTGATCAGAAGGTTATTGCCTTGTAAAGAAGGTTATTCAAGATGGCTCCTAACGTTCTCACAACTGGGTTGTGCATGCTCACCCTATTCAAATAATAGACCAGGTGATGGTTTTGAGCTCCTCTAGTATAAAAAGTACTCTTTCCCCCCCCCCTCAGAATGAGTTCCTTCCAACCCTTTCTAGGAATATAAGAAAATTCCATGTGGGGCTGGAAGGGTGGGTGGTGAGACTGTTTGGAGCCATCTTGAAGAACCTTATTTACAATGCAGCAACCTCCTGTTCTTGTTCAAGAGGCTCCTCACAGGCTGTTTTTACACGGCTCCGCCATGTGGTGTGTCCATGCATGGGCACATGGCTGCACACGCATTCCCACTCACCGCCCACTCATCCGCACCCACGGAGCAACCGTCATTTCCCCCAGTTGCTCTGTGTGTGGGGACAAGATGGGGGTTAGTGGGGATGCGTGTTAAGCATGCGTGTTAGGCGCATACACGCATTCTTATTCACTGTTGGCGTGCTCGTTGCATCATTCACACAAGGCTCCCCCACCCATGAACACACAGAAATCTGCATGTTCATGGGTGGGAGAGGCCCGTGTAAAAAGGGCCACGTTCTCACAACTGTCTTACTTATACTATCTTAGGTAGGAATTTAGGATGTAAAGCAATATCTATTCTATCTTGGAAAATAAATCTGCAAATATGGTTCTGAGATTATTATGGCTGCTATTTCACTAATTCTTCTTAATGAAGTTATTGCTAACAGGAATACTGTCTTTAAACCTCCACCCCATAGCCAGTTCATTTGCGCCCCCACCCCCCATATAATCAATTCATGCTGCCCCGGGGGCACAAATGAAATGGTTATGGGTGGGGGTCAGCGTGAATTGATTATATGGGGGGCAGGGGGTGCAAATGAACTGGTTATGGGGTGGGGACAACATGAATTGATTATGGGGGCACAACTGAACTGGTTTTTTATATTTAGAGAGAGAGAGAGAGAGAGAACGCTGTATTGATCGATCGATATCTTTTCATGACATGCACTTAATGGGCTGGCTGCGTTTTTGGGTGTCGTTGTGTGTTTGATAGTAACGCCCTCAGGCCTGCCGAGCCGCGCAACACCCCTAGGCCCACCGGCAGGACACAAAGAGGGGAGCCCATCTTGACTTTTTGGCCAGGGGCCCGTTGCACCCTAGCTACGCCCCTGGTGTAGCACGCGTGACTGATCAATTTGAATGAGTGTGTGAGGTGAGAGCATGTGTGTGGAGTGTGTGTGATCAATTTGAATGAATGTGTGTGTGAGAGGTGAGAGCATGTGTGTGAATGAGTAAGTGACCTCTTTTGCACGAGACGCACCCACGCAGTGGCATGGGTGGGTGTGTTTTGTATGAAAGCAGTCGCTTGTGCACTTCTGTGTAACACGCGCCTCCACCCATCACCCCTGCACAGAGAAACCTCTGAAAAAAGAGGTAGCTCCATGTGGGGGGTGGGGGGGGAATGGGTGAGTGCCTGTGTGCACCTGCAGTGTTCTTGTGTCTGGGGCCAGCTTATGCATTAACAAAACTATTAAGTTTCAAAAAAAGGGCAAATTACTAAGACAAAAAACCTTTGGTTTAAGAAGCTTGTTAAGGCGGCATTACAAATTATACTCAAACGTTAACATGACAGTAAATTGTATGTTAACACAACTTTATTAAATATCAGACCAATCTATACATTTTTCTTTTCTTCATTAATAAAAAAAATTATGACTCAACTGAAATTAAACTGTATACATTCCTCATCCTGTGTAAGTTTTGTTCAGTCACTACATCACACATATGCAGCTTAATTTTAGTTGTCATAATTTTTTTTAATGAATAAGAAAAGAAAAATGTATAGATTGGTCTGATATTTAATAAAGGTGCCTTAACATACAATTTACTGTTGTGTTAGCGTTTGAGTATAATTTGTAATGCCGCCTTAACAAGCTTCTTAAACCAAAGGTTTTTTGTCTAGGTAATATCATATAACAGAGGAGGTGTGTGGGGGGGAGAGAGAAGGGATAAGGGGTGTGATGTATCAGGGAGACATGAGTGAGAGGTAAGACAAAGTGATAAATGAACCATAGTAACAGAAGGTGACAACAGGGAGAAATAAGCAATATAAAGGGGAAGAGTGTGAAGGGAGGGTGGGGTACATTGGAAGATAAGGAACGTAGGAAAAGAGTGCGAAGGGAGGGGATAGGAAGATGGTGAGTGAATAAGCACTAGAAATAAGGTGTGAGTAGAGCTGAAGATAAGCAAAGCACACTGTGGGATGTTATAGACAATGGCAAAAGAAGGAAGGGGTGAGAGACTGGAGAGGATTGTGGTGCAAAGGGAAGGGGGAATGCAAAAGGTTACAGAAATAGATACAGATATGGATATATAAAATACAGTAATGGCTAGTGCAGAAAGAAAATCATACACGGCAGTAATGCAGGAATATCCAATCTCATCCCTAAAAATCCCACCCTAGGAACTTTCTACATGCTCCCCAAGATACACAAACAGGGAAACCTGGGCAGACGTATCCTACCTGGCCTTGGCACACTCACTGAGTATATCAGGACTCATAGAAAACATTCTCAAACCATTTGCCAAACAAAGACCAAGCTTCATCCAAGACACCACTGACTTCTCTGTGAACTTCACAACACAAGAGACTTTCCGCACAACACCATCCTTGCTACCATGGTTGCCGTCTCACTATACACCAACATTCCCCACACAGACAGCATTGCAGCCTGCCTGAAATACCTTCAGGACAATTGAGAAGTCTCAGATATCCACCCAAAGCACATTGCAAAGTTCACCCGTTTCACCCTTACACACAACTTCACGTTCAGTGGCAAACACTATCTACAAATCATGGGGACAGCTATGGGCAGAAAAGAGAAGTGCTCTGAGCACCATTTGGGGTGTGTGTGTGTGTGTGGCACTAGAGAAATAAAATGATTATGAATTATTAGCAGTGGTCATCGTTTTCTCTTTGCGACGGAAGACAAGAGAAAAACAGAGATTTTGCCTTTTTCCCAGAGAAAAAACGGTTTTGCCTTATTCCAGAGAATTTTGCACAAAATGGCAAAAATGTGCAGGTTTGGGAGGAGGACACAGCGAGTGCGGGGTACTGAGGATGCGGCGTGGAACTGACGGAAAGCAACATGAAGACGTGCTGTGGAGGGGCATGGGCTCTGCATTTGGAGGGGTGCCACAGACCTCTTGTGAGTTGTGTGGGCAGGGGAACTATGAATTGGGGCAGTCGGGTCTTCTAGACTTTGGGAAGAGGGGACAGGAGGTGGGCCTAATTGGGCCCATAGCAGCTTCCCTAAGTGCCAGCCTCTCTCTGGTCCTCATTTCTGGTTGGCAGAGCCGTCTGGGACCAGACTAGAAGAGGAGGCGGTGAGCGCAGGGCAGTGGAGGGGAAGCAACCTATAGGCATGTGCTGTGGGGGGGAGGGTCTCTGCATTTGGAGGGGTGCCACAGACCTCCATTTTTTATTAAAATTGCATAAAAATGAAAATATTACCATAAAATGTGGTGTTCTAACTCATATATTGTGGTAAGGGAAAGTCAAGTAGTATTTACATTTAATCACAGAAGAACAGAGATTGGGGGGCTTTAATCAGAATTTATGTTTTTTATCAGAGAATTTCCAAATTTTTGTCACGGAAAACTAGGAACCCTGATCATTAGTATTATGTGTTTTGTTTTTTTATTTGTTGCAAGCCTACTTGAGTCTTAGGGGTAGGGCAGGATAAAACAGTTGTTGATTATTCAGTGCTACTGTTACCACGTAAGAGATTGTCACCAGGTTTCCTGTGCAGGGGATTGAGAAGTGCAGGAACCGAACCAGCCCTAGTTAGAATACATAGGTGGCACCGTAGGGTAGGGGTTGAGAGTGTTTTCTCTTTTTAATGAGTAGGACCATCCCCTCCCCATAAAGAAGCCAAACACAAATCCAACAGCCAAATAAAGAAATGATTCCCCACAATCCTAACCCTGGTTCTTGCTTCAGCTGGTACTTTTCACCTGATGAAGTCTTTCTGTGGCACAGTCTTGGTGGGGTTCCCTGGTCCCTCCGTGCCATTGTCTTGCAGCTTTGGGGACAAGCCTTGGTATGACTCCCCTCCCTGCTACCGCTTGAGTTGTTCACAGTCCTCTACAACTGTTCCATTGACAGGCCAAGGCCCCAGAGTTTCAAATCAGCCTGGCTCTTGCTCTTTCCCTGGCATGGAGGGTCCAGGGAACCCGACAGCAGATTTCCAGGATTCTGGAGTATACTGCCCTATATAGCACCAGAGGATCCCAGTTAATGAGCAGGCCCCTTTAAAGGGGCTGCTGCCTGCTTCGCCTCAGAGGTACATAATAATTAGGCCTCTTGATTTTTTAGCTTGGAACAGTTTTGCATTCTCATGACTGGAAATTCTAGAACCCAACCAGTGTTGGCTGCTGGGGCATTGTAGCAGATGAGACTTTTGCCACAAGGCAATGCTGCCACTCTCAGTGGTACACTCTATTTGGAGGAATTAGCTCTGTTCTGGGGTGAGAGCTAGGGTGGCCATTGGGCCTGTTTTATATAGGACAGTCTGGTTTTTGGAAGGGTTTGTTCATTGTTCTTTATTGATGCGTTTCCATCCTGTATTTTTCACGTACTGCTGGTGCTGCCACTCCCCTGCCTCCCCCCCCCCCATCATGATCTCATGACTTACACAGGCAGCATGTGGACTTGGAGGTGAGCCAGAGGTCCCAGCACTGTTGTGGGGAGGGGCAGTGCTCGAGTTATCATAGCATCTGGATTTTCCAGGGCATGACCACTTTTTTGATCCGCCCAACCCTATCCAAGTGGTAGAGGTGTGCACCACGGACCCATGTCAGTTTTCAGTTATCATTTTTGTTATTTAAATCTTTCGTTTTCAGTTTTATAAAAATCAAATTTTCATTTTCGTTTTTGCTTTCATTTTTGGTTTCCATTGTTTTCAATGGAAAACACATTTTCAGCTGCACCTTCTTTGTTTTTCATTATATTTGGATGAAACATGGAGGGATTCTAACTCCAATGGAAGGCATTAAGTGTACCAAATTCCGGAAAGATTGGATAAAGTAGTTGACTTTCGCTGTTTTGCAAGAATCTGCATATACATTCTTGGCTGTAACTTCTTTGCCTCCCGTCTAATGTGGCTGAAACTTGGCAAGCTTATACCCCTCCCCATGTTTACTATCTATGTCCGCATTCAGAAGGATTGGATAAAGGGTCCTGGTGGTATAAGCAATTAACTTATAAATGTATGTCTGACTAACATCTTTGGAGTCCAACCAGTGTACATGAAATTTGGCAGAGCTCTGTCTCACACTTTCAGGATCATCTCCGCCAAATATCAGAAAGATGTCCTAAAGGGTTCCAATTTGATATGCCTGCACAGCATACGTAGAGAATGTGCCTATGCCAGGGATTCTCTTATGTGTCACTGTGGTATAAGATCGGTTTGTGATGCCAATTGGCCAGTAGAAATGCCAATCAAATATCCTCATTCTGTGCTGTGACCAACCCAACTTTTCTTACCTTACTTGTTACTGGGAAGTTGGAAACATCTGTTTAGGAAAGTGCCAGTAGAAATTCTCTTATATCCTCTGTCACAGTGCTGCAGGATGTGATTGTGATGATATTTGGCGAGCCTGGATGTGTAAACGATGTCTCCTGATTGGTGGGATGCTGTCCCCAAAGTCCCACTTATGTCCCTTCTATGCCAGCCTCAGGACCGCCCCCTATGCCCGCCTTGAAGCCACCACCGATTGGTCCTGTAAAACTGGAAGCATGTAGTAATCAGCCAGTGAATGTGTCTGTCAGTCTGTTGGGTTGCTCCCCATCCTCCCTCCTACAGTCCCTCCCCCTGCCATGCCAGGTGTCTGCCTCTGACTGGCACTGTGTGTGCAGCTGTTTATCTGAATAATGGTCTTCAAGGGGAGAACTTGAAGTCTCAGTGCTTACCCGGTGCTTGGCAGCTGTGGGGGACTGGATGAGGGCGAGCCGTCTGAGGCTGATTCCTGACAAGACGGAGGTGATGTTGGTGGGTAGGGCTGGGGTGGTGGTGGGTAGGGCTGGGGGGGGTGGCTCCCGTCTTTGGCAGGGTCTGCCCCCCTCTGGCCACTCAGGTCCGTAGTCTGGGGATGCTTCTCGACCTGCAGCTCCGCCTGGACTGTCAGGTGGAGGCTGTGGCGGGAGGCGCATTCCGCCAATTACGTCTGGTGCGCCGGCTGCAACCTTATGTCTTGGACTCGGATCTGGCCACCATCATCCATGCTTTCATTACCTCTCGACTGGACTACTGCAATGCGCTCTATGTGGGGCTACTCTTGGCAATGGTCTGGAGGCTGCAGCTGGTGCAGAATGTGGTGGCCTGCCTCCTAACGGGGACGGGCTGCTGCGAACACATTACACTGGTGCTCTGGATTTTGCACTGGCTGCCTATTGTCTTCCGGTCCCAATTCAAGTGTTGGTTATGATTTATAAAGCCCTAAACGGCTTGGGTCCTGGTTACCTGTGAGACCGCCTCAAGTCATTTGATGGCCCTTGTGGTCAGTCAGGGGCGCCCAACTCGAAGTCCCCCGGGGATGCTGGGTGGCGACAACGGGGAGGGTGTTCTCAGTGGCCGCACCTCGGCTGTGGAACTCTCTCCCGTTGGAGGCCCGTCTGTCCCCTCTTTCCGCACATTTTGTAACACCTGGTGGTTCCGCCGGGCCTTTGGGGAGGGGGTGGGGAGGGTGGAGAGGGGATTTTATTTTATCTGTTAGCCGCTATTTTATGTGTTAATTTTATATATTTTATATTAGATGATTTTATTCTGATGTTTTCATGCTGTTCGCCGTCCCGAGCTGGTGAGTTGCAGGAGAGTGCAGGATATAAATGTTTTGTAAATAAATAAATAAGCTTCAATTGCTTATAGAATTGGGTCCCTCTATGAAATTGTCCTGTAATTTGGCAGAGATGACAGAGAAGGGGTGTGATGATGTTCTGCCGAATTACTTATAAAACGGTTACAGCTGGAGATGTATTTTCAAGTTAATAGCTTATAACATCAGGACACTTTAACCAATTTTTCTGAAATCTGGTAGGATTGGTACACTTGTGGAGGGACATAATCTTCCCAGCTTTCATGCAAATATTGTCGAAGATAAAAAAGATGTAGCCCAGAATGTGTATGGAGCTTTTCTTAAAATCACACCATTCAATTGCTTCTAAAATCAGTCCCCTTTTATCCAGTCCTTTTGAACTTTGGTATGCATAGTGCCCTCCAATGGGGGTACAAACTCCCCAAGATTCATCAGAATTAAATAAGAAACAAAAAGGTTATAGGTGGAAATACGTTTTTCAGTGTTTTCCCATTATTTCAAAAACAAATATTACTTTTTGTTTTCGTTATTATTATTTGGCATTTTCGTTATTACAATAACGAAAGTGAAAATCCAAATTTTCGTTCTCATTATAACGAAAATGAAATGCACACCCCTACCAAGTGAACTTCTTAAAAATATGCACCCATGGCCGGGATTTTACCGGTACTGTTGCATCCCCTTCCCACCCCTCGCACAGTGCTTGTCGCTCAGCTCTGGCTGGGAGAAGGAGCCCTGATCATCCCCCCCCCCCCCCCATCATGTCCTGTGTTCTGGGGCACACCTCTTGGCTCAACCCTCAGCACCAGGGACAGCTCTTAGCGTTCTGGCACTTTGCTGCAAACCTCCAGGTTTCTGTTCCAGTTACTCCTATAGCTCCAAATGTGGACAGGGCCAAGTGATGGACAGGCTAATCTTAAAGGAGTCTGATCCTTCACAGATCGTTCCTTATCAGTTTGCCACTGGATATAGTAACAGGCAACATACGTCATCTGATGTGTGGATGCAATGAAGGAGAGAGACATGACCTAGCACAAAGGTGGGGAAACTTTCCCCTCCTGCGAGCCACTTTGAAAGCTAGTACATGGGCTGCAAGCTGGATAGGAGGGGGGTGTGTGTCTTCTAGGTCATGGATCTATAACTGTATGGAGAGCCATCTATTGTCCTTGAGTGCAGGCCCTCATCTCTGCTCCGTTTCCCTGAGCTCACACTCTATGCTTGTGGGTAGGGCTGGATCCATGGTCTAGTTCAAGGGTGAGGAACCTCAGGCCTGGATGCCAAATGTGACCCATAGCTCTTTTTTATGTGACCCCTTTCTTGTTCATGGATCTGCCCCCTAGATCAATTTCTTACCCCCAAACACTGAAAAACCGAGCCTCAGCGGAAGGGATCAGAGACGAGGGCACGCAGACAAGGATTGGGGACATATCCATGGCACAGATCCATGATCTGGACCATACGCTTCCTGCCCCCCCCCCACACACACAACTTCTGTGGAACCCATGAAACTTGTACTTTTCAAAGGGCCCACTGGGAAGGAAAAAGTTTCCTGCCCCTGGTCTAGATCCAGAACTGGCAAGGGACCAAATACAAAACAGCTGTGAATCAGATTTGGCCCATTAGGTTAAGGCAGGTTTCCCTCTGGTGCCGTAGCCTCTTCCCAGGCCCCCAACAGGTCTAACCACCAGTTCTGGCACGCTGGCAACAGTGAGGATGTGGTGTAATCTATTAACAGATATGTGTCAATATAAAACATAAATGTCTTCTCACACAGTCCCTGTCTATTTGCAGGGTAGAGTTTCTGGATCGGATTTGGAGATGGTGCTGCCCTGGCGTTTGTATTTCATTTTGAGTTTGTGCAGTGCTTTAGGATCCTTCAGCATGAAGGGCTCTGCAGTATTTAAGAGAGGACACTAAATTAAGGAAACAAAGCAAAGTTGCACCTGCTGTTTCATGTCCCAGAAGTTGTACCTGAGCAGCAAAATATTCTCCCTTCAGTGTGTTTTATAAGCTCAGTCATAGCCGATATTCCATTTTGTAATTGATGTTCCATTTTATTTGGCGCTATGAATGATAGTAGCTCTGGCAAGGTTCTCTGCTCATTGATGGAGTCCAAAGCCCAGAGTCTTAGGGCGTTTTTAGATGTGCCTCTAATCTCATGGACTTCAAAATCCACTTTCAGCAACCTTGCGCGGGTGTTTAGACATGCCTCCCCGCACCAGAAGTCGACCAGCCACCATTGGAAACAGCAACGTCAGGCGGCTTGTGCATTCTTTTGAAATCTGGACTTGTCAAAACTGGAGGGGAGCCCCCCTATGGGGTCCTAGAGGTGGCTGTGTTTGGGGCACATCCTCCCCAGTAAAATTGGGGACCATTGTGGGGCCACCAGAAAAACGGTGCCCAAGAAAGTTGCCCCGGGTTGCCCTGTGGTTAAGTCCAACCCTGTTCTAAAGTACAAAGAGCAGTTAGACACCCAGGCCTGGCCAGGATTTTTCAAAACTGACCAGTGACTCTGGGTGTCTCAACTTTAGTATGTTCAACCTGAGACACCTCTATTGGAGTCTGACTTTCCTGAATTGTTGTGCACCCACCCTTTGGAATACAGGTCCCATTCAAGTGTCCCAAATGTTTGGGCATCCAAAATTTGATCTCCTTTGGTTTTCAGTAAATGCTATTCTTCAAGGCCAGGGCTGAAGAATTGGGGAGATGTTTGGATGGGGTATGTGGAAACAAACTTCCAAAGGAGCTCAAAGCATTAGCTCTTAAGCCCCTTGCAAATTCTGGCTTCCAATGACTGGGTCCAGTGGCCGTATTTAGATGTCTGAAGAGGAGGCCTCTTGAAATCTGGTCTGTGGGAGACTAGAAATGTCTGAGCGGGCACTGACAGCACCCCTCATTCCTGCTCAGTACAACAAAAGTAAACCTCCTCCCTCCCTGGGAAGTGGGCACAAAGCATTTCTAACTATTTGGCTGTAAATTAAGATCCCAAATACGGAGGGATACAAGAGTTCCACATAAGCACCCTCTTTTGAGTTTGTACGAAGAGGATGGTGGTGATGGGTCAGTCTGGAAGAATCAGTGAATCATGGGACTAAGGGATTTCAAGGGTCATCTAGTACAACCCCCTACATTGAGGCAAGACATTTACTTGTTGGGGACAAGTAAATCTGCCAGTAGGGAAAAAGGAAGGGAAAAACAGCAACCCAGGACCATATTCCACAAGGAGAGATCAGGAGGAACCACAAGATGCCAGTGCTTGAAATAACAGGAAGCGGTTTTGTAAACACTCTCCATGTGACTCAACCAAGGGAGCCATGCTGCATGCTGCAGGGGAAGGTGAAAAACCCTGGACACAATGTGGACGGGGTAAAAACACGTGATGGTGGCATGCTTCTGTCATGACCTGGCCCAGGGTGGAAATCCACAGTGACACGGTCCGGGCTGTGTCAGGGCACCAAACATATATATCCGCAGCTGGGCCACAGTTCCGCTCCCTGCGTGGCCTGAGGAGGACGACAACAGGTAGGCAGGTGGCCCCGACCCCGTGCTGCCCTTTGTACCCCCCCAACCCAACCCTATGGGCAGCCATGGCAGCAAATGGCAGCTGGCCATGGTGGTCCTCAGTTTGTGCCAGGTTATGGCAACCCAAAACGTACATAATAGCCTGCTTTGGCCCGTTTGGACGGGTCTTAGCCCAATCTGTCATTTCAGGGGTTTCCTGAGGTCAGAGCCTGGATTAGCCACCGAGATGGCCCGGGGCAATCCCAGGCCAACATCTGGTTGTGAGGTCTGGGCCAGACTGTGCCAGACAGGGTGGACCGCTGTGGCCTACCCTATCACATCTGTTTTTACCCAGTGGCGTTCTTGCCTATTATTTTATGGCCCAACATAATTTTCACTGAAGTCAACAATATTTCTATCGATTGATAAGCTTTTGGATCAGCTCTTTCACAACCCCTAGTTCTTATGTAAGCACTTTTCACTTGTAGATCCCAAATAGTGTTAGAAAGCATTGTGAATAGGGAATTTCAGATCAGCTTCAATGGTGTCGGTCAAGAGTTTCACTGTAAAAGAGAGCCATTCTCGCCTGACCTGCTTATCCCTGCCTGTTCCTACAGGCTCTGTTGGGGGCTGCAGAAGAGGCCATGCCCTTCGAAAGCCCTTTCTGTTCAGTCTGATTTTTAAAAAGCCCTTGATGCAGAACTGAGCTTTCCTATTTGGTCTTTTATCTTTCACTCAAAGGCCATTATCAGCTTCTCTGCTGCTTTCTTTACACTTGAAAACGGCCCCAATTATTTCACCTTCCTCCTGTTGCTGCTTCCCATCTGCAGCCTCTCCCCGTAATCTGTGCAATTGCTTCAGTTCTTCTACTAAGACTCAAGTATACTTAGAAAAGACAGTACTACTGTGTATGCGAATGACTGAGTGTTCTCAGAGGCCAGGCTCAGTCTGTGAAACAAATGCTACGTATTAAATCTTTGGAAATCCATCACACGTTGAAAGCTCTGGTGTCATTTGGGGCGTGTAACTGTTTTTGCAGATGTTTATGCTGCTGTGTGTTTTTGTAGCTACCTAATAGTCCCTTCCCACCAGCTGTTGCCTGGAAACTGTCCCTTGATGTGAGGGATCCCTGTGGTATTGCGGGTGACCACAGACCAGAAGTGGGCAGTGGGCTTGTCTACACATAACAGCAGCAATGTACAAGCAGTAACTATGTACTGGTCCGTAACTGTATTTTCTGGGGTCATAACCATATGTCTCCCCACCCCCAAGCTAAGCACAAAGGCGCTGCACGGCACAAACAGCCTCCCTGGGAAGTAGGGAATGTCAGAGATGGAACAAACCACAAGTGAGTCATGCCAGTCATGTCACTTTATCTTCTGCTGTATCCAGCAGATATCAGATATCAGAGTATCCAGATATCATAGTGGAAGGGGGTCTAGAAGAATCTCTGTGGAATATAATAGAACTAGTCGCCTTGAGCCATAGGTTTGGATGGTTATTTTTAAGCAGTGTCTGTGCTGATTCCCTCTTCTCCCATCCTGAAGGTGGGAGGTTCTGGGCAGGTTCTCCACCTTAGACATGCAGCTCCAGACTGGTTATTTCCCTCCACCAGCATGTGGTTACATAGGCCAGAGAAAGGGTTCATGGGATGGGCAAGCCCACAGCACCATGAAGGTCTGGGCTCAGGGGCATCATGCCCAGATAGACAACTTCTTTGCACAGTCCTGGAGAGGATTGCGTGAACGGCCATGCTGTCTGTTTTGGGACCCCAAGTCAGAATTCTGTTGATGTGGGAGCTGGGAACAGAGCTCGGTTCTATTAGGGATTTATTGCTTTCAGAGCACTGGAAGAGTGAAATGATGTGGGAAACCCATGTCTTTTAAAAAAAACTATTATCAGAAAGTATGAATCAGTGCAGCCACAGTGGGGGAAATAGGATGAGTGGGAAGGTGCCTTTTTAGCACAGTCGTTCGCTGGTCCCAGCAGCTCTTCTATAGATAACTCTTCTTTCTTCAAGAGACAGAGGCAATTTCCCTTCTCATCATGGTTGAAAGTGTTTGTGCTGTGGAGTCGCAGAGGAGGGTTTGTTCGGTTTTACATGCTGAAGATGAGCTGGAAGGGTTAAAGCTGCCTCCAGAGCAGTTAGCTCCCTCATTTCTCTGTAAGTGCCAATCCACTCTTGGCTTCCGCCTTCCACTGCGTGGGGGGAAACCCTGCCAATTCGCTTGTTCTTGATCATCTACAATGTGCATTCTGCTGCTGACCTTCTCAGGTGAGTTATAGCTGACTTAAGGGCATTTATTTCATATGCTGCTCTGAATTGAGAGTGTTTGGCAAGGAATGGTTATTTGTGCTCATATAATTTTAGGTTTGATGACTTCCACCTCTCAGCAGTTGAATGAAAGCAGCAACTGCTATTTTGTATCATTGTTGTAGAAAGAATGCAAAAGCCCACGGTCGCCAGTGAGGGGTCTTTAATGTCAAGAATTGCAGAAACTTGGAAGAACCGTTCAGTTTTTAAATAAAAGGGTTAGACTCTTCATCAGAGTCACAGGAGAGGAGAGGGATCATGTTTCCAAGTTATCAAAAGTCCAGATGCATTCTTAAAATGGTAGCGTTTTCCTTCAGTTTGAGCCCCCCGGAGCCATGCCAGGTGGAGGATTTGACCCAGAGGGCCATAGGGACAGGGATTCCCCTGGCCCCTGTTGCTGTCTCCGCACTCCCAGTGGCAGAGGGTTCGGGGCCAGGGATCCCTCCCAACAGTTTCTGCCTGCCTGGCCCACATAGGGACTGAAAAGTGGTGTGCCTGCGAGCAGTGCCACAAACCACGTGCCTAAATGCTGTGCTAAAGGGCCCTTGGGTGTGGCCCTTGGGTGGGCTGGGGCAGAAGCCCATTTGAGTTATAGGAGACGGGTGTTTTAGCTGGCGGGTATGGGTGTTCTAGCGTGGTGATTGGCGGGCGGGGTTTTGTAGAGGGAGGTTGTTTGGGGATTAAGGGGGGTGATAGGGTATGTTTCATACCCCCTGTGAGAGCGGAG
>QEPC01010657.1:2053946-2084528 GCA_003113815.1 Sphenodon punctatus | reverse complement strand
GTAATCAGCCAGTGAATGTGTCTGTCAGTCTGTTGGGTTGCTCCCCATCCTCCCTCCTACAGTCCCTCCCCCTGCCATGCCAGGTGTCTGCCTCTGACTGGCACTGTGTGTGCAGCTGTTTATCTGAATAATGGTCTTCAAGGGGAGAACTTGAAGTCTCAGTGCTTACCCGGTGCTTGGCAGCTGTGGGGGACTGGATGAGGGCGAGCCGTCTGAGGCTGATTCCTGACAAGACGGAGGTGATGTTGGTGGGTAGGGCTGGGGTGGTGGTGGGTAGGGCTGGGGGGGGTGGCTCCCGTCTTTGGCAGGGTCTGCCCCCCTCTGGCCACTCAGGTCCGTAGTCTGGGGATGCTTCTCGACCTGCAGCTCCGCCTGGACTGTCAGGTGGAGGCTGTGGCGGGAGGCGCATTCCGCCAATTACGTCTGGTGCGCCGGCTGCAACCTTATGTCTTGGACTCGGATCTGGCCACCATCATCCATGCTTTCATTACCTCTCGACTGGACTACTGCAATGCGCTCTATGTGGGGCTACTCTTGGCAATGGTCTGGAGGCTGCAGCTGGTGCAGAATGTGGTGGCCTGCCTCCTAACGGGGACGGGCTGCTGCGAACACATTACACTGGTGCTCTGGATTTTGCACTGGCTGCCTATTGTCTTCCGGTCCCAATTCAAGTGTTGGTTATGATTTATAAAGCCCTAAACGGCTTGGGTCCTGGTTACCTGTGAGACCGCCTCAAGTCATTTGATGGCCCTTGTGGTCAGTCAGGGGCGCCCAACTCGAAGTCCCCCGGGGATGCTGGGTGGCGACAACGGGGAGGGTGTTCTCAGTGGCCGCACCTCGGCTGTGGAACTCTCTCCCGTTGGAGGCCCGTCTGTCCCCTCTTTCCGCACATTTTGTAACACCTGGTGGTTCCGCCGGGCCTTTGGGGAGGGGGTGGGGAGGGTGGAGAGGGGATTTTATTTTATCTGTTAGCCGCTATTTTATGTGTTAATTTTATATATTTTATATTAGATGATTTTATTCTGATGTTTTCATGCTGTTCGCCGTCCCGAGCTGGTGAGTTGCAGGAGAGTGCAGGATATAAATGTTTTGTAAATAAATAAATAAGCTTCAATTGCTTATAGAATTGGGTCCCTCTATGAAATTGTCCTGTAATTTGGCAGAGATGACAGAGAAGGGGTGTGATGATGTTCTGCCGAATTACTTATAAAACGGTTACAGCTGGAGATGTATTTTCAAGTTAATAGCTTATAACATCAGGACACTTTAACCAATTTTTCTGAAATCTGGTAGGATTGGTACACTTGTGGAGGGACATAATCTTCCCAGCTTTCATGCAAATATTGTCGAAGATAAAAAAGATGTAGCCCAGAATGTGTATGGAGCTTTTCTTAAAATCACACCATTCAATTGCTTCTAAAATCAGTCCCCTTTTATCCAGTCCTTTTGAACTTTGGTATGCATAGTGCCCTCCAATGGGGGTACAAACTCCCCAAGATTCATCAGAATTAAATAAGAAACAAAAAGGTTATAGGTGGAAATACGTTTTTCAGTGTTTTCCCATTATTTCAAAAACAAATATTACTTTTTGTTTTCGTTATTATTATTTGGCATTTTCGTTATTACAATAACGAAAGTGAAAATCCAAATTTTCGTTCTCATTATAACGAAAATGAAATGCACACCCCTACCAAGTGAACTTCTTAAAAATATGCACCCATGGCCGGGATTTTACCGGTACTGTTGCATCCCCTTCCCACCCCTCGCACAGTGCTTGTCGCTCAGCTCTGGCTGGGAGAAGGAGCCCTGATCATCCCCCCCCCCCCCCCATCATGTCCTGTGTTCTGGGGCACACCTCTTGGCTCAACCCTCAGCACCAGGGACAGCTCTTAGCGTTCTGGCACTTTGCTGCAAACCTCCAGGTTTCTGTTCCAGTTACTCCTATAGCTCCAAATGTGGACAGGGCCAAGTGATGGACAGGCTAATCTTAAAGGAGTCTGATCCTTCACAGATCGTTCCTTATCAGTTTGCCACTGGATATAGTAACAGGCAACATACGTCATCTGATGTGTGGATGCAATGAAGGAGAGAGACATGACCTAGCACAAAGGTGGGGAAACTTTCCCCTCCTGCGAGCCACTTTGAAAGCTAGTACATGGGCTGCAAGCTGGATAGGAGGGGGGTGTGTGTCTTCTAGGTCATGGATCTATAACTGTATGGAGAGCCATCTATTGTCCTTGAGTGCAGGCCCTCATCTCTGCTCCGTTTCCCTGAGCTCACACTCTATGCTTGTGGGTAGGGCTGGATCCATGGTCTAGTTCAAGGGTGAGGAACCTCAGGCCTGGATGCCAAATGTGACCCATAGCTCTTTTTTATGTGACCCCTTTCTTGTTCATGGATCTGCCCCCTAGATCAATTTCTTACCCCCAAACACTGAAAAACCGAGCCTCAGCGGAAGGGATCAGAGACGAGGGCACGCAGACAAGGATTGGGGACATATCCATGGCACAGATCCATGATCTGGACCATACGCTTCCTGCCCCCCCCCCACACACACAACTTCTGTGGAACCCATGAAACTTGTACTTTTCAAAGGGCCCACTGGGAAGGAAAAAGTTTCCTGCCCCTGGTCTAGATCCAGAACTGGCAAGGGACCAAATACAAAACAGCTGTGAATCAGATTTGGCCCATTAGGTTAAGGCAGGTTTCCCTCTGGTGCCGTAGCCTCTTCCCAGGCCCCCAACAGGTCTAACCACCAGTTCTGGCACGCTGGCAACAGTGAGGATGTGGTGTAATCTATTAACAGATATGTGTCAATATAAAACATAAATGTCTTCTCACACAGTCCCTGTCTATTTGCAGGGTAGAGTTTCTGGATCGGATTTGGAGATGGTGCTGCCCTGGCGTTTGTATTTCATTTTGAGTTTGTGCAGTGCTTTAGGATCCTTCAGCATGAAGGGCTCTGCAGTATTTAAGAGAGGACACTAAATTAAGGAAACAAAGCAAAGTTGCACCTGCTGTTTCATGTCCCAGAAGTTGTACCTGAGCAGCAAAATATTCTCCCTTCAGTGTGTTTTATAAGCTCAGTCATAGCCGATATTCCATTTTGTAATTGATGTTCCATTTTATTTGGCGCTATGAATGATAGTAGCTCTGGCAAGGTTCTCTGCTCATTGATGGAGTCCAAAGCCCAGAGTCTTAGGGCGTTTTTAGATGTGCCTCTAATCTCATGGACTTCAAAATCCACTTTCAGCAACCTTGCGCGGGTGTTTAGACATGCCTCCCCGCACCAGAAGTCGACCAGCCACCATTGGAAACAGCAACGTCAGGCGGCTTGTGCATTCTTTTGAAATCTGGACTTGTCAAAACTGGAGGGGAGCCCCCCTATGGGGTCCTAGAGGTGGCTGTGTTTGGGGCACATCCTCCCCAGTAAAATTGGGGACCATTGTGGGGCCACCAGAAAAACGGTGCCCAAGAAAGTTGCCCCGGGTTGCCCTGTGGTTAAGTCCAACCCTGTTCTAAAGTACAAAGAGCAGTTAGACACCCAGGCCTGGCCAGGATTTTTCAAAACTGACCAGTGACTCTGGGTGTCTCAACTTTAGTATGTTCAACCTGAGACACCTCTATTGGAGTCTGACTTTCCTGAATTGTTGTGCACCCACCCTTTGGAATACAGGTCCCATTCAAGTGTCCCAAATGTTTGGGCATCCAAAATTTGATCTCCTTTGGTTTTCAGTAAATGCTATTCTTCAAGGCCAGGGCTGAAGAATTGGGGAGATGTTTGGATGGGGTATGTGGAAACAAACTTCCAAAGGAGCTCAAAGCATTAGCTCTTAAGCCCCTTGCAAATTCTGGCTTCCAATGACTGGGTCCAGTGGCCGTATTTAGATGTCTGAAGAGGAGGCCTCTTGAAATCTGGTCTGTGGGAGACTAGAAATGTCTGAGCGGGCACTGACAGCACCCCTCATTCCTGCTCAGTACAACAAAAGTAAACCTCCTCCCTCCCTGGGAAGTGGGCACAAAGCATTTCTAACTATTTGGCTGTAAATTAAGATCCCAAATACGGAGGGATACAAGAGTTCCACATAAGCACCCTCTTTTGAGTTTGTACGAAGAGGATGGTGGTGATGGGTCAGTCTGGAAGAATCAGTGAATCATGGGACTAAGGGATTTCAAGGGTCATCTAGTACAACCCCCTACATTGAGGCAAGACATTTACTTGTTGGGGACAAGTAAATCTGCCAGTAGGGAAAAAGGAAGGGAAAAACAGCAACCCAGGACCATATTCCACAAGGAGAGATCAGGAGGAACCACAAGATGCCAGTGCTTGAAATAACAGGAAGCGGTTTTGTAAACACTCTCCATGTGACTCAACCAAGGGAGCCATGCTGCATGCTGCAGGGGAAGGTGAAAAACCCTGGACACAATGTGGACGGGGTAAAAACACGTGATGGTGGCATGCTTCTGTCATGACCTGGCCCAGGGTGGAAATCCACAGTGACACGGTCCGGGCTGTGTCAGGGCACCAAACATATATATCCGCAGCTGGGCCACAGTTCCGCTCCCTGCGTGGCCTGAGGAGGACGACAACAGGTAGGCAGGTGGCCCCGACCCCGTGCTGCCCTTTGTACCCCCCCAACCCAACCCTATGGGCAGCCATGGCAGCAAATGGCAGCTGGCCATGGTGGTCCTCAGTTTGTGCCAGGTTATGGCAACCCAAAACGTACATAATAGCCTGCTTTGGCCCGTTTGGACGGGTCTTAGCCCAATCTGTCATTTCAGGGGTTTCCTGAGGTCAGAGCCTGGATTAGCCACCGAGATGGCCCGGGGCAATCCCAGGCCAACATCTGGTTGTGAGGTCTGGGCCAGACTGTGCCAGACAGGGTGGACCGCTGTGGCCTACCCTATCACATCTGTTTTTACCCAGTGGCGTTCTTGCCTATTATTTTATGGCCCAACATAATTTTCACTGAAGTCAACAATATTTCTATCGATTGATAAGCTTTTGGATCAGCTCTTTCACAACCCCTAGTTCTTATGTAAGCACTTTTCACTTGTAGATCCCAAATAGTGTTAGAAAGCATTGTGAATAGGGAATTTCAGATCAGCTTCAATGGTGTCGGTCAAGAGTTTCACTGTAAAAGAGAGCCATTCTCGCCTGACCTGCTTATCCCTGCCTGTTCCTACAGGCTCTGTTGGGGGCTGCAGAAGAGGCCATGCCCTTCGAAAGCCCTTTCTGTTCAGTCTGATTTTTAAAAAGCCCTTGATGCAGAACTGAGCTTTCCTATTTGGTCTTTTATCTTTCACTCAAAGGCCATTATCAGCTTCTCTGCTGCTTTCTTTACACTTGAAAACGGCCCCAATTATTTCACCTTCCTCCTGTTGCTGCTTCCCATCTGCAGCCTCTCCCCGTAATCTGTGCAATTGCTTCAGTTCTTCTACTAAGACTCAAGTATACTTAGAAAAGACAGTACTACTGTGTATGCGAATGACTGAGTGTTCTCAGAGGCCAGGCTCAGTCTGTGAAACAAATGCTACGTATTAAATCTTTGGAAATCCATCACACGTTGAAAGCTCTGGTGTCATTTGGGGCGTGTAACTGTTTTTGCAGATGTTTATGCTGCTGTGTGTTTTTGTAGCTACCTAATAGTCCCTTCCCACCAGCTGTTGCCTGGAAACTGTCCCTTGATGTGAGGGATCCCTGTGGTATTGCGGGTGACCACAGACCAGAAGTGGGCAGTGGGCTTGTCTACACATAACAGCAGCAATGTACAAGCAGTAACTATGTACTGGTCCGTAACTGTATTTTCTGGGGTCATAACCATATGTCTCCCCACCCCCAAGCTAAGCACAAAGGCGCTGCACGGCACAAACAGCCTCCCTGGGAAGTAGGGAATGTCAGAGATGGAACAAACCACAAGTGAGTCATGCCAGTCATGTCACTTTATCTTCTGCTGTATCCAGCAGATATCAGATATCAGAGTATCCAGATATCATAGTGGAAGGGGGTCTAGAAGAATCTCTGTGGAATATAATAGAACTAGTCGCCTTGAGCCATAGGTTTGGATGGTTATTTTTAAGCAGTGTCTGTGCTGATTCCCTCTTCTCCCATCCTGAAGGTGGGAGGTTCTGGGCAGGTTCTCCACCTTAGACATGCAGCTCCAGACTGGTTATTTCCCTCCACCAGCATGTGGTTACATAGGCCAGAGAAAGGGTTCATGGGATGGGCAAGCCCACAGCACCATGAAGGTCTGGGCTCAGGGGCATCATGCCCAGATAGACAACTTCTTTGCACAGTCCTGGAGAGGATTGCGTGAACGGCCATGCTGTCTGTTTTGGGACCCCAAGTCAGAATTCTGTTGATGTGGGAGCTGGGAACAGAGCTCGGTTCTATTAGGGATTTATTGCTTTCAGAGCACTGGAAGAGTGAAATGATGTGGGAAACCCATGTCTTTTAAAAAAAACTATTATCAGAAAGTATGAATCAGTGCAGCCACAGTGGGGGAAATAGGATGAGTGGGAAGGTGCCTTTTTAGCACAGTCGTTCGCTGGTCCCAGCAGCTCTTCTATAGATAACTCTTCTTTCTTCAAGAGACAGAGGCAATTTCCCTTCTCATCATGGTTGAAAGTGTTTGTGCTGTGGAGTCGCAGAGGAGGGTTTGTTCGGTTTTACATGCTGAAGATGAGCTGGAAGGGTTAAAGCTGCCTCCAGAGCAGTTAGCTCCCTCATTTCTCTGTAAGTGCCAATCCACTCTTGGCTTCCGCCTTCCACTGCGTGGGGGGAAACCCTGCCAATTCGCTTGTTCTTGATCATCTACAATGTGCATTCTGCTGCTGACCTTCTCAGGTGAGTTATAGCTGACTTAAGGGCATTTATTTCATATGCTGCTCTGAATTGAGAGTGTTTGGCAAGGAATGGTTATTTGTGCTCATATAATTTTAGGTTTGATGACTTCCACCTCTCAGCAGTTGAATGAAAGCAGCAACTGCTATTTTGTATCATTGTTGTAGAAAGAATGCAAAAGCCCACGGTCGCCAGTGAGGGGTCTTTAATGTCAAGAATTGCAGAAACTTGGAAGAACCGTTCAGTTTTTAAATAAAAGGGTTAGACTCTTCATCAGAGTCACAGGAGAGGAGAGGGATCATGTTTCCAAGTTATCAAAAGTCCAGATGCATTCTTAAAATGGTAGCGTTTTCCTTCAGTTTGAGCCCCCCGGAGCCATGCCAGGTGGAGGATTTGACCCAGAGGGCCATAGGGACAGGGATTCCCCTGGCCCCTGTTGCTGTCTCCGCACTCCCAGTGGCAGAGGGTTCGGGGCCAGGGATCCCTCCCAACAGTTTCTGCCTGCCTGGCCCACATAGGGACTGAAAAGTGGTGTGCCTGCGAGCAGTGCCACAAACCACGTGCCTAAATGCTGTGCTAAAGGGCCCTTGGGTGTGGCCCTTGGGTGGGCTGGGGCAGAAGCCCATTTGAGTTATAGGAGACGGGTGTTTTAGCTGGCGGGTATGGGTGTTCTAGCGTGGTGATTGGCGGGCGGGGGTTTGTAGAGGGAGGTTGTTTGGGGATTAAGGGGGGTGATAGGGTATGTTTCATACCCCCTGTGAGAGCGGAGGGGGAAGGACTGGTTTAGGGAGGGGGGACTGTTTTCCCCAGTGAGAGGGGGCAAGACAAGCCCTGGTGAGGGGGCGCTGTTTGTTTACCACTCAGTGAGAGTAGGAGGTTTGGGGGGAGGGTCTCCCCTGCTGCCTGGGTTGGGCAGCCGGAGGGGGGCTGGGGTTGGGGCCGGGGGGGCATAGCCATTGGGGTAGTGATAGGGTGGGGCAGATACAGTCCCTTTTGGGGGGATTTTAGATATGTGAGATGGGACAGGTGTCTGGTGCCTGTCCCGTTCACCCCCCACCCACCCCCAAGCAGTTGGTGAGGTGGTTCATGATCAGGGGGGCCCTGTTCGTACTTTGATGCTGCTGAATGCGAGGTTGGTAGTTAATAAGGTAACAACTGTCCAGGAACTGATCCTGGGCCAGGCAGCCGACCTCCTCTGTATTATGGAAACCTGGCTGGACACTAAGTCTGGGCCTATTTTAGCTGACCTAGTTCCAGCCAGGTACTCTGTGCAGCATCAGCCACAGTCAGAGGGATGGGGGGCGGCAGTGTAGCCATGATTTCTAGGGAGTCATGGTCTGTTCAGAGGTATCTGGTGCAATTAATATTGGGTATTGAGGGTCTCCATCTTGTGATCAGTTTGGCAGGAGACAGATTGGCAGTGCTGCTTGTATACCGTGCACCTACCTGTACAGCAGCCTCCCTACATGCTCTGATGAAACTGGAATCAGAGGTGGTATTGCTGTCCCCAAAGACATTAGTCTTGGGGGACTTCAATATTCACGCTGATGCTGGCTTTGGAGGAGCGGAGCGTGAGTTCATGGCCGCCATGACAACCGTGGGCTTGTCCCAGATCATTACTGGCCTGCACATGAGGGGGGACAAATCTTAGACCTTATATTTTGCACCGGCCTTGAGGCGGGGGATCTGTTAGTGGGGGAGATATCAGCTGTGCCCTTGTTATGGACAGATCGTTCCCTCCTGAAGACCTGTGTCTCGACGCATGTCTGCCCCCGGAAATATGTAGAACTGATTGTAATGGTTTGCCCCCAGGACTGATGGAACCAGAATGGTTCCAGAATGCTCTGGGGGGGAGAGACCCCCCCCCCCCCGCCCACCCACCCCGATCTTGACGACCATCTCATTGATGACCTCGTCGCCTTCTGGAATACTCTGCTGACTAAGGCCATTAATCAGATGGCTCCTAGGCATCCTCTTCCTAAGTGATAGCACTGTAGGCCTCCTTGGTTTTCTGAGGAACTGTGGTTGCTGAAGCGAGAAGGGTGGCAGTTAGAGTGATGGTAGCGCTGTTCGCATGCTGAAGCCAACAGGTTGCGGCATAGAGCTAGTTTACGAGCCTATGCTGTGGCTGTGCGGGCAGCAAAAAAGGAGTTTGCGTCCGCAAATTTCCATCCAGCAGAGCTTTTCTGGGTGGTGCGGTGGCTGGTTGGTCTGGCCTCCTTCCACCTGAAAGTGCAGTCATCTAGTGCTCACTGTGACATGTTTGTGGATTATTTTGTGGATAAAAATCGCTCGTATTCACCATGACTTCGACGTTGCACTTATACATTAGGGGAACCAGAGGTTATGGAAGCCCCACCTTGTCTGATTTTGTGGAATCCGTTTCAGTAAGTGACACCTGTCAATGTAGGGGATGTTCTTGGGGCAGTCAGGGCCACCTCTTGTGAACTGGACCCGTGCCTGGAGATGTTGGGGCCGCTGCTGGTTGGGGTGGTCAATGCCTCCCTTGGGGAGGGCAGAGTGCAGAGCTGTCTTAGAGGTGGTGGTGTGGCCTCTGCTTAAAAAAACATCACTTGATGTTGACTCCCTTGCCAGCTATCAGCCTGTCTCTAACCTTTCCTTTTTAGGGAAGGTTATTGAATGGGTTGTGGCTTGGCAGTTACAGGAGCATCTGGACTGTGTTGGTTTTCTCGATCCTTCACAATCCAGCTTTCATCTGGGCCATGGCACTGAGACTGTGCTTGTGGCACTGGTTGATGACCTTTCGCCATGAATTGGATCAGGGTTATTCAACCCTGCTGATTCTATTAGACTGGTTGACTGCTTTTGATACCGTTGACCATGAGATGTTGGTGACGCGCCTGCAGGACTGTGAGGGGGTGGGCGGGACGGTTCTTGAATGGTTCCGCTCCTTTCTCACTGGAAGAACTCAGTGAGTGGTGCTCGGGGATTATTTTTCATCATACCAAGACCTCAGCAAGGTGGTGAGGGGGTTTGGCGTGCGGTGTCATCAGTATGCTGATGACACCCAGCTTTACCTCTCCTTTTCATCCGACTCAGACCATTTGACAACTGTGGGGGACTGGATGAGTGCTAACTGACTGAGGTTGAATCCTGACAAGACAGAGGTGATGCTAGTGGGAAAGGCGGTGGAGGTGGCGTCCTCCATTATTGATGGGGTTTGCCCCCTGCTGGTTTCCCAGATTTGGAGTCTGGGGGTGCTCCTCGATTCACAGCTCTGCCTGGATGTCCAGGTGGAGGCTATGGCAAGAAGTGCTTTTTGCCAGTTACATCTGGTACAATGACTTCGGCCGTACGTTTCGGACTCTGACCTGGCCACTATCATCCATGCTTTCATCACCTCTAGGCTGGACTATTGTAACGCGCTCTACATGGTGCTACCCATGGTGATGGCTCAGAGACTGCATCTGGTGCAGAATGCAGCTGCTTGCCTCTTAATGAGGTTGGGCCGTTGGGAGCATATTGCAGCAGTGCTCCAATCTCTGCACTGGCTGCTTATAGTCTTCTGGGCCCGATTCAAGGTATTGGTGCTTGCTTATCAAGTCCTAAATGGCCTAGGCCCTACTTACTTGCTGCACCACCTCACCGTCCTGGATCGGCCCCTGCAGTTGTCCGGGGGTGCCTTCTTCAAGGTCCCTTGAGTCTTCCGGGGGGCCTCGATGGATAGGGCGTACTCGGTGGCTGCACTGAGGCTGTGGAACTCCCTTCCGATTAGCCCCCGGACCGTCCCTCTTTCCAATGAAGCTGTAAGACCTGACTGTTCCACCAGGCGTTTGGCGGGGGAGATGGGTGAAGGGTGGGGGGAGTGGGTTGGGAGGGAGGGTTTTTTTAATGAGTTTTATTTACTTTTAATGTAAGTAAGTAACATTTTTATTTGTTTGGCCATAGGCCGTAACAAAATTTAACAACGAGTTAAATAAAATAAAACTGACAAACAATAATACAAACTATCAGATTTTGTACAGAAACAATAAAATTTGAAGTTCATATTACATTTTGTGACAATGCCCTTCCCAGTGGTTCTGACAGCAGCATTTGGCCCCTACTAGAACTGCGTCCATCCTGCAGAATGGTACTTTTAATGTTTGTTTGTTGTAGTAAGCTGCCCCGAGCTGCTATGTCAGGAGAGGCGAGGTATTACGTTTTTTTTAATAAATAAATAAGTCAGACCAGGGACTGGTCAGAATTTCTTTGCACAAAATTATCTGTTATTTAAACGGAGGTCCCTAAACGGAGGTCTTTGGGGGGTCAGGCCCCCAAGTGGAGCTGCCCCATCTGCAGATGGGGTCGTAATGAGAGCTGAAAAAACAGTTAATCAAAAACAGCCCATATGATGCTTTCCCAGTGGTTCAGGGACACTTACCCATTCATCAGGAAATCTTCCATCATTTTTGTTAACTCAGAAATAACTGGTAATGCTGGGAGTGATGGAAGAGCCCAAAATGCTGGTGTTGTCAAAGTGCTGAAAGGATTGAACATTCACTGATGAAAATTCGAAAAGCTGCAAATTGGTGAAAAGAACTTTGAATGCAAGATCTCATGAATGTTCGGCAAGCTTTCTGAAAAGTTGCAAACTCATGTTGATCCAGGAATGGCCATTCTTGCACCAGGTCTAGTGATATTTGCTGTGTGTTGCAAGCTTTTACTGCTGCCTTGGGACATGGGAATCTATTTAAATCTCAAAATGAGGTCATAGTGGCCAAAAGTTTAAAACTGTTTATTTTTTATAGTTTTCCAGTTTTAGAAACTGCATTTGTCTTTGTCATGACAGCAAAATTCATATCTTCTTTCACCTGGATATTTTAGTCACTTCAGTATTTCGGTACATCACTCACTTCATGGATATGATTTGGTGGAGTTTTTTATTGTGAAGGTGTCTTGTCTATATGTAACAATAACATTAAAAAAATCAGAAAACCTGCCACATAGTACCGCTAAAGTCACCTATGAGCAGCAGGACTGAGAGTCCCTGCAGGATGTGATCCCTGAGGAGTGTGTTGGGTTGCTGCAGGCATCTGTCCCTTTAAAGAGAACTTGCTGCCTCCTTTGGCCACACCCTCTTCTGGGGCTATAAGAGCAGTGAGCTCTGATATCAAGACAGTCTTCTGCTAGCCAGGAATTGAGAAGGAGCTTGAGTTCAGCAGGCTTGGTGTTGGCCAGGGTGCTGGACCCTGTTCCTCCTGGGTAGGAGCTTGCCTTGGAGTCTCGGGTGAGGCTTGGTTGAAAAAGCGGCCAGGAGCCTAGACAGTGACTCGCTGCAGCACCTCGCAGGAAGGCTGATTCAAGTTGCTGTTTGATATTTTGGGACTATGCTGTAAATAAACACTTGATAGCAGAGCCTGATTCTGAGATCTCACCTCATACTGAACATGAAAATACCAATATGATTTGACATGGCAAACAAAGCTGGATGTGAATCCCACCTTGCTAAAGACTGAATTGAGTTTGGTATTCACTCTGGATCTTTGTTTCAGCTCACTTATAAAGTCAGTAGGTGGAAGCTGACTCCCCACCACTGGAGACCCACGTTCACTGCATTTCCCCCATTGCCGCCAGTGGGAAAAACACAGTGAGGACGGGTCCCTGCCTGCTACTGAGCATCAATGATTTTAACACACTATCTTCCTGGTTTGTTGGATCTCTCACTTAATGCAACTCTTGTTGCATTTTAGTTATGGCTTTTGCCCTGTTCACATTTTCCTGAGTGCCTTTTCAAGAGGTCTGGGGGTGGAGAAGGTGACACTGAACTTTAGAAATGAAATGAGGATCTGCGCTAAAGTCTTTCCATTCTGCAGTAGTGTCTGCAACCCCCTTTAAGAACAAGTAAATTGTGCAAGTCGGCACATGAGCAAACCTTCCCACTCCATCACCCTCTGAAAAAGCAAACAAGGATAATAATCCAATGGTCTTTGTTTATTGAAAAGACCCCTTTAGTGCATTTTTAAAAATAATGAGTTCTTGGGAGTGGGAAAACATTATGGCATCCTATTAGCAAATCTTGGTGCAAAGAGACAAAATTCTCATCAACAAAAACTACCCTGCTTCCTATTGAGAAAAGTGTTGGTTACTGAAGCTCTGGAACAAGTGACGCTGCTACTGCCTCCTACAGTTTTATAGCAAGTCTTGCCATCTTTGGAACTTTTTCTTAAAGCACCAGACTATGGTGTCTTGAATCTCAGCTTTCATTTTAAAAGCCCCAGAATAAGGTAAAGATGATAAGGGCTGCCACACTGGGACAGACCAGTGCTCCCATTAGTCCAGTATCCTGTCTCCCAATAGTTGTTAGTTCCACATGCTTCTGAGGGAAGTGCAGAGGAAATGGGGCATCCAGAGTGATCCGTCCTCTGTCAATCACTCCCAGCATTCAGAGGGTATGCCTTTCACCCTAGTGGTTGTGGAGAAAAGTTTGAAAGTGTGACCCCAGTGTATCCCCAAAAGCAAAAGGTGATTCTCTGAAGCTTTGGGTCATGGGTTGCTTTGCACATAAACTGTGCGGAAGTAATTGTAAAAAGGAAGCCATTTTGGAGCATACTAAAATACACTCTGAGGCCAATCCAGTACTTGCACATGCACTATGCGTTGCAACAGTTGTGCAACATTTGCGAGTGCACACCTGGCATACAGTGCATGTGCAAGTATTGCACCTAAAGTATAAATTCAGTTGCCAGAAATTGACTTTCTCTCTCAGGAAATAATACTATGGAGCAGCATTGAAAATAGAATTGATTCTAAGGTACAGGCATCAGTCTGTCTTCGCAGAGAAGTATTCAGACTGACTATGGTGAGCCCTCCACCACACTTTCCATCAGTAGCTGCCTGACAAAGGTCTGGCTTATTGTGGAAATGGAGAGATGGACATGCAAGTTTCGGGACAGAGAAAGAACCTTCCAGGAGATTTGAGACCCCTTTTTACATTCAACTCGGGCCCAGCGGGGGGTCAGAACCAGCAGCGCAGGGCCCCCTCCCTCCCTGCTTTCCTCCTCCTGGAAGCCCCAGCCTTGGCAGGAGCCATAGGGGTGCCCCGCCAGGTTTGGAGGGGAGCAGCGCTGCTGAAGAAGGACCTCGTTCCCCCTCTCCGCCACAGTGACCTGCTTTGGCACAGCCCCATTCAAGCTGCCAGTGCTTCCAGGAGGAGGGATGGAGGGAGCACTGTGGCAGCTCTGGAACAGCTGCCTGTATGGGGCCCTGCTCTGGCACCCACCTGTCCTGAGACCTGCTCCCCTGCCTTCAACGTTTTGCAAGGCCCTTTCCCCTATGGGGCCTGGGATCACCCCCCACCCCTCTATGGCCGGGCCTGGATCCAACTGTTAGCCAATATTAAAGAAAGACGCTAGGATTGTTTTTATGGCAGGGGGTGGTTATTGGGTGGGCTCAGAATGGGGAAAGAAGAGGGGAGTCCAGATTGTGGAACTATGGCATGGATCTATCACCATAAATGCTTGCCCTCATCTCTACTTCCTTGCTGTGAGCTTTGTCTTTCGGAGTTTGAGAGTTTCCTGGTGCAGCAGGGCACAGCCTTGCAGGGCTGCTGCCCCTTTAATAGCAGAGGGTGTCAGCAACAGGCTGTTTAAAGACTGGTGAGGGCTTGGCAGAGCCAGCCCAGCAGGCAAAGGGAAAATACAGCAGAGATGTAACAGAGAGTGGGTCAGGATACTGGTGCTTTAAGGGTTGGAAGCTTGGGAGGCTGGCCACACCCAGTCTGTTGTATATAAGAAGGAAGCCAGAGAAGGCTTCAGTCTATGCCTGACTGGAGAAGCAGAAGCACCTCTTATCTTTTCTGGAGCCTGGATCCCTGCATTAACCTTTTCTGTGGCTCTGAAGGCGTAGAGGGATAAGCAAGTCAACCTGATTGGAGTGCTGAGTTGAGGCCCTGTAACTGTTGAGTATTCAGCCAGAGGATTGGTGCCTGGCTGAGCTGGGACTAGATAGGGTTGGGGTTGCCGGAGGGCTGCTTCTTGGCATTAGTTAAAGTCCTGAGAGACATTCTCTGCTGGAGACTGTGTATATGTCTAGGAGTAAAGACTGTGATGAGCTGATCCCCATGAAGCTTTAAAGCCCTAAACGCCTTGGGCCCCACCTACCTGCAGGACCACCAGGGCCGACCTTAGAAATTGCGGGGCCCAAGGCAAACACAGAATGTGGGGCCCCCTCAGCTCCACGCACTTCCCACAGTCCCTCCACTTTCCCATGGCTCCTCCCACTTTCCTGTGGCCCCTCCCATTTTCCAAGGCCCCGCCCACTTCCATTTGACAATTAGAGAATTGTCATATAAGTTATTTTTAACTTGTCAGTACAATGTGCTCCAAAGAACATTTAAATCTGGTTTAGATGAAAGGACGCCCAGGACACAGATATGATTAAAAGGCAAATACTCTTATTTAAAACACAGGAGGGCATGCACACAATGGATAGGGACAGATTATCCATGGCCTGAACCCTCCTTCTCTTGAGCATATTCCTATTACACTCCCAACACAGGAGTTCAAACGTAGATCCAGTTGATCAAACATAGATCAGACAACCCCCACACAGTCACAGCACCCCCCATGAAAGCAGGGATGAGAAACTGAACCTCAGGCTCAGAGCAGCCAAACAGCTCTCAGCAAGATTTTGTCAGTGTGACCCCTTTCCAGTTCTTGGATTTAAGAATCTTAAGCACCAAAGCACTGAAAATCCAGTTAAACATATCAAACAACAACTCCCCCATGATCACAGCACCCTCCAGCCCCTCCCCAAACCACCTCCCAGATGGCCCCACTCTACTCCCAAAGCCCAACAGAGGGGGGCAGCAGCAGCAGCACAAATGTGCTCCTATCAGGAAAGAGGAGGAAGGAGTATTGGTCAGGTGGCCCTTACCTCAGCTGCTGCTGGGCCTGGGTCTTCTGGGAGCCGGGCTGGAGATCAGTCCAAGGCTGGCAGGCTTAGGTTGCTAGGCAGGAGGGGACAGCAGGAACGTTCTGCTGGGCCTTTCCTTGGGTGGGGGGTGGCTCCCTTTCCCCCTCCAGGAGCCATGGGGGAGTGGGGGCAGCTATCGGGGCGAGAGGGGGACAGCCATAGGAGGGGTAGCGGGAGCAACTCCCTCTCGTGCGCGCGCACACACACTCACCCACACATACCCTTCTCTTACACACATCTCTCTCACACATTTATTCTCTCATGCACACTCATTCATTCACTCTATCTCACACATGCTCTCACCTCTCTCGCGCACACACCCATTCAAGCTCTCGAATACCCTTTCACCTCTCTTCCACACACACCCATTCAAGCTCACATACGCTTTCACCTCTCTCTCTCACACCCCTGTTCAAGCTCACACACACGCTTTCACTTTTCTCTCACCCATTCATACTCACACACATCATGCTCACTTCTCTCTCTCACACTCACACCCATTTAAACAAACTCTTAGACACACACTCATTTAAACAAACACACACACACACACTGACTGTCTTGGCCACACGCTGCACTGCCTTCTCCGGCCCGGGTCCCATCCCGACTCCAGCCATACCACCTCTGACTCTCACTCCGCCACCACTCCCACCTCCTCTAGATCCCATGCTGCAGCGCTGCCACCAGCCGCTGCTGCTCTGTCCGGGCCCGGCTCCTCATCCTCCTGACTCCGCTTCGCCACCGATGCAACCGCTCGCATCCGCCACCAGCCGGAAAGCGTTCCTGTGCCAGGAAGTTGCATAAAGCAACTTCCTGTGAGGAGAGGGGGGATGTGAGGGAGCAAGGAGGTGGAGCCATGCCAGGCGGGCGAGGATTGGAATGGCTGGGGTAAGTCATGTGGGGCCCTGCCAGAGGCCAGGAGGAAGGACTCCGGGGCAGTGTTGTGGGTGGATCAAGTGGTGGTGGCAGCGGGGCCCCGCACGACAAGCATGCATGCTGCCCGCCCTCCCTGACACAGCAGCTAGTAGTGCGGACAGGGCCGCAGCGCCCCCCCCCCAAATTAATTTAAAAATAAATTAATTTTAAAAAACAAAACCCAGCCCAATCGCAGGGCCCCTCCAAGGAGCAGGGCCCAGGGCAGCTGCCCCATGGTAAGCTGCCTCACCCTCCGAGTCCTGGGTCGGCCCCTGCAGTTGGCCGGGGGCGCCCTCCTCGGGGTTTCCCGGGTGTCAACCACGAGGAGGGTGTTCTCTGTGGCTGCAGCGCGGCTGTGAAACTCCTTCCCGTTGGAAGTCCACTTGACCATCGACCTCCCCTCTTTCCACAGACAGTGTAAGACCTGGCTGTTTCACCCAGCCTTTACCAAGGGAAATTGGGGTGGGGGGGTTGGCTTAGGGTGGGTATGGGTTGTTTTGTTTGGGGATTTTAGGTTGTTTTTAATTTTAGCTTTATTGCTGTGTTTTTTTAATATGTTTTAAAATGTTAGCCGCCCCGAGATGCCTGAGGCAGGCGCATACGTTTTAATATAAATAAATAAAGTTTGTGATTCTTGGGGCTTGATCCTGTGGGGATTTACCCCAGGGCGGCACCACCCTGTTACACCTGGATTTATAGACCAGACCCAGGGACCGTAAAGGAACCCAGTAAAAAACAGCTATGGGGTAGTTTTGACTCCAGGCCATAGTTTCCCCATCCCTGATCTAGACTGAACAGGAACCTAAAGTTGTGTATTGTGTGAAGTATTTCAAAACCAAAATAAAGTGAATTTTTAAAAAGCAGAAAGCAAAGCAGGAAAAATACATTGAGCTTTGGGGCAAAGGTGGGGAATAAATAAATAGTTAAATCTCATTATTCCTCACTCATGGTTTATAAATATTTGGAGTTGGTAGCACTACGGCCGTGACCAGTGTGTCTGCATTTGGAACATGCTTTGGGATACTTGTGAACGAAAGGCTGTAGATAAATGTAACATGTTATAGTGGAACACCGAACATACAAAGTGGTTGGAGGAGATAAAAGCTTCCAGGTTTGCAGCTGCCCATAATCACAGAACTACTGACTCATAGAAACTCCCGTGATTCCATGGTTGAGAGGGACATGCTGGATCTGTAATACTAAAATGTTTGTAGTAATAGTGAGATCTGTAACACCGAGGTTCTACTGTGTTAATTATTTAAGCTCTGGTCCTGTAGAAACTTACACATGGGCTTGACTTTATACATTGCAAGTTGTCCCATGTAGGAAAATCTTTGCAAGACTGGAGCCTTAAAGTGTAGATTGTCTGTTAATCTGCATATGAGTTTCCTAGCACAATGAGACCCTGATCTCAGCTGAGACTAGAATGGAATCAAATGTGCCAGTGGGTATTTGCAAAGATTATTCTTATATTTGGTCTTACGAATGAAGATCTGAATAAAATTTCATTAGCTATAGGATTGTTAATTTGGTGATTTAATTTTGATTACCTTAGTAAGTTTGTTTACTTTTGTTTTGCTATTTTATTAGTTTATTTCAATACTTCATTAACTTCATTTGGCGTTATTGTAAATGACACTGTTGCGCTATTAACGCAATAGCACTAAATGCTGCTATATTCAAAATAATTATAGTGGTACTATTTATTTAGTTTTATAACCCACCTTTCCCACCCCCCAAAGGCTCAGAACAGGCAAAATTTAAAAAACAACAAAAACAGATATACATAAAATACGCAAAAAATTAAACAAGCAAAAATATATTCCTATTGACATAACTCCCTGGACTCTATTCCCACCTGTTAAATGCCTGGCCAAATAAACAGGTCTTACGTTGCCTTTGAAAATGCTCAGACTTGGTCAAATCTCCAAGAGAAGGAAGTTCTCAGCAGCCACCGAGAATGCCTCTCTCTCTGCTGCCTTGCTCGTACAGTGATGAAACTTACAAGAGGGCGCCCCTGGCAGATCTTGGGGACTGCATTCACAGGCCTTCAGCTACTTAAGGCTCAAGCCATTTAAGGATTATATTGCAAAATCAGGATTGTATTCGATCACATTATGAAATTTTGTGTGCTTACTTACCTTTGGGCCTTCTGCTTCCCCCCCCAATTTGGGTGAAATTTACCTTTGGGATCAAACGTCATTAAAAGGGGACTAATACACACAGGATGATGGCAAAAGCCTTCTCTACAGAGACAGCCAGACTAGAAAAGAGGCAGGGGCAGGTTCTGTCATACGCAGACCTCAAAGAAGATAAAGTAGGAAACATATTGACTGCAGCTGCACTCCCTGCTCATGGCTCCACCCTCTTCTCCCTCCAGCTCTTCCCTTCTACCCTCTCGACCCCTGATGCTATTTGGAATGAGCACTTGTGGCAGGAAGGCTCTGACCCTGCTCAGCAGTGTCTTCGCTGTTTGCGGCTTGGGGCTCCTCGGCATCGCGGTGAGCACCGACTACTGGCTCTATCTGGAGGAAGGAATCATCTTGCCCCAAAACCAGAGCACTGAAATCAAAATGTTGCTGCACTCGGGCCTCTGGAGGGTCTGCTTTTTGGCAGGTACAGTGCTTCCTAAACAAAGAATGTGATTTCCCTACCAGTCTACATGGGGTAATAATTCCCGCCTTCCCAGAGCTTTTGTTAGGTCCACTTCTTTAGGGTGAGAGTGTATTTTCAGACCATCTGTCTTGGCCCATGGATCCTCAAGCACCTGAAAGAGTGAATTTGGGGGGAAGGGAGTGGAGATGAAGGCATGCACTCAAGGATAGTGGATGGATCCATGGCCTAGATCCATCATCTGGACCCTCCCATTCCTTCCCCTATCCTGAGCACAACCCTGTCCCCAACTCCCATCTGGCCCATGGAACTTGTACTAATTTTGAAAGTAGTCTATGGGATGCTGTACTGTTTGTGTTGCTGATCATTCCTCCATGCCTTGGGGATTGTACTGTTCTCTGGAGGTCTCCCCGTTATCCATTTTTGGAGTGATCAGCACAATGAGAGTGTTGTATCGATTGAGCTGATGTATTTCCTCTGCCAAAACTCTCATCCACGCCCTAATCATCTCACACCTCGACTACTGTAACCTCCTCCTTGCTGACCTTCCCCACTCTCACCTTTCTTCCCTCATCTCTGTTAAAAACTCTGCTGCCAGGATCACCCACCTAGCCCATCGCTTTGACCATGTGCAGCCTCTCCTCTCCTCTCTCCACTGGCTCCCTCTTCCTGAGCGTATTCTGCACAAGCTCCTCGTCTTCACCTACAAAGCCCTTCACAACCTCGCTCCCCCCTACCTCTCTGCCCTGATCTCCCTCCGAACCCCTGTTTGAGCACTCCGCTCCTCTTCCATCCCCTCCCTCACCCTCCCACGCCTCCCCTGCTCCCCCAACCGCCTTCGTCCCTTCTCCCTTGCTGCCCCACACGCCTGGAATTCCCTCTCTGCCCTCGTCCACCTTACCCCCACCCACCACACCTTCAAGTCCCTCCTCACAACCCACCTCTTCTGCTCCGCCCTTCCTAATTCCTGCTAATCATCCCCACCCAGGATTATCCCCCACCTGTAATCTGTAAACTCCCAATTTACTGTAACCAAGCCAAGAAAGTGTACCTGAGTTCTCACATCCTCATGAATGTCGCTTTCCTTGTTTCTCCCTCTATTCCCCCTTCCCTGTCTCCCCTCCCCCTGTCTTTAGATTGGAAGCTCTCGGACAGGGACCGTGTCTATCTTATTTTTTGTAAAGCACCAGGTACATTGCTGGCGCTATATAAATGCTTATAATAATAATAATAATAATAATAATTAATTACATGAGACCAGCTAGCAGCATCCTCTGGGCTATTTTTCCTTCCACTAGTGACACTTTAAAGGCCAAAGGGACGGCTTCCACAAAGATACAGTAGCTAACAGGTATCTTTCTTCAGCCTGGACATCACTCCTTAGCATTTTGCCAAAAAAAGCAAGTTTCTGCTGCTTGGTTTAATTAAATCCATCTGTTTTATTGCACGTGTAATAGCAGCAATTCTCCCTGCAGGTGAGGAGCGTGGTCGATGTTTCACCATAGAGTACGTCATGCCCATGAATGTCCAGCTGACATCCGAGTCAACAGTCAGTGTGCTAAGTAGGTGATTTTATCTTTTTTATCCTTTATTCTACAAATGATTGAAGGGAGCATTAGGAAACTACACCAGGATTCATAATAAAAATGGAGATTTCTGGTTGGCTATCTGTGTTGTGATGCATTGGTATGTATATATGTGCAGGTACCTGGGTCAGATTGTAGACAAAACAGGGAAAGACATCCAACGGCAGGCCAACATTGTGGTCAGGAAGAATGCTGCTGAGTCAAGCTATGGAGTCTGACGCTAAATAACCAAGCCAAACAGATACGCAGGAGTCAGGAGTAGAGTAACCAGAGCTGAGACAGGAGCAGAGAAGTCCAAGACAATTGGGGGCTGGGCTCAGGTGAAGCAAGGGTCCAAGGCAGGAACTGGAACAGGACGGGGTCAAAGCAGAAGGCTGGAGCAGGAACTAGACAGGGCCACAGGTCTGGGTAGCTGCTACATTGTCTGGACAACTTCTATTTCCTGTTTCACCCTTGTACAAGCTGGCAGCCAGTAGCAGGGCAGCATCAGAGGTTAGGGAGAGGCAAGAGACATTTAATTCTGTGAGTGACTCCCCCGTGGTAGAGCAGCTAGAACGTCTGCTTGGAGCCCTAGATGTCTGGGTCAGCAAATCCGTACAGAAAGATGGTTTTATAGGGTGGGGGCCAAAAGAGGCAGTTGTCTCTGATCCTTTCTGTTTAGGAAGCCGTGTTATGGGGGCTGGATCCCTCAGCTGTCTCTTTCAAGACTGGTCTTGAAAATCACTCATTGCTATTGGCTCCGCTAAGCCTCAGACATAGACAATGAATGACTAGGAGCTCAGTTCCCCCCTTCCAATCTTGAAAGAGATAGTTGAGAGTTCTGGTCACCACAAGCACTCCCAAGTGCCATGGCTGGGGGGGGGCACTATAGAAAAAAACCACAATAATTTAAAACAAACTGCCTTTAACTGCTCTGTTTGGGAGGAACAAGCTGCTTGAAGCAGAGAGGAGATGCCTGATGTCAGGGAAACCCCACCAGAAAAATGGAAAATGCAGTACTACAGCAGCAGAGATGGAAGGAACTTCTTTTCCCTAGTGGTAAAGGGAGCCTCCAAAACCCATCTGCTCCAGGCCTCTAAAGTCTTATAACAGCCCTCAATATTGATAGAAAGCGATTCCATTCATTGATAAGAACATAAGCAGTGCCGTACTGGGTCAGACCAATGGTCCATCTAGCCCAGCATCCTGTCTCCAACAGTGGCCAATCACGGTGGCTTGGGAGAAGCACCCAACAGGTCACAATGGGGGATCCATTCCCTGTTGTTTTCCCCCAGCTCCCGTCATGTTCCCTGATCCTGTCTGGCTAATAGCTGCTAATGGACCTATCTTCCAGAAACTTGTCCAAACCTCTTTTAAACTCAGCTATAGTACTGGCCCTTACCACAGCCTCTGGCAGTAGATTCCACAACCCAATTATACGCTGAGTGAAAAAATATTTTCTTTTATTTGTTTTAAACTTGCCACCCATGAGTTTCATGGAGTGTCCCCTAGTTCTAGTACTAGCTGAGAGGGTAAATAACTGCTCCTTGTTTATTAGTTCCACACCACTCATGATTTTATAGACCTCTATCATATCTCCTCTCAGTCGTCTCTTCTCCAAACTGAAGAGCCCCAACCTACCAAGCCTCTCCTCATACGGGAGCCCTTCCATGCCCTTGATCATTTTTGTTGCCCTTCTCTGTACCTTTTCTAGTTCAGCTATGTCTTTTTTGAGATGGGGCGACCAGAACTGCACACAATATTCGAGGTGCGGTCGCACCATTGATTTGTATAGAGGCATTATGACATCCTCAGTTTTATTCTCTATCCCCTTCCGAATAATTCCTAACATTCTGTTTGCTTTTTTGACTGCTGCTGCGCACTGCGCTGTGGATTTCATTGTATTGTCCACAACCACCCCCAGATCCTTTTCCTGAGTGGTAACTCCTAGCTTAGTACCCAGCATTGTGTACGCATAGTTTGGATTATTTTTCCCTACGTGCATCACTTTGCACTTGTCCACATTAAATCTCATTTGCCATTTAGATGCCCAGGCACCCAGTGTCGTAAGATCCTGTTGCAGTTCCTCACAGTCTGCTCGTGTTTTAACTACCTTGAATAACTTGGTGTCGTCTGCAAATTTGATCACCTCACTCTTAACACCCTTTTCCAAATCATTAATGAATACATTAAACAGCACCGGTCCCAATACAGATCCCTGAGGCACACCACTTTTTACATCTCTCCATTGTGAAAACTGACCATTTAGTCCTACCCTTTGCTTTCTATCTTTTAACCAGTTTCTGATCCATAGTAAGACACTACCTCCTATCCCATGACTTTTTAATTTTCTCAAGAGTCTCTCATGAGGGACCTTATCAAATGCTTTCTGGAAATCCAGGTACACTATATCTACTGGGTCTCCCTTGTCCACATGCTTATTTACACCCTCAAAGAATTCCAACAGGTTAGTGAGGCATGACTTACCTTTACTAAATCCGTGTTGACTCTTCCCCATTAAGCCATGTTTGTCAACATGCCCTGTAATTCTGTCCTTAATGATGGTTTCCACCATTTTGCCCGGCACAGACGTCAAGCTTACTGGTCTGTAGTTTCCAGGATCGCCTCTGGATCCCTTTTTAAATATCGGGGTTACATTTGTCACCCTCCAGTCCTCGGGTACAGTGGCAGATTTTAGTGACAGGTTACAAATTACTAACAGTAGGTCTGCGATTTCATATTTGAGTTCCTTCAGAACTCTGGGGTGAATGCCATCTGGCCCTGGTGACTTGTTAGTATTCAGTTTGTCAATTTGCCCTAGAACATCCTCCAACGTCACATTGATTTGTAACAGCTCTTCCAATTCCTCGCCCACAAAGCAAGGATCCGGCGTGGGTACCTCCCCAAAATCCTCCGCAGTGAAGACCGACGCAAAGAACTCATTCAGCTTCTCTGCAATGTCCTTATCCTCCCTGAGCGCCCCTTTTACTCCCTTGTCATCTAATGGCCCAACTGACTCCCTAGCAGGCTTCTTGCTTCTGATGTATTTGAAAAAGTTTTTGTTGCTTGTTTTTGCCTCTTTAGCAAGCCTCCCTTCAAAATCTCTCTTGGCCTGCCTTATTAACACTTTACATTTACGTTGCCAGTGTTTATGCTCTTTCGTATTATTTTCATTGGGACTAGCCTTCCATTTCTTAAAGGATGCCTTTTTGGCTCTAATAGCCTCCTTCACCTCCCCATTTAACCACAGTGGAAGACTTTTGGTCTTCCTGCTTCCTTTTTTAACTTGCAGGATGCATTTAATCTGGGCTTCCAGAAGGGTGCTTTTAAACAGCCTCCACGCCTCTTGCAAACTTGTAGCCCTTGCAACTGTGCTTTTTAGTTTCTTTTTAACTAGTTTCCTCATTTTGTCATAGTTTCGCTTTTTGAAGTTAAATGCTACTGCTGTACTTTTGTTTGTCTTTCTCCCTCCAGAAATTATGTCAAATGTGATCATATTCACTCCAATGAAAGTGAATGTCCCACAATGTCCTATTGGCAGAGAAGTGCAGTTCGTACCCCTACAAGGGAACTGAATCACTACTGCAGTAACTGCTCAGTCACTACCACCCCAGTTAACTACCTTGCAGAAAGATATATGGCTTTGGGAATGGAGCAGCATACCTTCAACTGTAAATCCTTTTGATTTTTGTAACTTTTTTAGTGTGAACTTCATTGGCCCATTTTTAAGTACTCTTGCAGCCATCTTCCAGGAAAATGCGATGTCATGTTTTCATGTGTAGATAAACAAGTATGCAAATAATAACAGACATTTTCTTGACCAGTTGGTTGGGATGTGTGCGTGTGTGCAAGGAAGGGGCGAGGGGAAGGACTCCACAAATCAGGAGATACAAAAGACCTTCCCTTTTCCAATTCTCCTGTCTTGCAAGGAAGAATGAGTCCTTTTTCCTTATTTTTTATGTCCCCTTCTTTCATGTAGAAATGATTCGTTCTGCTACTCCTTTCCCATTGGTCAGCCTCTTCTTCATGTTCATTGGGTTTATACTAAGCAACATTGGACACATCCGGCCTCACAGGACCATCCTGGCTTTTGTATCTGGCATCTTCTTCATTCTGTCTGGTGAGTGTCCTTGTTATGCCGTTACCATTGAATCTGTTCCTGTTTTAGCTTTAGCTTGAGGTCTTTGTCTTTGGGGCTGAAATAATGGCAGCATGTAATGGTGCCAGAATTGCACCAGTAGAAGCTAGCATTATTTATTTATATTTATTTATTTAAATTTCTACCCTGCCCTTCCTCTAAGGCTCAGGGCAACTTATATAATTAAAAACACAAAATACAATAAAAATTTCCTTTAAAAAAACCCAAAACTTCACCACTAAACTCACCTAGTCCAACCCCTATCCCCACCTGCTGAACGCTTTGCTAAAAAGAAAAGTTTTACACTGCCTCCAGAATATGCTCAAACGCTGACCACTTTCTAACGTTTGTTAATATGCACCCTTAAGCACTGCGGGAAAGTCCAGGACTCAAATGAAGCACATCTTCCATCTTGTGAGAAGGACAAAAGTGCAGATCTTAGGGTAGTGAAAAAGTATTCTGCTGGATGCGCATGTTTGCCGGTAAAGGTCCGTCCTTCTCACAAGATGGAAGCTGCATGTCATTTAAGTCCCGGACCTCCTCGCGGTGCCAAAGGGTGCATATTAACAAATGTCAGAAAGCACCCTCAAGCTCTGACGGGCCTCTGGGGGAAGGGAGAGTCACAATATTGGGGCTGCAACCAAGAACGCCTCTCTGCAGGCCCTTCTGGTATGAACAAGATTGCTAGGTGGTACCTAGCCAACCACAGAGGTCACGGTGGAGCGCTCCTGGCCAACCACAGAGGTCACTGTGGAGCATGGTAGAAAGGCGGTCTTTCAGATCTGTGGACCAAGGTCATTTAGGGCTTTAAAGGTCAAAAACAGCACCTTGAATCGTACCCAGAAAACTATGGGAAGCCAGCGCAGACTGTAAAGCACTGGTGTAATGTGCTCATGGTGACCCACCCCTGAAAGGAGCCGGGCTGCCGTGTTCTGCGCCAGCTGCAGCATCCAAACAATCATCTAGGGCAGCCCCACATAAGAGCATATTAAAGTAAACTAGCTTTGAGGTAATGAAGGCATGGATAATGGTGGCCAGTTCTGAATCAGAAAGAAAGGGTCCTCATCCAGTCCCCCGCAGCTGCCAGTCATTGAGTAAGCACCAAGACTGCAGGACCTCGGTGGGATGAAAAAGAGATGTATGGCACTTCACTTCAAACCTCCGAATGATCTTGCCCAGCAGCCTTAGATACACATTGAACAAGAGGAGCGACAAGAAGGCACCCTGCTGGACAACCACAGCGGAGGTCCCGAAGGGATAATAAGCAATCTCCCATCACCACCTGTTGGAACCTCCCCACCAGGAACGACTAGAACCAGTCAAGAGCAGTCCCATGCACCCCTGCCAAGTCCTGCAGTCGTGTCAACACCACCTCATGATCACCTGTATCGAAGGCCGCTGAAAGGTCTAACAAATCAACAAGGCACAGTTTCCTTTGTCAACCTCCAAGCATAGATTATCGATTAAAGCCACAAGTGCAGTCTCTGTGCTGGTGTCCGACAAACTACCCTCCCAGAGGGCGGCATTGACAACTCCAGCCAGCAATGGCCCCAGCATCTCCCGGTGAACGGGCAAAGATTAAGCATGCATGCACTTTGGCAAATCCTGACTTTGGCCTGACTCTTTGATTTCACCTGTGCTGTGATCCCATAAATGATGTTCACTTCAGTATTCCCAAATTCACATATACAAAAATAATAAACCATAAAAAGCAGCCACAGACCAGAGGTTTTCCACCACGGCTGTAGAATGTGCAAAGTGTCTTAACCTTTATTTCAGGGATCCCTAGACAAAGGGTGTTAACTAACATGATGTGGACACGGTTTGCCCAGCTCTGGCTTTCCCGGGCCAGTGCCAAACCCATGTGTCTATTCTGGGCCTGGGTGGGTGCTTCTGGTTTTGTGCCCACATTGGCTCAACGTGGGGGGTTGCCATGGCAGCTAGCCGGGGCTGCCCATCCTGGCAGGGGGCAGGCTGAGGGAATGTTTGATTCCGTTCCCTGACCTGACCCAGCTGGGAGTGGCAGGGACAGCCTTCCGCCCCTGGACATACAGCCGCAGTGGCAGCTGCACGTTTGTTTTCACCCAAAGAACCAACATTTATTTATTTATTTGAATCAATTTATACACCGCCCTTCCCACAGTGGCTCAGGGAGGCTTACAACCCACAACAACAGCAATAAAACAGTAATAAAATACATACAATAAAAACTCCCACTCACCCTCAAAAGCCCTCCCCACAGCCTTCAACTCCACCCCAAACCTCCCAACTGACCCATATCCCTGCTTTTTCAAATGAAAAAGTTTTGCACCTCCTCCAGAAACTGCTTAGCCCTGAGCTCAAGCAAACCTCCCAGGGAAGGGAGCGCCACAAAACTGGGGCAGCAACCCAGAATGCCCTCCCACGCCCCCCCATCCTATGGATGACGACAGCAGATGGAATCTGCAAGAAGGTACCCTCAGCCGACTGTAGCAACCGCAATGGAATATGGTAGGAAATGTGGTTTTTCAGATATTTAGAGCCCAGCTGGTTTAGGGCATTATTACTCCCAACGCGTATCTAATCATAAAAGGTTTTCAAAATCCTGAGCAAACAACAATTCTTGCTAGTCCTTCCTTTTTCTCTCTATCTTTGAGGAGCATAAGCAAAGGGATTTTTTTTCCCCTCTATAATTTTCAGCATGCCTCAGGAATATAATTAAGCAGACTGGATAGTATTTTCAAAAGCACCCGAATAATTGAGGAATCTAAACCTCATCTTTAAAAGTGACTTGGTATCAGGCCCATTACTGGACTTCCATATCTCCTCTCCCATCTTCCCCCCACCGTTGATAGGCCCATGTGGTATTTTGTGACTTCTAAGAGTTGAGGATTTTTTTAAATGTATGGAATGGCATGCTGGGAAACTATTTGCATAATTTGAATAATTCTGGTTTCAGAATCTGGATTATCTGCTTGCAGAATTTGGGGGAAATAATTGAAGATTATGGAGCCCTGATTGAGTTGTCTGGGGTAGTTTATTATTTGCTATATTTTTGCATCTCTCATAGTATCCCAATAAAGAGGTTGCTATTGTGTGTTATATTTTAGTTTACAGTTTTGCAGATTGGCCGAGTTTTCAGGAGGATGCTTTCTAACTGGCACTTTCCCCCTGGCTCCTCTCTTTTTCAGGTTTGTCTCTGGTTGTGGGGCTGGTGCTGTACATTTCTAGCATTAATGATGAAATGTTAAATCAGACCAAGGACTCGGAGACTTATTTCAGTTACAAATATGGCTGGTCTTTTGCTTTCTCTGCTATCTCCTTCCTCCTGACAGAGGTATGTGCTGGCTTTTGAGCTCTCTGAAATGCCTGTATGAAATACCGTCTGCTGTTGGGAAGTAAAATACTGGCTTTTGGCCTAAGCTTTTTGAGCGCTTTGCAGAAGTGGTTATGAAAAAGGAGCTTGCAAGGTTTTTTTTAAAGGTGAGTTTTTTTAGGAGTCCCCGACCCTCCGTTGTACACATCCTCGGGCAGAGTGAGTTTGTGTGTGCACAGCTTTGTCTGTGTGTACAATCCTAGGAGCAGTTGCTTTTGCCAAGAACAGAATGCTGTCAGAGCGTGCTCACCGGCAGGCCTGCAATCAATGTGAGGACATTTTTAGAACAACTTGTTTTGATTAATTTACCTTCAGTGCAACCAGTTTGATTTCTGCGGAAGCATTGCCTTCTATTCCGGACTCTCCAGGGGCTTTTACTAACATTAATTTGGCCTCACAGCCTATTTGGGATAAAGCTATTGATTAAAGATGCTGAAGGAGAGCTACAGATTGACCCAGCATGCACACTGAGTCATTGGCAGGGCAGGGAATACAACTATGGTCTCTGGATTATTATTATTATTATTATTATTATCTAGCATCTCCATAAGATTTTCAGTGTTTGAAGTGCTTTACGGGTCTTACCTAGTCACCTTCACATCAGCCTTGTGAGGTATAGGGTGATGATTTATTCATCAGGATAAATGAAAAACTGTCCGATGAATAAATCATCACCCGGTATATTTTCCAGATGGGGAACTGAGGCTGAGAGAGAGTGACTTGCCCAAGGCCATCTAGCGAGGGCACGGCTAAGATGGGATTGGAACCCTGGTGCTCTCCTAGGTCCAGCACCTTATCAGCGATGCTGCACCAGCTCACTACACCACCAGGCTGGCTACTCACTGAACCACAGCCCCTCCAGAACTGCAGGGGGCAAATGCACTTGCTGATAGTGCTTTCAGATGTCACGAAAATATGACTTGAAAAGCTATAGGAAACCGCATTGGGGGTGGGGGGTGCTTTCACCAGGGACTTCGTGATGTCTAAATTGTTGTTTCAAGGGTTACCCCAGTGGTAACCACAGGGTCACTTTTCAAGTGGCTACTACTAGATTACCCCATGATACAACTGTTCAGACATCACAGAGCATCATAATGGAACACATACACACCTGGAGTTACTATGTGATACTTTTTGGTGTTTCAGACTACATTTTTCTTGATTTTTGTTTTTCTTTTTCTTTTCTAAACCACCCTTGTACGTCTTCTCCCCGGGCCCTTACGTGTGGAGTCCTGCAGGGATCCATTTTGTCCCCTCTCCTGTTTAACATGTATATACAACTGCTGTGTGGGATTGTGAGAGGATTTGAAGTTTGGTGTCATCAGTAGGCTGGTGACACCCAACTGTACCTCTCGTTTTCATCTGACCCAGGCCCGGCACTCTTGGTGTTTACCCAGTGCCTGGCTACAGTGGGGGATTGGATGAGAGCAAGCTGTCTGAAATTGCATCCCGACTAGACGGAGGTGATGCTGTGGGTAAGAGCGAGGGAGTGGAGGCCCCCATCATTGATGGAGTGCATCCCTCCCTGGTTCCTCAAGTTCGGAGCCTTGGAGTCCTCCTTGATTCACAGCTCCACCTGGATGATTAGGTGGTGGCTGTGGCGAGGAGTGCGTTTGGTAAATTGCATCTGGTCCAGCGTCTTTGACCGTACAGCTCGGGCTGCAATTTTGTCTCTATCATCCATGCATTTATCACCTCGAGAACGGGCAACGCGCTCTACATGGGGCTACGCCGGGCTGCAGGTGGTGCAGAAAGCAGTGGCGGGAGCACATAACACCGGTGCTCCAATCTCTGCACTAACTGCCTACATAGTCTTCCGGGTTCAATTCAAGGTGTTGGTTATTACCAGGGCCCCGAGGGAAACGCAGGTCTGCGATTCGCAGATTTCCCACGGAATTCCCCTCCCCCCGCGGAATCTCCTGCCCCGCTTACCCCAGCGCAGAATTTCCAGCCTGCGCTGGGGGGACGCGGGGCAGGAGATTCCATGAGGGGAGGGGAAAGAAAAAACCCTCGGGGCTTCCCCTCCCCAGCCTCCAGAGCTTGCCTCCCCCGCTTTAGATAATTAATTAACTTACCAGAGACGGCAGCAGCAGCTGCTCCGTCCAGCGCGCTCGTACTTCCTGCTCGTACTTCCTGGCCCCTCCCGACGGGGCCTCTCAGGGCGACGCAGCCGGATGACGTCATCCGGCTGCGTCGCCCTGAGAGGCCCCGTCGGGAGGGGCCAGGAAGTACGAGC
>QEPC01010657.1:2037439-2048153 GCA_003113815.1 Sphenodon punctatus | reverse complement strand
GTGAAAGGGCCTTCGGGCCAGAGCACAAGCCCCTCCCCCTCCTGGGGTACCCTCCCCCGAACCACAGCGTGAAAGCCCTTGATTCCCATTGTCAGCCCTACCGGGGCCCCCTCCCTGGCTCCCGTCACTCCTTTCCCCACTGCTATCTACCCCTTCCCACCCCCCATGGCGTGGAAGTGTGTCTGGGTGGATTCCCTCCTCATTGAATGCTCTGAGCCCTATGATGATAGGGGCCTCTGCTCTTGGTGCGAAAGCATACTGAGCGGCCCACATTCTATCCTGACGGGCAACTGGGGGCCTTGCGTAACGTGCAGAGCAGTGTGTGTGTGCAGGGTGTGTGGGCCTTTTCCCTCCGTACCCCCCCACCGTGACAAGAACTCACTTGATTGCCCTGAACCAATCTGAAAGGGTTTCAGGGGTGTGGGTCCTGTGTTAGTGTCTCCTCATTGGATGTGCTATAGTACCACCCATTTAATGGTTGTCTATAAAAAGAGGGCTATTTTGGAGGGGTGGACTGTCTTTTTCAGACTGCAAAGAATCACAGTAATGCTCTGAATAAGGTTGCTTTATGGCTTTCAGACCAAGATGCTTGTATCCTACACAAACCTGATGCAAACATCTTAAAATAAAGAAAACTTGTTTCTGGGGTAGATGCACAATGGCAAGCGGATCTGGTGGATCTGCAGCAGTTTTCAAAGAATAATGATGGTATTAAGTATATTTTAACTGACATAGACCTATTGTCTAAGTAATGAATTTGTCACCATTGCGTATGAGAAGCCACATTGCATTTCTGTGAGTAAGCACCACATTGATACTACCACTACTGAAATAAAGACAGACCAGGGATTCATGACCAGCTCACCAGAAACAGAAAGTCAAGACAAGGAGAGCAGTGAAAAAGAGGTGTGCTGCTTTGAGTAAAAAAGATATTTTTTAATAACATGGCTTTTATTCACTGCATATCTGAGAAGTGCACCAAGCTCCTGCACCCAAGCTGCTGAACACCTCTGGCGCAAATCCCACTCCCACCCTGACTTCCTTCACTATAAATTCTTCCTCTCCTCCCTCTCTTCCACTATCTTCCTGGCGAGGCAACACTACTATACCTCCCGGGGTGAATCCTACTCTTGCGACTCTTGTCGTCTCTTCTCCACCTTTGACTCCCTTCTCAAGTCCCCCTGCCCCCCTCCACCCTTTCTGCTCAGGATCTCGTGTCATTCACCTCAAAGATTGACAAGATCCGCCAGGACATTGTTTCCCACCCATCTCTCCACGCTCCCTCACCGCCCCTTTCCCCTCTCTCCTCTCCTCCTTCCCTCCTGCCTCCCTTGAGGAAATCTCTCTTCCTCCAACCCCTCCACCTGCCCTCTCAACCCAATCCCCTCCTGCCTCCTGACCTCCATTGCTCCCACTGTTGCCCCCCCCTTTTACGTGTCATTAATCTCTCCCTCTCCACTGGCTCCTTCCCCTCTGCCTTCAAGCATGCCACTGTCTCTCCCATCCTCAAAAAGTCCACCCTCGACCCCACTGACCCCCTCTAGCTTCCGGCCGGTCTCCCTCCTTCCCTTCACCTCTAAGCTTATGGAACGTATGGTCTACTCCCACTGCCTGGATCTCCTCTCTGCCAACTTCTCCCTGGCCCCTCTCCAATCTGGCTTCCCCCCCCCTTCACTCCACTGAAACTGCCTTTGCCAAGATCACCAGTGAACTACTTGCCACTAAATCTAAGCACCTTGTCCTCCTTGACCTCTCTGCTGCTGCCTTTGACACTGTCGACCACTCACTCCTACTGGACTCTCTCCGCTCCCTAGGTTTCTGCGGCTCTGTCCTTGACTGGTTCTCCTCCTACCTCTCTGACCGCTCCTTTAATGTGTCTCTTCCCAAGTCCAACTCTTCCACCCTCCCCCTCTCGGTTGGGGTTCCCTTGGCAACTCATTGCCTCCCACGGCTTCCAATATCACCTCTATGCTGACGACACTCAACTCTATCTCAAGTAGGATAAAGTTTTTCACCACTGTACCTTTGCTAAGAACTGGATTTTACCAAAGAGGCTGCTTATTTTCAGAATGTTATTCATATAGCCTTTTTTTGCCCCTGAACACAACTTACACTTTCATTGTGTTGTGCTGTCAATACTAGTATTTGCCTGGAACTCCCTCCCTGTCCACATCCGCCTTGCCCCCTCCCTTCATACCTTCAAATCTCTCCTTAAAACTCACCTCTTTCGCTCTGCTCTGTCTGACTCTTTATCCTGCTGAGCCACTATTTCCATACCTACGATCGGTTTACCCTTATCCTTGCAACATGGACCTGCCTGCTGTCATTCTCATCGTAACCAAGCCAAGTACGTGCACTTGAGACCTCGCATCTTCATGAATGTTAGACCCCTTGTCTCTCCCTCTGTTCCCCTTCCTAAGTCTCTCCCCCAGCTCCTGTCTCTCAGATTGTAAGCCCTAGGGGCAGGGACCGTGTCTATTTTATTACTTTGTAAAGTGCCAGGTACACTGCTGGCGCTATATAAATGTTTGTTAATAATAATAATAATAATAATAATAATAATAGTATTTGTGTATATCTATTGAGTGAGAGGGAAATACAGGAGGAAAGTTTAAATTCTTCCAGGAAGGAGCAACTTAAACAAAATTACTTTTGTCTTAGCACCATTGTTGTTTGGGGGGTGGGGGTGGGAGTATAAAATCAATCAATCCATTTATTAGACAGCTCTAGCTTTTGCCATGGCCAAGTATCAAGTTCCAAATGAAAATGTCATCATTTATCACATTACAAATATCAGCAAAAATACATAAAATAATATAAAAATGCAAGAGTGAAGTGAATACAGTAGCTACCTCATCCCTGTTGTGAATGTAGTCTGGACATAGGGCTTTTCACAGATTAAGCGGTGAACAGCATTATTGTTAGCACACCATTGACAAAGAATGTCTACAGTCACTGAAGAAATTTTACTCTTCTGATAAACTGAATAGTTTCCCCTCTTTTTCCAGATTGGAAGATTTAAGTGAGGTGTTTGGAGTGTGTGTATACATTAGAAGCATTTTAAGGTTTCCTAAGGATGACAGCATGTGCTTGTTTCAGTCCACAGCTTCTCCTTGTTAGTGTTGCACTACGCAGAAAGCAGATTGGGGAACACTGCACCAGCTTTAATCTTTGGGACCTACAAAAAGTAGGATAACGTTTTCCACCACTGTACCTTTACCAAGAATTTGATTTTACCAAAGTGGCTGCTTATTTTCAAAATATTACCCATAAATCCATTTCAAAAATGCTTTGACCACTTTTTTATAAACATTTTGTCATGTCCAGCACTTGTTATCAATATCAGCACATCTGCTACAGACGAGGCAAAAACAGACCTCTGCCCTCTCCAACTTCTAGGGCACCTTATTTTCATGTCCAGCTGAAACTATGTAGCTTCAGCGGGAGAGAGTTTTCCCTCCACCTCTCCTCTCATATGTAAAACTGAATTTTTTAATGAACCAAATCCCCATTTTAAAGCTATTTTAAATTCTTACATTTTTACATGTAAGCCTTTGTTATGAATGTATAAATCTTTTCATTGTGATTTAAATAATAGTAAACATGAGCCTATTCGCTGGATATTGTGTATTTAAGTCATGAACATATATGTTACATGTGTTCTGTATATGTTGCTTTGATCACCCCAAGAGTGTCTTTTTTTTTTTTACTTTCTCATGGAAGAAAAAGAATTGCTCAGAATGAATAAAGAAAAGGTGGTTTTATTTCCAAAATTCTTTCTCAAGCACACAGAGTTTGTGTTCTAATTTCTACCACCACATGTTCCAGGGGCAAAGGCCCCAGCCTACCTTAATCTGAATTGTGTTTCTTACAAGCCTTTATATACAAATGTACTTAATACCACCACTATCCTTTGAAAACTGCTGCATATCCACCAGATTCACCTGCCACTGTATATCCACCCCAGATACAACAGTTTTGTTTCTTTTAAAATGTTTGCTTGCAGGTTTGTGCAGGGTGTGAGCAGCCTGGTCTGAAAGTCATGAAACAACTTCTTATTCAAAGAATTACTGTGTTTCTTTGCAGCATGAAAAAGATGGTTCACCCTCCAAAACTGTCAGCCTGTCCTGGAGAGTAATAAAGGCCTTTTAACAATGCCTCACGGGCAACCATAGACGACTAAAACAGAAATGACAACAAAAACATTTCAACCAAATGTTTTATTCTTCTGGTATTAAGTGTTTCTTGTCCTTTTTATCCATTTCAGTGCCTCCTCTCATGCATGGAAAATGCAGGAAACACAAGATACATTCACTCCTACAGGAGTCTCCAAGTTCAGATCCTCAAAAGCCTTTAAAAATCATCATTTACCTGTTAAAATAAACATACATTATTACCGTTCGCTCTCCTTTTCGCTTTACCAAACCCAAATGTCCCAGCCCACTTACCACTGAGTCTTCTGCCGGACTTGGAGTGCTGGTCTGAAGATCCATAGACTCATACACATGTTCCTCAACAGGCTTCTGAATGCTTTTCATCTGAGTCACTGCAATTTTCTTTCCTTTCTTTCCAGGGTCATCTTCTAATGTTCAGGGGAGTACTGGACTCAAACCAGGCCATAGGGGTCGCACCACCAAGGTAAGGCATTGGGGTTTTACTTTGCTGGCTCAGCAATGCTAACGGTAAGCGTCTTGCTACTGGTGATGGAGTAACAAGCTCTAAAGGCTGCACAGGGGTAACGTTGCAGAGGGAAGGCATTTTGTGTAGGGGGTAACAAAAGCCTCTCTCTGATCCACGTGGTGTTCAGGAATAGCCCTCTTTTCATAGACAACTGTTAAATGGGTGGTACTATCACACACCCAATGAGGAGAGACTACCACAGGACCCACACCCCTGAAACCCTTTCAGATTGTTTCAGGGCAATCAGGTGGTTTTTAGACAGGTCACATGACTCCCCTTTCTACAACTAACCCTACCACCCCATTGGTTCAATCACCCCTCTTTAGTGGAGGGGGCTAGAGCACTGAAACCCAGCCCTATTGGTTCAGGGCAGTGGGAGGAGTTCTTAGACAGGTCACGTGACCCCCTTTCTACTGTATCACATTGGTACCCAGTTCTCCTGAACCAGGGGGCTGAACATGATGAAGCACCCATTGGTCAATCACAGTAAGGCGAGTTTTTAGAGAGGTCATATGGCCATGCCCGTTTAAGGGCATGTGACACAAACCCGGGAGGTTCTAGGTGCGCAGAAGGCGGGACCTCCAGTCTCAGAGACCCTCTCAAACTGATAAAATTAGTTTGATGGTTGTTTGACATAAAGTAGGCCCTTATACTACTATGGTGATCTGATCCCTCCAGCTGCTTCCTTCAACTTTTTAAATATGTTTAGTAGATGGGAGGTATTTTTTGATTCTGATAGGATAAGGATGGAAATTTTGAATAAGAGAAGTGTGTTTGTTTGTTTTTATAGCCACAGGAATATTTATTCAGAGGTTTGAGAACTCTTTGGCAAGGGCAATATTAGGTATGAGTAGTAAGAACAGTAAGGGGGCTTCCTTAAAACAGTTAACCCCAGCAGTTCCTCCATCTTGTAAGGGAGTTCACAGACCCAGGTAGGAGGGATAGTGGTAATGGAGACTGCCTGGCAGATAGCACTATGTCAGAATGGAGGACCTGGGATCGAACAGGCTCGCCTGATACCCAATCTCTAATGCCCTCAGAATTTACTTGGATTGGAACAAATGCACTATCTGATATTAGTTCCGATTTAAACCTTTGTTCAGATATGGATGCAAGTGGGAGTACAAGGTTAAACCGTGCTGCAAACTGTGAGCTGACAGGTGAGATCTGCCTGTTTCCTAAGGTGGTCTTTTTTTATCTTGGAACATAGAGGTTTTTAAAAATAAAATAGGAGACAAAGAATGGACCTCTTTTCTTAAAACATATAACTTTCTATGGCTCCAGGAAACTTCGAACCTGAGCCCTGACTCTGCGGTTTTGGATACCCTTAGTTTTAGGGCCTTTTCGGAGCCAGCAGTTAAAAATAAGGGAAAAGGATGGCTTGGGGGGCAGGGGGGTGGTTGGCAACCCTAATTGCTCCCTCTCTTGCCTCTGGTGCCAAAATGCTGCCTTGCCAACTTTCTTTTAGTGAAACTGTTAGTGGGCAAGGTTACCTTGCTAATGATCAATATTTATATACCTCCCAGGGGCTTTCCCAGTAGGCCAGATCTTGTTTGGTCTCACTTAGATAAGCTACTTGAGATGGTAGAATCTATATACTTTGAAGCTTTATATTTTGTGGTACGAGTTTTCAATGCAAGGACTGGTTGCACAGCGATAGAACAGTTGAATGAAAGCCTATGTGAAGCAATGGAATTACCAGATAGGGTATCCAAAGATTTTATAATTGGTGAGGATGGCATAATTCTTGCCAATTTCCTTTGCAAATACAATTTGGTAATGCTCAATGGTAGATTGGAAGAAGATCTTTTTGGTGAATATACCTTTAACACACCACAGGGATCAAGTGTGATTGATTATTTGTTGGTGCCTGTATTTTACTTCCATCGTTTTCTGGCTTTTACCATAGTAATCCATCTGGATACAGCCATCTTCCAATGACTTTTTATATGGAGGATAGTACTCTGGCAGGATATGGTGTGAGGCAGTTAGAAGGTGGGGGAAGGGTTTTACGTAAAATGGACAGATGACTCCTTTCTGAAGTTATTTGAACTTTTCTATTCCCCTGTGGTCTCTCAGATTAGAGAAGTTATTTTGACTGCCTCATTTGTTGAGGTGGCAGAGCATGTCTACAGTTGACTGTCTGCTATTTTGGAAGGTACAGTGTCCCAGCCTGCATCACGGCCCTCAAAAAATTGACAGTCTACTTCTCATAAGGGATGGTTTGACCAAGAGTGTTGGCAGGCTAAAAGACACTTAACTGAATTAAGGAAGAGATGTTATAATGTCGGTACTCAACAATGCTGGGAGAAGTTTATCATAGCCAGAAGAGAATATAAAAAAACCATTAGGAAAGAAAGGATTAGAGAATTCTTCCCAGTTTGGGCTGAACTTAAAGTGGCGACCAGACTTAAGGACTCAAGGAAGTTCTGGAAATCAATAAAAACTGGTATGGCAAATGTGACCTCTTACGGCCCACCCCCTGTTTCCGGAGAAACAGAGTCACATTTTGAAATTCAATTTTTGATGGAGTGGTGGAGGCAGAAACCCAATTGCAAATGGAGTTGTCTGAAAGTCCTGTGGAGAACCCTTTCTCAGTAACTGTTACAGAAGACAGAGTACATACATATATAAGGATGCTCTCAGAATAAGGCTCCAGGAATAGGTTTTTTTTTTTCTGGCAGAGATATATAGATACTGCATCTCCTGGTGGGCTCCAGTTTTGGCCAGGTTATTCATGCTCTGCAATGAACAAAAACAGATACCCACTTCCTGGTCTATTGCAGTTATTGTCCCTATTTTTAAAAAGGGTAGTAGAGAAGACCCCGCTAATTACAGACCAAGTAGTCTCCTTCCTATTATAAGGAAGTTATACTCTTGCTTCCTTTTGGAAGAACTGGAGAGTTGGGTAGCAACAAAGGTGCTGTCAACAGAAGAGCAGGCAGGTTTTCGGAGAGCTACCACTGATAACAGTTTCATCCTTGCCCATATTATAGATAAATATACTTCGATTAGACTAGAGGCTCTAGGTTATTTGTTGCCTTCATTGACTTTACGAAGGCTTTTGATACTGTTAATAGGGCAAAACTGTTGTCCATATTGTTTTGTATGGGTATCAATCCGCACCTCCTAGATCTAATAAAATTATTACATCACAATACTATAGCAATGGTGAGGCTAGATAATAGGGTAATTATGCGCCAGGTTTTAAGGTAGATACTGGTGTGCAACAAGGTTGCCTTCTGGCGCCATTGCTTTTTCATTTATATATTAATGATCCAGTGGAGGCCACGGATAAAGTGGGAGTAGATCCTCCCAGAGTTGGTGACTGTGCAGTTATAGCTCTATTATATGCTGATGATGTGCTACTCCTATCCCAAACCCCAATTGGTTCCAGAAATGTCTTCATAGGCTTGATATTGCACGGAGAACAGCATGAAGATGAATGTGGTGAAGTCTCAAGGAATTGCCTTCGGGAGGCCTAAGACCACTTATAATTGGAGAGTTGGCAGCTCCATGCTTCTTAAATTTAGAACAGCACCGTACCTGGGTGTGACATTCTCAACTTCCTGGACATGGAAAGCAAACAGGGCCAGTATAATCTGTAAAAACTAAAGCCCCGTTGCAGGGATTTTGAAACACTACAGAATTGCTCAATATTTGGAAGTTCCTGCAGTTCTAGAGGTTTTCAAAAGAAAATGGCTGGCCCAACTTTTGTTTGGGGCTGAATGATGTTTCCTTGCTTATAACACTGATGTAGAGGTTGTTCAAAACAATTTTATTAGCGGGCTACTAGGGGTTTCTAGGGCAACCCCAATCTGTATGTTAAGATTGGAGATGAAATTACATTCAGTGATGACTTTGGCTAAGATAAGAGCCTTATCTTATTGGGACAAGGTGCGGCATTTGGTTGTTTCATGCCTGGCCTGTCAATGCTGGGTGGAACAGTGTTTGCATAAAGGTTCCTCTTCCTTCCAGTATAGCAGGTGGAAAGACTCTTCATGAGATTTATCGCCTGACTTTTGTCTCTCTCTGCCACCGACTACAATGACTCCTACTATTAGGCAAAGAATTTTAGATATCTCATCCCAGAATGATATGGCAAGTATTGCAAACAATAGAATTGCACCACTGTATCCTATGTTAAAAGACCAATTCTCCCTTGAAACCTACCCAATAAAGTTACAAAATTTTGCGCTCTGCAGGTTGATTACACTATTACAATTCCATTTAATGGAAACAGCAGTAACAATAGGGAGGAGGACTCGAGTGGAATATAGGTTGAGATGTTGCTCAAGTACTTCCGGGATCGTTGAAGATTTGGAGCACATTCTGTTTGTGTGCCTGCCCGTATTATTCCGATATAAGGGTAGAGCCCTTATTGTCCCACAGGCCGTTTGCCTTGCCTGTCCAAAATATGGGTTTTCTTTTTTCTTCCAATGATTATAATACATTGCAATCCCTAGCTACCTTTGTGTTCTGAGTGGGAGAGAAAGTGTAAACGATTTCAGACTACATCTGATAGTCTTGAGCCAAGGGCTGCAAATCATCATTCTCTGCCTGTGGCGATTCGCTAGAGAATTGATGTATATTATACTATGTATGAGATGATTATTTTTATTTATTTTTATCTGAGAATTGCTTGGTGTAATTATATTTAAGTTTTTTTTATGTACATTGTTTGGATTTAATTATTTTTATAATTATGTTATTGTGTAGTATGTTTTTGGATATGGCAAAGGCTAATCCTAATAAACTAAACTAAACGAACTAAGAACGTATCCAATTTGTCTTTGAGCCCAGTTGTTGCCCTTCACAACATCCCATGCCAATGAGTTCCACAAGTTAACTGCATTTTGTTAACTTGTTAACTAGTTCCAGTATTGTTTACTTTGTTTACTTTGCACCACTCATAATTCTGCAAACCCAAATCCCCTCTCATTCATTTCTGTCAAGCTACACAGGGATCTTTGTGCCTGAGGAACGGCTCTGTGCTACTCAAAAGCTTAGCATACTTTTACTTAAAGAAAGTACTAAAGGGTAAAAGAGACCATCTCAACTACTCTCTCTTGTATTTAGGACCAACATGACAACTACATTGTAGGCTACCGTTAATTAACTCCCGCTTGTCTGTGTTGGAACCTAATTGGTTTGATGATGATTTTTGCTATTTGGCCCTAGTATGGAATAACTGAAGGTGACATGTGGAAAGAAACCAGCCTTAAAGAAAGTGCTTGTTTTCAGTTAGGCCACTTTCAGACCTTCACCCTCCGCCCCGGCACATATTTTGGCTGTGGGAGGGAATGTGCAGCCAACACTTTATCCTGCGCTTTAGCCTGTGGCATTTTTCAGGGTTCCATTCTGTCTCCATTGTTATTTAACGTATATATGCAGTCCTTGGGGGAGGTTGTGAGAGAGTTCGGGGTGCGATGTCACCAGTATACTGATGATACTCAGCTGTACCTCTCTTTTTCAGCTGACCCAGACCCTGCTGTCTTGGTGCTATCCCAGTGTCTGGAGGCCGTGCCGGAGTGGATGTGGCAGAGCAGACTGAAGCTCAACCCTGATAAGACGGAGGTGATGTTGGTGGAGAGAGCGAGGGAGGTGTCGGCCCCCCTGATTGGGGAGGTTCGCCCTCCTATAGCTCAGCAGGTTCGGAGTCTGGGGGTGATATTGGACACAGATCTCTGCCTGGATTGACAGGTGGAGGTGGTGGTGAAGGCCACTTTCCGCCAGTTGTATCTGGTGCGGAGGCTGCGTCCGTACGTCTCCGGCCCGGACCTGGCCTCCCTCATCCATGCCTTCGTCACCTCGAGGCTGGACTACTGCAATGCGCTCTATGTGGGGCTGCCCTTGTTCCTGGTTCGGAGGCTGCAGCTAGTGCAGAATGCGGCAGCCCAGTTCCTTTTGGGGACGGGCTGTCGGGAGCACATAACACCCGTACTCTGGACTCTGCACTGGCTGCCAACAGCGAGCCGAACCAGGTTCAAGGTATTGGTGTTGATCTATAAGGCCCTTCACGGTCTGGGCCCCT
>QEPC01010657.1:1969481-2007686 GCA_003113815.1 Sphenodon punctatus | reverse complement strand
GTGTGTGTGCCTGGGCGTGTGGTCTTGCAGTGTGTCCCGCTGCGGGTCCGCTGTGTGCGTGCATGCTGTGTGTGGTACCTGTCAGCCTGTTCTCCCTCTTCCCCCTCCCTTCCCGTTTCCCTTGTGTGGGCGTTCCCTTGTGTGCCTTTTGGCTTCGTTTGCCCTCAGGCGGCCATGTTGGTGTCCCACCCCTGCCCGGTGCTTTCTGGGAGTTTTGACCACGGCTGGGGATCGGCGTCACGTCTGTTGTGCTGCCCCGGTCTGTGATGGGTCGGCCCAGTTCCCGGCCGTGGTCCCGGTCCCGTCACGTCTGTTTGGGGCTTTTATTCACCCCGGGGCGTGGTTGTTTTGTTCGCCTCCACTGGGGATTTACTGTGGTGAACCGGCCGCCCGTAACGTCTGAAATCACCCACGGTTGAAGCTCTGTCTTAGGAGTAAAAGGAGCAACAGTCTGAACATTTGGTTGTTCATTACCCAGCTCAAATTTCCTGTTTAAATTTTTTATTTGAGCAAGCGCATATTTCAACGTGTGTGCAGTCACTAACGCTAAATCAGCAAGCAATTCAGTTTGTGTTGGCTCCCCTTTACCATTTCGCACCAGGATCACTGATGAGTCCGAAACAGGATCCCCCTGGGTAATAGCCTCTATATTAGTTTGTTCCCAGCTAGCTGGCTTGTCTTGACGAGGGCTGGACAAAATCATAAAGCGATTAGAAGTAAAGGTCAGAGCCGGCTGCTTTTCTCCTAAAGCTTCCTGTGGAGCCCCAAGAAGAGAGTCTATCTTCTGTTGTTTGAAAACTTTGGAAGGAGAAGCCAGGGGGGAAAGTGCCTCCTTTCTTGACCTTTTAGAAGCTGGCATGACTCCAATACAGAGTATATAGAGAAATATAAACAATAGATGTAACTCCAACGCCAGGCTTACTCAATTATCCTTGGTACTCTTGCCCCTACTGAGGATGACAAACAAAAGGGGGCGCTCCGGGTGCTCCAAGGGTGCCTCCGAAGGGGGAGCAGCCCTTGTGCTCGTGGCTCGCGCCCACGGGCCACTATGGCGTTTTCTAGCCCCACAGGTGCTGAGGCTCCGCCCCCACTCACCGACAGCCCCGCTCAGCTGTGAATCAGGTAAGAAAACCAGAGTCCTGGCTTCGCTTTAGCGGGCTCTGTCGCAACCCTCGCACTCCTCTGCTCCCCGGTGACAACACAGAAAACATGTAAAAATAAGTAAAAGGTAAAACATATTTAAAAATCCCCTAAAAACCAACCCCATAACACACAGACAACAACAGCAACCCTAGCATTGCCTGCCAAATGCCTGGCCATATCAAAATTTCTTACCTTCAAAAAATGCTCAGGTTTTGGTGAGTCTCCAGGCTGCCGAAGGGAGTTCCAAAGATGTGGAGCAGCCACTGAGAATGCCTCTCTACAACTCATAGATTTGGTGCACGGATGAAATTTGCAAGAGGCCTTTCTTGGCTGACCTTAAGAATCGTGATGGAGAGGTACTGGTCTTTCAGATATGCAGGGCCCAAGCCATTGCTTGTGTGACCCCATTTTGAGACCTAGGGTGTTTTCAGATGTGACAGCGGCTGGTTTCAGGTGCTTTAGCGCACTTTATTTCACGATGGGCCACCACCACGTAATTTTGCACCCACCAGATGTTAGCACGGGATGGATCCTGACCATGGTAGCTGCTATCCTGCGCTGTGATTTGGGGAAGTCCTTGAGTAACAGCCTGGGCTAGCCACCACTATAGTCAGGATCTCACTGCCCAACTGGGAGTAAAGTGGGCTTTCACATTTGAAAGTTTGCTGTACTCACCGCAGTTCAGAGTGGCCAAAGGGCCAGGCGCCATGGCAGCCCTCACTGACTGCCATGGCAACCCGTCAGGGAGAAGGGCCGGTCGTGGAGTTGGGAGCATGCAGACACACATCCACCCAGCTTCCCACCCTCCCTGGGGGCCAGGCCCCTGTCACATTAGTTCAGGAGTCTGGCTGAATCCCAGTCGCGGTGCCAGCCCCACTCTGGACCGGGTAAGTCTGTGGCAGCGCTTCGGTGCAGTCACGTTAGAAAACACCCTTAAATATAATTCCATGACCCCAGACAGCAACAAAGACATTGGAAGTTAATCAAACTAATTCACGTTGTGACCCCATTCACAGATAGCATGACTCCACCTGGGGACTTAACCCATGATTTGGAAACCTTTGATTTAAGCAGATGTTTACCTGTCACAAACCACTAGCAGCATAAATGTTTATAGGAGCAGGTCCATCATAGCCCGTCTTTAGCTTCTTCCACCACATGGAGACTTGGGTGATTCATCAGTGATTTGTTTATTAGTCACCATGCACAGTCAAACCACCAAAAATATGGACGGTAAAAGTGTAACTGCAGTTGCAGCCTAGTCTTGGCACCCCCTGCTTCTGGGCTGATCTATATCCTTTGCCTGGACTGAATCGTTGAAGCTTTTCCCAACTCAGCAGCTCCCTCTTCCATCCTCCCCGCCCAGAAATGTGGCTACCTTATAGACTATAGCTGCCAACTGAAGGCCAATAGCTTCTTAAATGGCTTCAGGTGTAGAAGTCAGGGTGCTGGCAGGCCTAGGACATAATCCTGCAAGTATGTATGGCATCCTACCACTAAACATTTATGTTTTCCTGTGTATATATACTGCCACCCTATGGGCTGTGAACAACAGAGAAGAGCCAATATGGTGGCAGCATAAACAGGTGAAACCAGAAAGCTCTGTTGGTGAAACTTACAAGGCAAAGCTTCCAGGTAAAGTTCTCCACTGTTGAAACTGATAAGCCTGAAGTCCTGCTGTGAAAATGAAATGCCTGAAGCCTTGCTGGTGAACAGACATTGATTCCATGCCATGGTTTTGGCTACCCACAGGTCTACAGAAGGGTTCCCTGGATTTGTTCCAGGGAACAAACCTCCACAAACGCATGTTCATGCCATGAGTTGCTCCCGAGCTAGCGTGACACAGGCTGAAAACAGACATACACTTTAACTCCACTTTAACACCGCATTAACATTTCTTATGCATGTTACAGGACTACATAGGACCCCAATATAGCCCTGCAACATGCATAAGAACTGTTAAAGCGGTATTAAAGCAGAGTTATGTGCATGTCTGCTTTCACCCCAAATGTAACGCCTGCCCCTGTGTTAGGAGGCTGGAATGGTCTGTCTACACATAAATGGTGCCGCTTTACATGTAGAGATGCTTGTTGCATACCTTGCTGAACTGGAGCCTCTGTAAAGGGACAAAACAAAACTTAGTCTCCAAAAAAGCAGGTACTGAGAATCACTATCTGCAAGTTTTTCTTTTAAAGCTTTGCTCTGTTTTAGATTAGGATATCTGTTGCAAGAAAGAAAGCAGCTGTTCCCTGTAAGTCTTTGCCAGACCTGGTCTAAAACTACTCATGTAATACAGGGGCTGCTCATTCCACATTCCTTTATTCACCAATTGCCAATCCACAGGTTTTCCTCACAACTTCCACATCTCACTGTTCCCCCTGAGATCAACAACCCCCAGCTGAGTGTGCTGGACCAGACATCCTTCTCTACTCCTGACTCACTGCAGATTGACTTGTTGCCAGGCCTCATTGTTCTTATAGCCCCAGAAGTGGGTGTGGCTACAGTGATGAGCAGGCCCTCTTAAAGGGACCATGGCATGCTTCATCACAATAAAGAGGTTATAATTATTATGTTATTGTCACCCCTTCCTCATCACAAGATGATTGTGATCCTCTTTGGACAGGGACCTATCTCCAGTTTATTGATTGTTTTGGGTCAGGTACATTGCTGTCACTCTGCTCTCCCCTCCCCTTCCCCAGGTAGTAAGACCCAGGGCGGAGCCCTGTGGGTAACTGCAAGCTGTGTCTGTTGCTGAGGGGAGAAGGGCTGTATTGATTGGAGGAGCGTACTGCCACTCTCCCCTCCCCTTCCCCAGGTAATAACACCCAGGGCAGAGCCCAGTGGGCAACTGCAAGCTGTGTCTGTTGCTGTGGGTAGAGGGGCTGTATTGTTGGAGGAGCGTACTGCCACTCTCCCCTCCCAGTCCCCAGGTAATAACACCCAGGGTGGGGCCCGGTGGGCAACTGCAAGCTGTGTCTGTTGCTGTGGAGAGAGGGGCTGTATTGATTGGCAGTCAACATGTGGCCCTTAGCGGGGCTGGGGGGGGGGATTAGGGGTGTGCGGCTTTTATCTTGTTTTTAACTTGTGGTTTTAAGGGTTTCTGGGGTATGAGGTGGGTGTGGCTTGAAGGTGGGGGGCATGGGGAGTGGGTTAGGGTGGATAGGGCTAACCCCCCTAGTGAGAGGAGGGGAGGTGCGCCCTGGGGAGGGTTGGGGGGGACTCCCTGTGAGAGGGGGAGCCCCAGGGAGGGGATTCCTTGTGAGAGGAGGAATCCCGGGGGGTGGGGAGGCGATGGGAATGGGATGGGGAGGTGAAGGGGTTGTAGGGGAGGGAGCGGGGGTAGACTCTGGAGGACCTTGGGTGAGCAGCCAAGGGGATGGGATCAGGAAGGAGTGGATGGAGGGGGAGGAGTGGCTATGGGGTGGTTGTGGGGCGAGGATGGTATGGTCCAGGGGGATGGGTGACTCGCACTCCCAGGGGACTGAGGTTCCTGGTGAAAGTTGAGAGTCACCCCCCCACTGAGGGTAAGGGAGGAGCAAGGTCTAAGATCCGCCTGTAAAGGGCTGCTGCTGCTAAATGCAAGGTCCTTAATGAATAAGGCCCCAGTAATCCGGGATTTGATCCTGGATGGGGCAGCGGACCTTGCATGTATTATGGAGACCTGGCTGGACGAGGAGGCAGGACCAGTTTTAGCTGACCTCGTTCCGGCCGGGTATGTCGTGCAGCACCAGTCCCACATAGGGGACCGGGGTGGTGGTGTAGCCATTGTCTTTAGAGAGGACTGGCCAGTTAGGAGATATCCAGTCCAGGAGATACCAGGTATTGAGGCGCTCCATGTAGTGTTTGATTTGGCTGGGGGCAATCTTGAGGTGCTGCTGGTATACTGGGCCCCTTCCTGTTCGGCAGCATCCCTTGCCGCTCTAGCAGAACTGCCTCAGAGGTGGCGCTGAGCTCCTCCAGGACTTTGGTCCTGGGGGACTTCAACGCCCATGCTGATGCCGGCCTTGTAGGAGCGGAACGAGAGTTCATGGCTGCCATAGCAACCATGGACTTGTCCCAAGTGGTCAACTGCCCAACTCATGTGGGGGGGCATACCATCGACCTGGTCTTCTGTTCTGGCCTTGAGGTGGGTGACCTGTTAGTGGGGGATGTGAGGGTCACACCCTTGTCATGGACGGATCATTATCTCCTGCAGGCCAGCCTCTCAACACACCACCTCCAGAAGGGGAGTGGACCAGTTAGGTTGGTCCGCCCTCGGAGGTTGATGGAACTGCAACAGTTCCATGAGGCTCTGAGGGAGTTAACCTTAGACCCTGACAGTCACTCTGTCGAGGAACTTGTCTGAGATTGGAACATCTTGCTCGGGGAGGCCATTGACAGGGTGGCACCGAGACGTCCCCTGCCTCTGTCTTGACACCGCAGGGCCACTTGGTTTACTGAGGGGCTGCGGTGTATGAAACAGGTAGGCAGGCGACTAGAGCGATGCTGGCATCGGACTCGCTCTGAACCCGACCGATTTCTCCATAGGGCCCATTTAAAGTCCTATGTTGAGGCTGTGAGGGCAGCAAAGAAAGCGTTCTTTGCTGCCCTCATAGCATCTGCAAAGTTGCACCCGGGTGGTGCAGGGGCTGGTCAGTCCGGCTTCCCTCCACCTGGACGGGGACTTGTCCCAGGCCCGCTGTGAGGAGTTTGTCATCTACTTTGCAGACAAGATCGCTCAGATCCAGGGTAACTTTGACACCGAATTAGGGGCACTAGGGGAAGAGCGCGAGGTTATGGAGGCACCGTCTGCTCCATCTTTCTGGGATGAGTTTCAGGAAGTGACGTCAGCTGTTGCTGTGGATGTTCTGGAGTCTGTTAGAGCCACCAGTTGCGAATTAGATCCATGCCCGTCCTGGTTGGTGAAAGCCTCCAGGGAGACCTTGGGGACGGTACTGGCGAGAGTAATCAACACATCCCTTCGGCAGGGCAGAATGCCGCCCAGTCTCAAGGAGGCTGTGGTGCACCCCCTGCTGAAGAAGTCATCTTTGGATGTGGACGCACTCGCCAGCTACTGACCTGTCTCTAATCTCCCCTTTTTAGGGAAGATTATTGAATGGGCAGTGGCACTGCAGCTCCAGGCACATCTAGACAGCATCGGTTTCCTTGACCCTTTTCAGTCTGGGTTCTGCCCCAGCTATGGTACAGAGACAGTGTTGGTGGCCTTGGTGGATGATCTCCGCCGGGAGATGGATGCAGGACATTCAACATTTCTGGTCCTGCTAGATCACTCAGCCGTTTTTGATACAGTGGACAATGGGCTGCTGTTGAGATGGCTGCGAGTCTTGGAGGGTCTGGACGGGACTGTCCTTGGGTGGTTTCACTGATTCCTCTCAGGGAGAAGCCAGTGGGTTGTGCTTGGGGCTGAAACATCTAGCCCCTGGGCCCTGGATTGTGGCATTCCGCAAGGTTCCATCTTGTCTCCATTATTGTTTAATGTGTATATGCAGTCCTTCGGGGAGATCATGAGGGGGTTCGGGGTGCGATATCACCAATATGCTGATGATACTCAGCTGTACCTCTCATTTTCAACTGACCCAGGTCCTGCCGTCTCAGTGCTTTCCCAATGTTTGGAGGCCGTGGCAGATTGGATGTGGCAGAGCAGACTGAAGCTTAATCCCGATAAGACGGAGGTGATGATGGTGGGTAGGGCGACGGAGGTATTGGCTCCCCTCGTAGAGGGGATCCGTCCTCAGGTAGCCCAGCAGGTACAGAGTCTGGGGGTGTTATAGGATTTGGGCCTTCGCCTGGATCGACAGGTGAAGGCGGTGGCTAAACCTGCTTTCCGCCAGTTGTATGCGTGCAGCCTCCACACCAGATACATCTCCAGGTCTGACCTGGCCACCCTCATTCATGCCTTCATCACCTTGAGGCTAGATTACTGCAGCGTGCTCTATGTGGGGCTTCCCTTGATGCTGGTTTGGAGACTGCAGCTAGTGCAGAACGCGGCAGCTCATCTCCTTACGGGGACGAGACGATGGGAGCATATTACCCCCGTGCTCTGCACTGTCTGCCGATAGCGTACCGAGCCAGATTAAAGGTGTTGGTTTTGGCCTATAAAGCCCTACACGGTCTGGGCCCCATATCTCAGGGACCGCCTCACCCTCCACGTCTCAGAGCGACCCCTTCGGTCCACTGGGGGTGCCTTTTTGGGGTCCCCTGTGTAAAATGGGGGGCCACCATGGAGAGGGCGTTCTCGGTGACCATCCCGCAACTTTGGAACTCCCTCCCAGAGGAAGCCCGCCTGGCCCCAAGTCTGCTGGCTTTCCGTCGAGCTTGCAAAACCTGTCTGTTCACCCAGGCCTTCGGAGGGGAGGGTGGGAGGGTGGCATAGTTGTGGGGGGGAGATATTTTAAATTCTGTTTAAATTATTTTTATGCTTTTTAGTGAATTTTAAAATTGTATATTTTTATTCTTTTTGTAAGCAACCCCGAGATGCCGTAAGCATGAGGGGGTGGCTAAGAAATGCAAAGAAATAAATAAAATAAATAAATATAAATACTTGATAATAATAAATAGTAATGATGATGACTAGGGCTGAAATGAATACTTTGTGTGAATACAGAATTAATCAAATTTGGTCTATTAGTTTTGTCTCCAACAAAGAGGATAAGAAGTGCTGTTATTCACTTCCTTTCTTGTCCACCAGAACAAAAATTAATTTCCAATTCATGTTGGTATTTTGTTTTGGTTGTTTTGGTTACTTCAGTATTTCAGTCATTTTGGTTAGGTTATTTTGGTATTCTTTCCTTCTTTTCTATTTAGCATTGTTGCACTAATAACACTAGATCAATAGTGTTGTTGTACACCAGCACTAAAATAGCACAGAACGAATACTGAAATGACCACACGGATTACTGAACTGACTGAAAATAAGGAGATGAATATGTGAATATCTCATACCAGGACTAAGGGCTCATTCACACATGCAGCAGTTATCTGAATTTAAAAAAATTGTTTTTCTCTATTTTGCTGTTAACAATGCCAGTTGCATTCACATGCGTCCCATACCGTTGTTTCCCAAAGCGAAATAACGCATGCAGGCCTTCTTGGAGCATGCGCTCACCTGCCTGTTCGGTGCGGTTCAATTACAGGAAATTACAGCATGACTGGGCAGCAGGCTGCAGCCAGCTTCTCCTCCAATAAGTTCTTCTACCTCCCCTCCCTGGCTCCGAATCCCATCTCTCACCTGCCTCTCCTAGTAGTGCTCCAGCAGCAGCAGCGGGGATACCCGATGGATTTGTTTACAAACAACTCCTCCCCATGTGCGTGATCACATGGGGACTTGTTTGTAAACAAACAGCGTTATCTCCCAGTCTGGATCGCTGTCCCCACTGTGCTGCTGCTGCTGCATCCAGTAGGGGAAGGAGTAAAACAGCGCACTTGAAAACAAAGTTGCCTTCACATGCAGGAAATATTTCGCACCAGTTAATACCGAATGCAATGTCGCTTTCACACTGCTGTAAAGAGCGGATTTATTTCAATTGGACAGCATAAAGGTAGGTTTAACTAGCTTTGAACTGCAGATTACTTAGGTGTGATATTGACGACAATATTTCGAATTAGGGACTTCAGACATGGAAGATACATTTGAATTTTGTAAAATTCGGACACAAACTGAATGTCTGAATGCCACTAAAGACCATTTGGATAGTCGGTAGTGCATCCAAATAGGCAACTAAGGCCGCTTTTAGATGAGCGGCGCTCCGTTTCGCGTCGGCGGCGCGCATATTTTGAAACCTCCGCCTGGTCTAATTAGACGAGACGGAAGTGGCTTAATATGCGCATATTATGGTGGTGGCGCATTTTTTAAGTGCGCGAATTAAATACCTCGATTATGAGGTATTTAATTAGCGCACTTAAAAAATGCGCCTCCGCCGTAATATGCGCATATTAAGCCACTTCCATCTCGTCTAATTAGACCAGGTGGAGGTTTCAAAATACATGCGCCGCTGACGCGAAACGGAGTGCCGCTCGTCTAAAAGAGCCCTACTCCTTGCGAGTGGGGAATGGTATGTTTATCTCAGCCCTAGTTAGGATAATTGTGGCATCCAACTGCTCCTGCAATTTCAGTCCAAAAAAACCTCCCAAAAGATCCACAGACACAGCAAATTTCATTTGGTAACTAGAATTTCTCTGAGAAATTCAGATCTGAAATTGAAGAGGTCATGAGAAAAATAGGTATTATTATTATTATTATTATTATTATAAACATTTATATAGCACCAGTAGTGTGACCTGGTGCTATAGAGAACATAGAAAGAGACGCGGTCCCTGCCTGTGGCTTACAATCTCTCTAAGAGCATCAAAATTGAAGAGAAAGCTAAAATGGTATCATTATAACCCACACTTGCAATGATACTATTCTACCTGGCAACCCTCTCCTTAGTTACTCACACCAGTTCAGATTGATATTTTTATCCCAGGCTTCCCCAGGTGTAATTGAGGCAAGAACATGCTGCTTATTTCCTTGTTGTTTCTTAAGGCAGTGATTCCCAAACATTTTGCCTGAGACACCCCATTTTGAGACTTAAATATAATTTTATAACAGCAAAAAAGACTATGTCAAGTGTATCAAAACAACAGAGACCATGGTCACATATGCAGGTGGTGGTATCCTAACCCACAGTTTTGGAATATCTGTCAAATGTATCATCAAAGACTGTAATTGGCAACCAAGGCTCTGACTAAAGAAGGGAATGAATGGAGAACACCACTGGTTCCCCATCTTCGAGGAATGGAATGATTTTAATAAAAAGGAAGAATAGCGGAGTAATGAACTGTGTTCCTGCAGTGCCTGATATCTGAAAGCTAGTAGTGGATTCTCTCATAGCCTGGGGTCCATCTTTGACTCCAACCTGTGCTTTGCACCTCTGATTCAGTCTGTTTCTAAGGCCTGTCATACTACTTTCTGGATCATATTGCTAAAAGAAGGCCCTTCCTTCCTTCCTAATGGCAAAACCCTAGTCCGTGCTCTAGTCATCTCTTGCCTTGACTACTGCAGCCTCCTCCTTACTGGCCTCCCTGCTATCACCTTGATTCCCTCACTTCTGATGCTCCACTGTTGAGGGCATCCCCCTCACCCACCACATTGATGGTGCTCAGCCCTTCCTCTGCTCCCTCCACTGGCTCCCTCTCCCCCTCACATTCAGTACAGGCTGGTTTCTCACATGGGCGCTTCACTCCTCTGTCACTACCCTCACATGCCCCCCAAACTCCTGCTTTACCTCTTCCTCCCACACTGCTTCCCAGACCTAGAACTCCCTCTCTGAACACATTTGTTGTGCTCCCTCCCTCACAACCTCCCCTGAAAACCTCTCTCTTCTGTCAGGCTTTTTGTAGCTCCTCATTCCCACAGACTGCTGCTCACCAATGCTCCCTCTACCATATTGTCATTCAGGGTTGCCTTCTCCCTGTAACTAAACTAAGTGCACACACCTGCAGCTCCCCAGCTTAATGAATAAATCCCAGTCTTGCCCTCTGTTCCCCTCTCCTTTGTCTCCCCTCCCTTGTCCAGCCTAGATTGTAAGCCCCTCGAGGCAGGGACCTCTAGTCTCTAATTAATGATTGTACAACACCAGGTACATCGCTGGTGCTTATAAATAATAAGCAAGGACTCTTGCCCCACCAAGATAAGGCCCAACACGCCCACCCACCCCCCGGAGACCCCTTGCCCTTTGGCAGGACTGGCGTTACCATTAGGCAGCACAGGTTGCTGCTTAGGACGGCAAGTTCAAGGGGGCAGCTCTCCTGCCTCTGATCCAGCAGCTGGGAGCAGGGGCAAAAAATGCTCATGTTGCCCCTGCCCTTAGGAGACCCATCATTGAGACCTGAGCCCAGGACCGGCACAGTTTTGCTATATCTCTGTATTGAAGGCTCTGCCCTTTAAGTCCTGGATTTCCAGGAGTCGCTCAACTTTCTCTAGGCCTATAATAGCAATGAAAACAAAAGGAAAAGGGTCAAAGGTCAACGATGTTTTTTGCTTGTGGCATGTTTAATTACAGCTGTGTGAGTAACCGATGAGGGACGGGTGCTTGTTGGCAAGTGGGCCTGCTCTCTCTTCCAGCAGCACAAAGCAAACCTCGCTCTCATGCTCCTGCCAGGCAGGAGTGCCATTATCTATTGCTTAATATTATCATTCATAATTCAGATAAGCAGCAAGGGCTTCTCTGCCAGCATAGGACAAATTCGGATAAACCTCTTGATAAATTATTTATTTCAATATAAATTTTGGCACTGTCGGAGCCACTCATCTGTATTTGAAAGTTATAAACTGAGCCCCAGAGCTTCGTAGGAACTCAGGCCGCTTTTAGACGAGCGGCCTGGGAAGCATGTTCTTCTACGCACCGGGAGGAAAAGCCGTGTTGGGTGTGTTTACACATACCAGAAGTAGCCGCCCGCCATAGGAATTGGCGGTATGCACGGCCTTCCTCAGCCTCTTTAAAGACACGGTCTGGAAACACCAATATCGGGGTTTCCAGAACACGTCTTTAAAGAGGCTGCACGCGCCACTGATTCCTATGATGGGCGGCCACTTCTGGTGCATGTAAACACACCCCACGCGGTTTCTCCTAGCAGAACGTTGAAGAACGCGCTTCCCAGACCCCCTCGTCTAAAAGCGGCCTCAGAATCCAACACGTGCTTGGGTCAGAACGGGAAGTAGGCCAATGACCTGGGTTTTCTGTCAGCATCTCTCACTCTCTGTGTCACAGGGAGCTTTCAGAAGTGACGGCACCCACCGCCACCACAGACTTACCTGGGTGATGGTGGGTGCCGTCACTCCGGTTGAGATCTGTCCAGGCTGTCAAACTAATGTGACAGTAGCTTGGCCGAGGAAGGGGCGGGGAGACACATGACCCTGCCCCCCCAGGTGATGGGTAGCCATGGTGACCAATGACGACTGCCATGGTGCTCCAAACTGCAGGGATGCCATACCGGGTCCCAGCAAAGCGGGATTTCAGACATGAAAGTCCACTTTACTCTGGGTCCAGTGGCTGGATCCCAACTGGATCGGTATTTCCCCAAGTCACAGCCTGGGCTATCCCACACCATGGGTGGGATCCAGCCTGGGGAAACATCTGGCAGGTGCCTTGCAATGGGATGGTAGCCCCCATTTTAAAGCATGCCAAAGCAGGTTAAACTGTGCCACCAGCATGTTTGAAAACACCCTTTGTAAAACGGGAGACTTGGCAGTCCAAGGTTTTGATTCTTTCAGGAAAAAGTAGGTTACTGCCTCTGCTGGCTGTTTTTGATTCATGTAAATACAGTTTTTTGCAATTAAAAATGTAACAAAATTGCATTTGTATCGGAACAGACACGAGGCTGATGAATCTAGGTCAGGATGGTTTAGGCGATGCCCGGGACACCTCCAGGACCACATCAGTCCATTGGAATGAGTAATTTGCCCCCATTTCATTTAGGCTATGCCAGGCGTGGCATTGTCATTGAAGTGTTCAGACGTGATGCTGCTGTTGGCAGTATTTAAAGTGAAACAGCTCTCTAGGAGGGTGTATGCTATCCCAGGATCTAAACCCGGAGCTAACAGAGTCCTGGGAATGTTTGTGAGGGTGTTGAGCTCCTCAGCTGAGCATGGTGGGATGGAGGACTGGAGAAGAACCCATGGGTGGCACTTTTCCACCTAGCGTTCAGATGTGACAGCTGCTACATGGTTGGCAGCCTGTGGTGTAATGAGAGAACTTTAAAGGTGTTAACAGCATTGCACCCGAAGTGACGTGCCCAAGTTTGCACAGAAATTCTGTGGCAGAGCAAGAAAATGAGTCCATGTCTCCCAAGCCCTGAGCAAGCATCCTAAACACTGGAGCACACACTGTCCCTCCCTACCCATCCTGGCTATAGGACTAGCTTTTCAAGTGCATACTACTATGTTGTATTACCCTGCATGGCACATCTGAACGCTCCAGTGCCAGCTACTACACAGCTTAGCCTCATGTCTGAATGATCCCTAAGTCAGGAACTAGTTCTGCTTTCTTTATAACCACTATTACAAGTGGTGCCATGGGGTCTGGTCTCGGTCCTTCTCCATGATCCCGGTCTTCCCCTCACTTGTGAGCTCCATTTTCACCAGTGATCCTTCCTCTCCTCCCAACGAAACAAGACTCCTTCAGCCTCTCCAGCCAAGCATGCTGCCCACCCCAGCCATTCCTCCCAAGAGCCCGGGGGCATAGCTAGGTTGAAATGGGCCCTGGTGCAGAAGATGGAATAGTGACCCTCCCCTCGAACTCCCGCCCAAGGGAGGCTACTAGGGATGTGCGAACACGGTTTGGAAGTTCAGAGTTAGGTCCGAAATCAGCCAGTTCGGACGCCCGAACCGAACATGGAACCCCCTCGAACAGTTCAGGCGCATTCAGGTGGGAAATACCTGGCTGGCAGGCCCAGGGAGGGGGAAACTGAGGAGCAGACTTCCTGGCCCCAGGGATGGAGAGAGGCTTGGACTAGCAGCCAGCCTGCCCAATCACTATCCCTCTTTTCCTCACACCACTGGCTTGGCAGTCTGCGATTGGTCACGGGCTAGGCTGCACAGAGCCAATGGGACTTGTGATAAGGCGGGTGCAGCAAGTAACAAAAGTAATTGCCCTCCCCCCTGCCTTTCCAATTCATTCTGAGCTAGCCACTGATCCTGTCAACAGGTGTTTTCAGAACGATCCCTCTCCCAGCAGTTTGTGTTTCTCCCAAGCCATTGCTATCCTCCTCCTATTTCAGCCATTTCCACACATTTACCTCCATAGTTTCATTTATTTAGATTAGATTAGATAGATTTAGGTGTTATTTTTATTTTTTACCCCTCCCTGTGTTGTTCCCCCCTCCCTGTATATATGCCATCCCTGATTCCCTTCCCTTGTTTTTGGATTTATTTAGAGTAGGATCAGATTGATTTAGGTTTCATTTCAGTTTTGTACCTCTCCCTGTGTTGTTTGTTGTGAGCTGTCTGCGTTTCCCCCCCATCCCGATAGATAGATAGATAGATAGATAGATGAATGATGTAGGAGTTAGCTTAGTTATAGAGATAGTGTGTATTGATTCAGTTTTAATATTTTATAGTGTGGTTGTAGGACTAGGCCTTTGTAGATATTAGATAATATTCCATTCAGTTCCATAGGTTTTAGAATAGTTAATAGCAGTTAGAGTTAGTGTAGATATATATAATGTTATATTCCAAATTTGAATATAAAAATAAAAAAAAATATAAAATCTTCCTCTGCATTATTTGGGTGGGAGAAATGGAAAAGGGAAGCAGGAGAGGCCGGTCTGCTGCCCAGAAGGCAGGCAATGGGGCACGTGGCAGGGGCCGTGCCAGTGGTGTGGCAGGCATCAGCAGCAGCCCGAGCCCATCACCACGCCCCAAACTGCACAGGCCTGTTTTTGGGAGACAATCTTCAGAGGCTTCCAGAAGTGGCATTAGGGGTGTGGTTCAGCATTGCCTCCTACCAGTCTCCTCCACTGCCACACAGGGCACTGGAAGGCCTGCAGTCCAGGAGGCTGTGGCTGTCTCTGCTGCGGCTGCAGGTGCTTCAGGGTCGGATGTTCATCATGGGCCACCAATGTCCCCCATTATTCATGTGATCCCCAGCAGTCCAGGGCTGGTGGATCTCACCCCGGCTGCTAGAGGCAGGGTCTGATCCCCGGGCAATGGCAGAAGGGAAGGGAGCAGCAGTAGTAGCAGAAGTAGCAGCAGTAGTCAGTTGAGGCCCAGAAGTGTCAGTGCACCATGGAGGAGCTGGGATGGGGGCAGCTGCCAAGTCCATCGGCAGCTGCAGGATGTGGAGGGCGGCGTGGCTTTCAATTGAAAGCTATGTGCATGTTGGGGGAAATGATTGCGCTCGATCGGCAGCCCTTCTCGATGGTTGGGGGCATGGGGTTTAGGCACCTGATTGGCTTCCTGGCCCCCCAGTTTAAGCTGCCCTCGTGCACCACCCTGAGTCAGGCTGCCACCGATGCCTGGCACCCTGCAACGCCCCACCAAGTAGGGGTGCCAGCCACCAAGCTCTGGCCAGGCCTCTGTCACTGCTCCACCGACGTCTGGCAGCCTGCAATGCCTGACCAAGGATGGGTGCCAGCTGCAGTTACTGTGCCCTGGCAATCCAATGTCTGCTGCTGCTGCTGTGCCATGGGTACTGTGGTCTGGCAATCTAATTTCTGCTACTGCTGAGGCTGCCACTGCTGTGCCACAGGTACTGTGCCATAGCAATCGAATGTCCACTGCTAGTGCCTCTGCTAATGCCACCTCTGCTGTGCCACGGGCTCTGTGCCCTGGCAATCCAATGTCTGCTGCTGCTGCTGGTACTGCATGTCAGCCATTTGCTCCTTGCTCTTGTAGGCGGGCATAGCTCAGATGAGTGAACTGGCAGGCAGGGCTGGATGTCTACGAGATTCACTACAGGGCAAGACTTGCCCAATTTGCAGTAGAACTTCTTGAGATAGGTCAAGTACAATGCCAGCCTGCAACGCCTGGCCAAGTAGGGGTGCCATACTGGCCATACCACATAACGCATCGGTGGCAGGTGCCATACCACAGAGCACCCACACATGGCCACGCACAGAGCACTCACCAAAAATCCAGGCAGCCTGCAATGCCCAGCCAAGTAAGGGTGCCAGTCACCAAGCCCTGGCCGGGCTCTGCCGCTGCTCTGCCAATGCCTGTAAGCCTGTAATGCCTGGCTGAGTAGGGGTGCCAGCCACCAAGCCCTGGCCGGGCCTCTGCTGCTGCTCTGCTGATGCCTGGCAGCCTGAAATACTCAGCCAAGTAGGGGTGCCAAGCCAGCCATCAAGCCCCAAGCCTTCCAGGCCTCTGCTGCTGTCGCTGGGTCTCAGACAGACAGCCATGCCCCCACGGGCACCCCCAGGGGCCAAGCGCCAAGCCTGCCTGCCCAGGAAACCTGAGGTGCCAACCCCCAAGCCTTCCCGGTCTCTACTGCTGCTGCTGTGTCTCCGACTGCCTGCCATGACCCCTTGGGTACCCTCGGAGTGCCCCAAGCCTCCAGGTGGCCATATTTTCTGAACGTTCGGAGGGTCTGAACTCCACGGGACCAAACCCACGAACCCAAACTAAGTTTTCAGGCTGAACGGCTGGACCCTGTTCTGTTCACACATCCCTAGTAGCTACACTAGGGAGCATGGCCCCCCTAGTCTTATGGACCCTGGTGCAACTGTATTGCCCGTCCTGATTATAACTACACCCTTGCAAGAGCTTATATCAAGTACATGGCCATTGACCCCCATTACCACAGAAGCCAAGTGTTTCCCAATAATCTCTAACACCACAGCCTCACAACACCCTAGTGTGGCAGGGCTATACTTCTATGGGGCAACTGAGGCATAGAAAGGCTGACAATGCAGTCTTCCATTCACGAAAATAATACTATAAATTAGTTTTAATAACCAATTGACTTTAAAGGTGGAGCATTGCACCTGAAGTGACTTGCCCACGTTTGCAGAGAAAGCCTGTGGCAGAGCAAGGAAATGAGTCCTTGTCTCCCAAGCCCTGAGTGAGCATTCTATATACTAGAGCACTCACTGTCCCTCCCTACCCATCCTGGTCCTAGGAACAGATTTTCAAGTGCTTGGTAGGGATGGGCGAATGTGGTTCCAAAGTCCGGAGTTCAGACCGAACTTGACCAGTTCGGTTGACCGAACCGGAATTCTGAACCGAACTCGATTTTTGAACCAAACCGAATTTCCGAACTTGGCTCTGTTCACCCATCCCTAAAAGATAATATTCCATTTAGTTCAATGGGGTTTGAATTTCCGAACTTTGTTCGGAAGTTCAGAGTTTGGACCAAACTTCCGAACCGAACTCAATTTTCGAACCGAACCGAATTTCCGAACTTGGCTCTGTTCACCCATCCCTAAAAGATAATATTCCATTTAGTTCAATGGGGTTTGAATTTCCGAACTTTGTTCAGAAGTTCAGACCGAACTCGAATACTTCGGTCGACCGAACCGAATTTCTGAACTGAACCAAACCGAATTTCTGAACTCGGTTCTGTTCGCCCATCCCTAGTGCTCGGCCTCCAAAACTGGGGGCAGATTTTTCCAGAAAGTTCAGTTCTCATTTAGGCCCCAACCTGAGGACTGGATTTTCCAAAGTGGCGAGCTCTCAAGGGCATAGCTATAATAGTGCAGCTGCACTGGGGCAGCCACGTCGCCTGCTGCTGGAAGGAGGGGGCATGACATTCCATCTTTTGTACCAAGGCCCATTCCAACCTAGCTACACCCCTGAATAAACTCGAAATAACAACATGTGAAAAGCACTGACATAAAATACAAGCCCACAGGACCTTAAAGACAGGGAGCCGGACCTGTAGCAATGAAGGAGGGGACCCTCAACATAGATGGCCCAAGAATGAACTAGAATGACAACATAGATATGTGTAACATACGGACCTGCGAGACAGGGATTGTCAGCCCCTGAAGAGAATACGATGTTCAGTTGAGCATCAAAAATGAGTTATGATAATACTTTCCTCTAATAGGTGAGTCAGTGTTTCTGCCAGACTCCTTTTAGGAGGGACACATGGCCATTTCTCACAGGGCTCCAGCTTTCCTGGATTTGACATTGTTCCAGTAGACAGAGTTCCAAAAAGAGCTTGATACCCTGGCTAGAGAAAGAGGAATGTTTTGGAAAAACCCAGGCCCAGTTGCATGTGCTGACTGAGCTCTTTTGGAAAGTTGGTCTATAGTGACCAGAACCTATTTCCCTAAGCTGACCCAGCATTCTGGGTTTTGCTCAGAGACTCTAGGATTTGACCCAGAGGTTTTCAGAGAAGCACTGATTTCTTTGGGTCAGCCAGGGGTGCTCCCAGTAACTCAGAGAAATAGGAGCTTCTAGGGGTGACCATACAGACATTCCTGCACCTTTCCAGTGTGGATCTGCCCCATGGAGAACCCTGCTCCATGATGGGCTGGGCTACACCAGAAAGGAGCATGATGACATCTTTGCCCCACCCCCATTCACATGACCCCACCTCCTTGGGAATGTCATGACATCATGATGCTCTGTAAGGGGCGGGATTACATCAGAAAGGGGAAAGGAAGACCCTTGGTCCCACCCCTCTGTGTGAAAGCCAGGTATAAGGTGGTAATCTCACCAAGCATCCTACTAGATACCTGGCTGAAACCCCAGGAAATTTAGCCCCGGGACATACCATATGCCTGGTTCTGTATCTGAAATACTAGAAATGAAGAGTGAAAATTAGATCTAAAAATGCTTCCCCTCTTCCTCCTGGGACAGCTGAGCCAAGCCAGTGCCAATTGGGGGGGCACTAAGGAATCAGCAGTGCAGACAGGCCTGTATTTACCAGGCGGGGGAGGAAAGGGGCAATGAAAACACTTTGCCACACTCCAGATTGAGCTGCTGCATAAGAATAATTACAGCTGCTATTTTAAGGTCTTGTTTATTAACGTGAAGCCAACGACAGGCTGAGATTATAACATTGCCACCTACATGGGAGTTGGCTTTTCGTTCTCTTCCCCCACCGGCTGTACAGGATTTGCCTTTTCTTAGATGTGTTTGAAATTTGTTCTAAAAGGTTGGAATTTCCATTGAAAGGTTGTTCGACACCTTGCTCCAGCATTAGAAGAAAAAGTAAGGCAAATTATACAGCGTGCCAGGAGTGTTCACTCTTAAGTTTATGCCTGGCCAGGCCACTATCACAGAACCAGTCGTAAGTGACTGCAGGAGCTGGACCCACATTACAGTGCACAACCAGTTTTTTTCATCGTTTGTTTTTTTAAATTGTGACAAACAATACATGATCACCCAAAGCTCCTATGCAAAGCCCTTTTCTTAAGCTGCCAGCCTCCCTCATGGACTGTCCATCCCTTCTCTTCCCTGGACTGGGCTTCTGTGCAAGCTGCCCACCACCCTGGCAGAGTGCCCTGCACACAGGACCATACTTGATCAAACCCCTTTTGCACATCATCAACCTCTCCCTCTCTACTGGCTCCTTCCCCTCTGCCTTTAAGCACGCCACTGTCTCCCCCATCCTCAAAAAGTCCACTTTGGATCCCTCTGAACCCTCTAACTACCATCCTGTCTCGCTCCATCCTTTTGCTTCCAAACTCCTTGAACAGGTTGTCTACTCCCGTTGCCTCGACCTCCTCTCCACCAACTCCTCCCTTGACCCCTTCCAATCTGGTTTCCACCCCATCCACTCCACTGAAACCGCTCTTGCTAAGATCACCAATGATCTTCTTGTGGCTAAATCCAACCGCCTTTACTCTATTCTTGTCCTCCTTGATCTCTCTGTTGCTTTCGACACTGTTGACCTCTCGCTCCTGCTTGAATCACTCCACTCCCTTGAATTCCGGGGCTCTTTCCTCGATTGGTTCTCCTCCTCCCTGTCTGACCACTCCGTCAACATATCCCTTTCTAACGCCTGCCCCGCCTCCTCCCTCCCCCTCTCGGTTGGGGTTCCCCAAGGCTCTGTCCTTGGCCCTCTCCTCTTCTCTATCTACACCCAATCCCTAGGTAAACTCATTGCCTCCCACGGTTTCCAATACCACCTATACGCTGACGACACTCAACTCTATCTCTCCACTCCTTCCCTCTTCCCTCTGTTCAAGCTCGTCTCACCAACTGTCTCTCCGATATCAGTTCTCGCATCCTCATGAATGTTGCATCCCTTGTCTCTCCCTCTGTTCCCCCTTCCCTGTCTCCCCTCCCCGTGTCTTTAGATTGTAAGCTCTCGGGCAGGGACTGTGTCTGTCTTACTCTTTGTAAAGCACCAGGTACATCACTGGCGCTATATAAATGCTTATAATAATAATAATAATAATAATAATAAATGGTCTGCTTCGGGAGCTTTCCTGGCCCAAGTTTTGTGGACTTGGGCCAAGTCCAGTCAGGGGGTTTGGCATACGGTGTCATCAATACGTGGATGACACCTAGCTTTACCTCTCTTTTTCATCAGACCCAAGCCTGGCAGTCTCGGTGCTTACTTGGTTTCTGGCAGCTGTGGGGGACTAGATGAGGGCTAATCAACTGAGGCTGAATCCTGACAAAACAGAGGTGATGCTGGTGGGAAAGGCAGTGGACACGACAGCTCCTTTTATTGATGGGGTCTGTCCTTCGCTGGTCTCCCAGGTGTAGAGTCTGGGGCTGCTCCTTGATTCGTAACTCCGCTTGGATGTTCAGGTGGAGTGCTTTTTGCCAATTACATCTGGTGCGACAGCTCTGGCCATATGTTTCGGACTCTGAGCTGGCCCCTGTCATCCATGCTTTCATCACCTCTAGGCTGGATTATTGTAACACGCTGTAACCAAGCCAAGAAAGTGCACCTGAGTTCTCGCATCCTCATGAATGTCATATCCCTTGTCTCTCCCTCTGTTCCCCCTTCCCTGTCTCCCCTCCCACTGTCTTTAGATTGTAAGCTGTCAGGCAGGAACCGTGTCTATCTTATTCTCTGTAAAGCACCAGGTACATCGCTGGTGCTATATAAATGCTTATAAATAATAATAAAATAATAATAATAATAATAAATGGGGCTACCCCTGGTGACGGTTGGGAGACTGCAGCTGGTGCAGAATGCGACGGCACGCCTCCTGGTGGGACTGGGCCACCGGGAGTAGATTACACTGGTTCTTCGATCTCTGCAGCGGCTGCCTGTAGTCTTCCGGGCCTGATTCAAGGTATTGCTGCTGGCCTATAACGCCCTAAACAGTCTATGCTCTACATATCTGCGGGACTGCCTCACCCCTCAGATCCTAGATCAGCCCCTGCGGTCATCCAGGGGTGCCCTCCTCGGGGTTCCCCCAAGTTTTTCAGGGGGCCTCAATGGAGAGGGCGTTCTCTGTGGTCGCACCGCAGCTGTGGAACTCCCTTCTGGTGGAGGCTTGATTGGTCCCACATCTCCCCTCTTTTTGACGTAGTTGTAAGACCTGGCTGTTCTGCCTGGTGTTTGGCAGGGGAGATGGATGAAGGGTGGGGGGAATGGGTGGTGGGGGGGAGGAATTGTTTTTTTAATTCTACTTGGTATAAGTTGTTTTATGTGTTTTAATGTCTATTTGCTGTGTCAGGAGGGGCAGGGTATCAAGATTTTTAATAAAATAAAATAAAATAAAAAATAAATAAAAGTTAGGCTGCCAGTGGGCAATAGGTCCCGGCCCTGAAGAATATCATGATGTCATGGCACTCTACAGGGGACATGTCAGGAAAGGGGCAGGGTTAAGCCATTCCACCACCCTTTGCTTGACATGCCCGTGTTCCCATGGAGTGCTGTGATGGCAGAAGCACTCTGTGGTAGCAGAGCAACGTCTTCCAGTGCAGATCAGGCTTGGGCAAGGAAAAGCCCAGCTGCATCAGGACTGACTTCTTGGCTCAGTCTCAGCTAAGTCAGACTTGACTCGGCTTCAGTTTTGGAGCCCATACAGGGTTGCCACTTCTCGTGGATTTACAGGGAGATTCCTGTTCTGGCCTATGGGGGACAGGGTCCAGCTGTGAGAAGTGGCAACTCTAGTAGACTACCGGCCAAAAGATGGGGCAGGGGGGGGAAGTTCTGTTGCACTCCCCTGTTAGAGAAGGTTTGATGATTGGGCAAGATAGTCCAGATCATGAGCATTCAGAAAATGTATGTTGTGGAACTCAACTCATTGGCGGTAGTAGACATAGTGGCCGTTTTTGAGGAGAGATTGGAGGGTTGAAGTATTTTAAGTTTTCACAACTCGAAAACAGCGTGTCCTATATAAAAAGAGTACAGGACTACAACTGTAGCAAATTTAATTTCTTATAAGATGGTTTTTATTGCATGTCTATCTATTAATAATAAATAATAAATATTAATAATAATAAGTTTATTGTACTGGCCTTACGGCCTTGACAAAGAACAAATAAAACCATAGTTAAAACACAAATACTGTTTGTAATTGTCTATTATAGTTTTTTAGACATTTAATAAAATGTGTCAGTAAGGTACTAATGAAAAAAGACATTTTGGCACAGTAAAGTGTCTGGAAAGTGTCAATGTGATCAGATGAATTGTCAATGTGATGAGATGAAGCGCTAATGCATTTACGATCATATTTTCACTTTCTCTGATGTTCTGCACTCAAAAGGCATTGGGGCTCAATGCCAAATGAAGTACAAATGTGGTCATAATCATCAATTAACTTCCTAAGAACTTTCAGTACAATACGTCTAGTTTGAACACAATATGGGGTCTGTGAATAGATTTGGAAATAACATATGCTTAACATTTATGCCAGCAATGCAGGGAACTCTGGCCACCAAAGGGGATGTGATTTTGATTGAACATCCAACATGAATTACAGTAACATTTCCCTTTTTCTAGCGGATGAGTCAGTGTGTGTCGATCAGACATTGCTAGGCAGGGGGCATGCACCACTTCCTTTCACAGAGCCCCAACTTCCATGGATCTGGACCTATATGCTCCTGGAGCTTTATTAATACACTTGTTCTTTGGGTAGCACAGAGATGCCCTTGCGAAGACACTGCTTCCCTACACAGAAAGGAGGTTTTCAAAGCTCCAGGCCAGCCCAGCGTATGGTTACTGTGGTTGTTAGAGCCATGTATTGGAACAGAAGCAACAGACTATAACTGAACTGTCTCCAAATGCTTTTGCTGCCAAGACCTAGCTGCAGGGCAGAGAAAAGAGAGTCATTAAAGAAGCAGAGAACTTGAAAGTAAGGACTGTTGGGCAATAGAACAAGTTGCCTGGGGAGGTTGTAGGCTCTCCATCTGTTATTGGAGGTTTTCAAACAGAAGTTAGACGGCCATCTGTCAGCAATGCTGTAGTTGTAGGCATCCTGCATCAAGCAGGGGTAGGACTAGATGACCCTCAATTTTCCTTCCAGCCCTATGGTCCTCTGAATGCAGGGGAGGCGTGAGGAGGATTTCTTTTACATCCGTGCATTTCACCATAACTTCATTTCTACTATAAGACAAGAAAGATTGGTGGATTGTGTCAGTGCAGCCACATTCAGGGTTTATGGGAAAGTAAAGTTGTGGTGGGGAGGGGACAGGGCAGTCAAGTATAGCTGCTTGTGGTTAGAGGATTGGGGCTGGGGAGGGAGGTGGGGTTAGATATCCAGCTTGTTTAACTGTCCTTTTAATGTTTTTTGTGTGCAGGTTTGAGGAAGATACTGTGCTTTGATATTTTTGGCTGTTTTTAATTGAATTGGGAGTGGGGGAGTAGCACACACAATCCAGACAGCTGCAGTGCCATCCCCTTGGGTGTCCTCTGAGACATTTCTACTGCTAGGAGAGCCTGCCGCACTGGGCAAAAAATGGACCTACTGTTCAATGCAGAGTCTCTCTCGAGCTGGCACGGAGGGCTTTGTGAAACCACCTAAAGTGTCCCGGGAGGCTCTGAGATTCACACAGACCTGTCAGTGCTGCCTCTGCAGAGGCTATTCTGGGTTCAGTTGGAATGGATACACACTGAAATGAGCAGATCCATCAAATCCAAACAATCCAAACTGAAGTGAACAACTAAACAGTATCTGACTGAGCTTGGTTTGAGTCTCCAGTTCCCTCTTCTTGTGGCATTCATTCGTTGGTTGGTCCACTGGCTTTGGTTGGACATTCATTTCAGGAGGCTGATCTGGTTCTAGTTTTACCTCACTCACTCTCATTGTGACAGGTGGAAACAACCAAAAACCCCAGAAATGAACAAGATCAAATGAAAACGACCAAAATTGTGAAAACTCAGTTGCTCGACCACTGTGAAAAGTGTTGTTTGGTGAACCACAGCCTATCTGAAATGGGGGTGGGAGTAGGAACTACAAACATTTTGCTACCTATCTCAGCTCTAATTCTTTGCACTTTCCCCTCTCTAGCTGTTTTTAATTGATACATTTAGAACGTTCTAGGGGTTTTTATGTTGTTCTGAAGGGGATTGTCTAGATAATTGAAACGTTACAAATTGGGATGCTTCCAGCCTGCTTCCAGGTCTTAGAATGTTTTTGTAAAACATTTTTTTCAAGGTTTTATCAGAACGTTCTAAATAAAGGACTTTATAAGACAGGCATTTTTACTATTTCTATAGGTAGAACATTCTATGATTACAGCACAGTGGCAGCCTGACTGTCCCTCCTTTCTAGCCACTGTCTCTAAGCATCACTATGCAAAGCAGGAGTAGCACCTGCATTTTTTCCCATCGTTCTTTGCTTGTCATGCCCACTTTTCAGATCTCTGGCAAAATTAAGTTTCCACACGCCACACTGCATACCTGTATTCGCCAGTTGGCAGACAGAACATTATAATCCTTGAGGCAACTGGGAATGGACTACCCTAATAGAACGTCACAGCAGCAGTCATCTAGCCACAGAAACTGGACTGATTAGGACAACGACGTCCTTCTGACAAGTCAGGTAAGAATGAGTTCGGAATAGTATAATGTGGTCCTTTAAAAACAGTCTCAGTTCATCTGCAGTGTAAGCCTTAGACCGAGCTTGTGCAGGGGCCTTCTTCTGTGGGGAACAGACCTCCTCCTCCGGGGCTGCGGGAAGGTGCTAGAATTCATCTTGTCTGGGTGGCCGCAGAGCTAGGCCAGCTCTGTTTTGCTGCATTCCCAACCTACAACACTGGCCTCCTTCAAATGCATCAGACCCCACCTAAGTCAATTCTGACAGTAAATGGCTTCTCTGCGATGGGGTTTAACTGCACATCTGTGTTGGCTCAGGTGACCGACACCAGCACTTGGCTCAGACTGTGGCTTTGTCTAGCAGCCGGCATTATTCTCCCTTTTTGCATCCTGCTAGAAATGCCACCAGCCAGTTTTTGATACCGAAATGTTTCAAAGACAGCCCTTATGCGGATGAAATGTAATTTTAAAAGGCTGTTTCAAATGGATTGTTGCATCTGTCCTATTTACCTCAAGGTTATTTGATGTTGCCATGAAAAATATTTTATTTGTTATTTATTTATTTATTTTCAAATTTATACACCACCCTTCCTACAGGGGATGCAGCTTCACAAGGGAGTGTGCCCCATCTCTCTCTATTATAGTTATGCCCTTTCTTTAAAATCTCAAATTAAATGGCTTTATTGCACGGGAAATCTGTTGTGCCAACCTAGACACTAGCTCTTTTAGGTCCTGAGTGTACCTCCTAGTCATGAATGCATTTATCTCCCCAACATTTCCATGAAGCAGGGAATTCCCAGATGGGGAGCTGAAGCACAGAAACATTAGATGTCTTGACCAAGGATCTCACAGGAGTCTGTGGCAGAGCAGGAATCAATCAAATCCCTAAGTAAGTACCCACAGGAAAGGTATCAGCCTGGGCACTGGTGCAGGTTTATCCACTCTGTCTCACCAATGTGTCTTGTTTCTGTGCCCCAAACGGGAGAAGATCAATGGCCAAACTCACTCTCAGGGGCAGGGGACTGTAATGAGAATAGAAGAAGAGAATGAGAAGAGTTGGAAACCCTTGCTGTTCTCTTCAGTGGAAGAAATAACTAGGCAGGAAGAAGGAAGATATTGTGATCCTTGATTGGGGAGTGGGAGGAAAGGGAAAAGGAAAGGTAGGCCTAGGTTTAAGGCTAGCAAATGGCACGCTCCTAGGGTGGCCAGATATGCAAAATTTAGAGGACACATGAGAGAGACAGGTTGCAGGGCAACCTGTCTCTCTCATGTGTCCTCTAAAATTCACATATCTGGCCACCCTGCATGCTCCAACAATATGCTTGGATCTTCCTAGGGTCATTAATGTCCATAGCCCCCCTTCTCACGTTGCTGGGAGAAGGCAAATGCTTCCTTTGGCTAAAAAACATTCAGGTGACCAAAATTTCCTTCCTCTCCTGCCCCATCTGAATCACCCCACGACCTCCATAAACTCAATATCCCTGTATGAACAGAGTCTAGCTAACCTCGGTGTGGAAGTTATAGGCTTATAGTTCTCCTCCAACTAGCCTTGGAACGGATCTCCTCACACTAATGGCTTGACAGCTTCGCGGAGCTCCTGTAAACTACTCAGATGCAATAAAGCTCCCTGCTCTTCAGGAGCGAACGAGCCCGCTGGAAAAGACCTGTTCTCTAATGCAGAGTGACGTGTTATTGTTATTAGCCAGACTCCCATCGACAGGGTGCTGGTGTCAGAAGGCAAGATACTTGACTCACTCAGGATAAACATGGGGAGGTTATAGATTTTCCTTCATTCATCTCCAGGTATACTTCCGTGAGCTGGCATTGTAGAAGCCATCTTGAGAAAATATCGATGATTTCAGCTTCCTTCCACCAGCAAGAATTAATGAGCCCAGCGCTTCCCAGATTGTGGCCCATGGACCAGGCTAAATGATCCCGCTGCTGGTGTGCGGAACCAGCCATAGCTACAGCAAAGCAGGCTCCAGTCACCCTGTCCATTTCTGGGGAAAAGGGGACCAGGGAATGAGTGCAATGGCCTCCCTAAGGCCAGCACATGCACACTGGGATACTTGCCCAGGTCTCTTCCCCTGAAGAACCATCAGGGACTGAGGTTTCCCACTTTGTGACACTGCAGCCACAAGGCACCGGGCCAAAGCCATGTCAAGCAAGCACATGGGTGATATTCAGCCAGTTCAGTTTAAACTGGTTAAAAGTAAAAACCCTACTGGATCTGAGAAGCAGTTGCCATTGGCCCAGACAGGGCCAGGTACAGGAGAGAGGTCAGGGTGGAGCAGAGAAAGCAAAGTTGCCCCAGGAGGGGGAGCAGAGGAAGCCCCAGCGGCTTTGCAGGGGTGGGGGAAGAGGATGCCACATTGCTGCCACTTCTCAGGCTCTTGGGGGCCCTGCGATTTCCACTTGTGTGCTGCTTCCTGCCCCCAGTAACTGAAATTTCAGGGTGATGGACTGTTTGTCTAAAAAAATCTGGAAACCACCAACTTGGTCTATTCAGACAATAGCACTTCCATTCTGCATCCCCAAAATCCCACCCCGGTAGCTTCCATTAAATAACTGCTCCTCTTCACATCTACAAGGCTCAATAGCAGTAGCAGCCTCCTCCCCATTGGCTTCTGCTCTGCCCCGCCTCAAGTGGTGGCTGAGGCTGCAGCCCTCACCCCCCCCTCCAAAAAAAATTGGACTGGCTGCTAGTGGGGAGGGATACATGCAGCCTATGGATCCCCCCCCTTCTATAGCACTTTCAGTATCCAACGTGCTTTAAAATCATTATCTAGTTCACCCTCACAACAGCCCTGTGAGGATGGGTCATTATTAATCGCATTTTACTGGGAATGGATGCTGAGAGATCGCAACTTGCCCAAGGTCACTCACTGAGTTCATGGCTAAGACAGGATTTGAACCCTGGTTTCTCCATCCAACACCTAGCCAGTAGGTTACTACACTAGTTCTCAAGCTAAGCCAGCAGCATCTTCTGGTGCTGTGATCCAGTAAGAATGTAGCCCCCCATCAATGGGCTGGTATGTAGCAAGTCATCAAGCATTTTGCTTGGCACTTATGCACAGCTGCAGTCTCCCTCCAGTGGCCAGTTTTGCAACCAAGAATAGTGGAATTGCAGTCAGTAGAATTACCCGTTTCCTAAAGCTTTTGCCAGAAGCGGGCAGGGCCACAGCACAAAGGGTAATGCAAACAGAGTCTCTCACCCCTTTCTGACTGCTATATATGCAAATATTTAGAAGGCACTTATGAGAAATACAGATTGCAGGGCTTCATTGGCTCAACTGCAGCCCTGAAACCTGTATTTCTCATAAGTGTCCTCTAAAGATTTGCATATATGGCCACCCTAACTTAGGAGGGGGAACAAAAGCAGTGGCAAATAAGGGCTTGAAGGCAATGAGGATACACTGAACTGGGGATGAGGTGTAGGTACGAGGACACTGAGATCCCGAAGGAGGCATACCAAGGGGGAGGTGAAGCCTAGACGGACCACCGCCACAGGGGACGACACTACATGGGGGAACTGGGACCCATATGAGGGTCAGAGTAAAGCAACACTAATGGGGGAAGTGCAACCCACAGGGGCGAGACAGAGTACCAACAGGAAGGAGTGGGGCACAGGGACTATAGGGACAGTACTGTCTGAACAGGGGGAGGGGGGTTGCAGGGCTAGGAAGCAGATAGCGGGCAGGGAAAATGCAAGACTCGGCAACTGGAGGGGGCAAGGGTAGCAGGACGCATACGGGTTAAAGAGGCATCCTCTGGACAGGAAGAGTGCAACACACCAGACCAGAAAGGGTACACGGCTGGGTAGAAAGGCAGGTAGGCAGTCCCACCCGCCATGGCTTCAGGAAACCAATGCTAGCAGGAAGGAGGCAACGCACAGGATTTGGGGCCAAACAATATTAAGAGGGAGCAAGGGGGTAATTCCCTGGAGGACTAAACAAGCCACTCAAAGCTAGGCAGAGAAGGGAGACCATAGTCATTCCTGGCAAATGCAGGGAAAGAGAAGAGGGGTAACGCCACAGCCAGGAAGCAGGGGAGGGCTCAGACCAATTCATTTGGATTGAATTATGGATTTGAATCTGTAATTTTGCCCATTGAAGTCAATGGGAAACCGATCTGCAGCCCATCTGAGTCTCATCCCAGCCTAGCCATGGAACAGTGGGTCCAATCTCACCCTACCCTTATTTTCCAGAGCCTCTGAGTGGTACTTACTGCCTCAAGGACTTGATTGAAGTGTGAGGGTTGGCACAGGGACTGGGGAAGGGATGAACCCACGGACCTGGTTACCCCACTCACACCCCACAGAACAGGACTCCTGCAAAGAAGGCGGAACACAATTACCCTGAAGAAAAAGTCCCCTCAGGTTGACATGTGGCCCTAATAGTTCCCAAGGGAACAGGGCCGTCTCATCACAGGGGTGATCAGTACAATGTGTGTGCAGCCTTCTGCCCACTTGCAGGGGGAATAACTCCCTGCCCGTAACCACCCACCCCACCCACACAGTGCTCAAGGGAATATCACCTGGTGAGGGGTATTTGTGTCGGAGGGGGGAAGCACCCCACGGGATGGGGGAGTCGGAGGGGGAAAGCCCTAGCCCCCACAAGGGAGGGAAACACGGATGGGGCCCGAGGAACAAACACCTGGCTGTGCAGCACACCCACCTCTCACTCCCCACCCTCACTCACTCTCCACGAACTTTCCTCTCACTCTCCTTCCACACTCCTTGCACTCGTCTTCCACTCGCAACTGGTCTCGCACTCTAAGGTTTCTTCTCCTAAGGACAACGCTCCACACCACTCTCCAGGGCCAGCTTCACAGAGGACTGATCGCCGGCGGGGAGGCATGGCCCGCTCTGGCCTTAAGAGTCCCTAGCCACGCCCCTGTTTTGCGTGCAGGCGTGCCGACCTCCGCAGCGTTCCTGGTGGCCCCGCCCCCTTTTCCCCCGTTGTTTCTGTGTCCGGCAGCAAAGGAGCCTGACCCCCGCTGCTGCAGGCGGGGTCTGGCTCCGCGGGGGTGATCGCAGTCGGGGGGTTGCTTTCTGTCTCCGGGCCCCCTCTCTGAGCGTCTCTGGCTACCCCGCACGGGGGGTGCACTGGGACCCGACACCTGTTATTCCTAACATGAAGTACTGCTGTTGCTGTAGGGGCTTCAGCAGGCTCCCTTGCCGTGGCATCCTTCTTCCTCCAGATCACAGGTGTGCAAATGGCCACTGCCCTTAAAACAAAATGGCAGCAATGTCATTTTGGCCACCACTATTTTGGTTAAGGATGGTGGCCATTTTGCACATGCTCAATAAGGAGCAGTAAGGAGGCAGCAGTTAGGGAGCCTGCCGGAGGCCTCACAGCAGCAGTGCTTCAATCAAACCCTCCAAGGTGGTAAGTAGACTTCAGGGCCTCGAGGATGGAGTTAAGAGTAATCTAGATAGAGCACGTATTGCAGCTTATACAGATTAATCCACAACTTCCCATTTTTGGACAGCTGCAGATGAATCCAAATCCAGAATGCCTATCCCCACAAGGCAGTGCCTAGTGAGGAAAGGGAGCCAGACTAGGAAAGGCCGTCAGAGAACAAACCCACAGAGACAGTGAAGCAGGAGCAAGACTATAACAAGGGACCAGAGAAGATGAGCTGCAGGGAGGATTGGGGCAGAGCTCCTCAAGGAGAGGTATTAGCATGAAAGGGAGAAAGGGGGAAACAAGCAGGAGCAATAAGGAGGAGCAAGGTACACAAGGCTTAATGATGTAACTAGGTTTAGCAAGTTTTAGATGAGCGGGTCGCCGTTGCACAACCCGCTCGCGCGATATTTCAAAATTCTGCAATTCGGGATTACACGAGACGGCCGCCGGGGATCAAGCGCATGAAAGGCAGTAGCACATTCTTTGCCGACCGCGAATTAGATACCTCGATTGTAAGGTATTTAATTCGCGGTGGGCAAAAAATGCGCAACCGCCTTTCATGTGCTTGATCCCCGGTGGCTGTCTCATGTAATCCTGTGTTGCGGGATTTTGAAATATCGTGCGAGCGGGACGCGCAACGGCAACCCGCTCGTCTAAAAGCGGCCTGTGCTACAGTCTGGGATCATTCCTAGCTCCCTTCCCACAGCTAAGGACTGGGGGTCATGGCACTAGGGCTCAGCTACAACCTCCCTATTCCACAGTGGGGACTGCAAAACAGGAGGATCTCATGAATCCACTGATCTGGGGCTTCTCCGCTACCTCAGGGCAAGAGTAGTTCACAGCGGATCGCTCTCTAAAAGGGGGGGTGCCCCTGGGGAATTCTCTCCCTGTTGCCAGACCGGCTCTTGATTATAAGATTGAGCATGAATCCCTGGCTCCTGCCAGTTGAAACATGGCCAGTTTAGAATGTCCTTTTCTCCCTCACAACATCAAAACTGGCCCTCCCCTGCACTGGAGCAGCATTGGAAGCCATAAGACATTGGGCATTTTTACACACACCTTAACGTTCCAGATTTTTTAATCTTCTGGGTTCACAAGTAAGTTCTGGATGTATTTTTTTCTCTCTCACACACACACTGCCTTGAGACAGTTGCTGGATGCATTCTTCACACAAACACTGCCCTGAGGCAGCCTAAAGTAGCTGCAGCTGTAGATGTGACAGGCTGCCATGGAAACCAAGTGACCATAGCTGCCTGGAGCAAAGCAGTTTACCAGGAGAATATTTTACACACAAAAGTTCTGGGAGATGTTCTATGCAGAAGTTCAAACAGCCGGATGGTTAAGATCTGGGTGAGTGTTTTAGACGTACAGAAAGTTCAGGATGTAACAGCAAACATGCAGGAGAAATGTGTGTGTAAAAACACCCATGAACCTGCTTAAACACAAGGAGGGAGCCTGGGCCAATCAGCATGTTCCATATCATCACAGGCCGGGAATTGGGAGAAGCCCAGTGCCAGCTGGGGGACTCCAAGTGCCGGCTCCTGGCTGCGGAAGGATCTCCAAGCAGGCAGAATGCTGGCTGGGTCAGTTGGTGGGGGAGGAGGGGAAATTGTCTGGGGATTTCAGAGGTCAGCAGGAGGGGAATGGGCAGCTAGACTTAGCCGTCCTAAGTCTTGATATACATGCTGCCTCTGTCTGCAAGGATTACAGAATCACTGACACAAAGTAGGTAATGTGCTGAACAGGTAACATGTTTCATTTTCAACGGGGATGGCATTCTTCTTTAAAAGAAGATTCTTTCAGACAGAAGGTTGGATGTGTTTCCTCCGCTTTGTAAGTAGCTCCCTGAAGCAGCTTCCAATTCTTGGTGTATACTGCCCCCTGCTGTACCTGGGGAGAAACAGCATGTTGACTTACTGTTCTATGGCATTGCCTGCTCTTCCACTTTGCAAATAGTGTTCTGTTTCCTCAGTCCTCTAGCCAGGGATCATTCCAGTAATATTGGTCATGTTCCCACCACTGACTGCCAGGGAAGTGCTGCAAGCAGGGAACTTATATGCCATAGACATCCATTTCTGATATCTCAGTCCTTGTCCTGAAGGGAAACCTGTATAACACCTTTAAGAGACAGCCCTAGGGGCTAATATCCGTATACTTAATTTAGACCTGGGCTTTTTAAGCCACTAAAAAAAAATACACAAATAATTGACAGCCTGCTTGTTTATACTCCTCTGTTGCATTGTCTACGTTGTATTATATTCCTTTGAAATGCAAACAGCCTTGGCCCTGGAAACTTACTTCCCACTATACCTTTACCATTTTACTTTGGCAATCGGTTCTTGTTTTTTAACACTATGATTTTTAACCTCCTTGGGTGTTTTAGATGGACATGGACAGGCCCGGATTAAAGCTATGAGGGGCCTAAGACTAATAGGAGGGAAGGGCCTAAGCCCAGCCAACAATAGGCGGAGCCTAGCCAACCCAAATTCCAAATTCAGTTCCACCCAATGCCACCCCTCCAAATTTAGAAAGCAGCAATGGCTAGTGGGGGGCCCCACAAAATGGCCACTGCCTTTGCACATGCTTCGGGCTTGAGAGAGAAGGGGGGAAGCCAGCAGTGTACATGCAAACACAGAGCAAGCAAAGCAAACCATCTTAAGCCAACAATATTTTGTGAAGTCCTTAGCACACCACAAAAGCAGCAGTGTGGAGTTCCACTTGTCCCCCAAAACATGTTACACAGTTCTGTTGCAATGTAAAAGGCAACTGCTACAACCAGACCGGGGACATTCATGCAAAGGCTAGCTATAGTGAGCCAACATGTAGCATGGCCTTCTTGCAGAAGAATCTTCATCTTCCGATGTTGGTGCAAGTAAGACATATATAAAATCGCATATTCACTTTATTTTATTTGGGATCTTGGCCATTATTGTAGGCAAAGTAATTCTTTAGGAATTTGGGGTGAGATGCGGAACACTACTTTGGGGAGTAATGTCGTTGATGATGGTGTTCAGTTCCGCTCTTTTAACGAGTTTATAGGTCTTAATAAGTTGTATAAGTTTTATAATGGTTTTAAGTATTGTGTTATATTTTAATTGTTGTATCCCATTGTGCCTGACACACCTTTGTTCGCTTCTTGCAGAAAAGCCTGCCACATCCCACCAAACTGCAAAGGGGCCATTTTATAATCTAGGGAACATTCCAGAAAAGATTAAAAACACTTCCATCCAAGCCCCAAGGCCCCCCACCCAAAAAACAGAAAGGATACAGTTTAGGTGGGAAACAGCAAAGGGATCCATTTTAACCAAGAGTAGCCATGTCCAGTGAGGGCCTCCACAAAATGGCCACTGCCTTTGCACGTGCTTGGGACTTGGGAGAGGAGGGAGAACCAGCAGTGCACATGCAAACACAGAGCAAGCAAACCAAACCAGCTTAAGCCAACAATATTATATGAAGTCCTTAGCACACCACAAAACATTTTCGTGAAAGAAAAACCCCACACCCCACCTACACACCAGAAATGCATTGCAGCAAAGAAAAGAAAGAAACCCTTTCACCAGTCCACCCCCCAAATTAGAAAGCAGACAATATGGGTGGATGGATGGAAAACAATGAGGGGACTCACTGACCAAGCCCATAAAGAATTGCCAGATAGACTTTTATTGAATATTAGGCCCTTTTCACACAGACACTCGAACACTGATAAAATGGTGTAACATTTTATTATACATATTGCAGGGCACCCATAAAGCACACCTGCAGCCCTGCAACATGTATAATAAAATGTAACACCCATTTTATCAGTGTTAGAGTGTCTGTGTGAAAAGGGCCTTAGGCACCTCAGTGCAATACCTTTGAAAGTCCTCCAGGCTAAGATGTAAGCCACACGCACCTACATAGAATTTACTGGAGCCTGAGAGTTCCCAGCATCCCATAAGGGTGCTTAATACCTTGATTGTCAGGATGTCAAAATGCAGGGTGAAATGTGGGGAAAAGTGCATTGCTTACCATACCATTCCATATCTACGATTTGACTAGTTTAATCTATCTAGGCACTTCTAAAACACACAACACTCTTCAGTACATCTCCAGTATACATTTCCACCTTTCTCTCTCTGACAAGGCCAGACCCCAAAATTCACCGCCTCCTAGTTTTCCTGCTGTTAAAAAGTTCCTGAGTTTAAAAGTTTCATATGGTCGAGCAGCAATTTCCTTGATGTAGAAATAACTAGAGCCACAATCTTGAAACTGCTTCCTGACGAGTAGCACTATGGGATTTATGCAAGGCATGTCCATTATCTAGACTGCAATGACACTTTTTAATTGCATACTTATCTGAAGAAAGTCAGGATCCACAAGGGTCGATTGAGGACTTTCAGTGTGGGGTTAACAACACTGTAAAACTGGTTCCTGGACTGCAGATAAGCTCTAGTTTCTGCACCACTTTTCCATGGCATTTGCTGCAATGACTGTTAGGTTGCATGGATTTGTAATTTTAGGTCCTAACCTGGCGCTGTGCAAGAAGGGACTACCGTCTATGACAAAATATTTTTTAGGATTAAGTCACCCCAATCGCTACACAATGCAGGGTTTTAGTCCCTGTTTCATTTAAGTAACTCATTAAAAAATGCACTTCAACCAGCTTAACTGAAAAGATGGTTCCTCTGCATCTCACAGGAGAAGCTAGTGTGGGATGAGAGACTACTCTGGAGGAGATGGTTTGTGGATCATGGTCACAGATTTTCTTAAACAGGCAACTGAAGCAAATTAAACCGAACTTGACACAGGTTAGTTCAAAGTGGCTTTGTTCAATTGGTTTACTTTCCTTCTTGGTTGAAACTGAAGTGATCTAAATTAATAAATGAATGCCAGCTATAGAAATCAAACAAATTTCAACATCACTGAACAAATTAAGCAAAGCTACTCCAGACACTTGCTTCAACTGTTGATTGTGAATTGCACCCCCACCCCCTGCATTGCAGTGCAGAGCATGCAGCAGGAAACTCCGCTTCACTTGCTGACTGTGACTGCTGCCGACCGCCGACTTCCCTTTTCCTCCTCCTGTCGGGCTGCAGGGTAGGCTGAGACTCCGCTTGCCTCGCTGCCCAGCTACCTGCGCTCCTTCTCTTCTCTCTGCCTCTGAGATACGACCGGGCCCCCGTGTCGGAGAGTGGGACGGAGAGAATTGCTCTCCTAGGAGGGGAGCAGCAGGGCACACCGGCTGGCTGAGGGGTCTTCCCAACTGCTCCGTTCCTGGTCCAGAGTTGCTCTGCTGCAATCTGCTCCCCCTCAGCTGCTGCAGCCTGTAGGGCAAGGCTGGGGGCCCTTCAGGTTCCTCTGCTCTGGTGTCTGCAGCGTCGTGAGACCGCGGGCCACTCTGGCCTCGCGAGTCTCTCCCCCTGGCCCAACCCCAACTCAGCTGCTGCGCAGGGTGACACAACAAGGCTGGGGGTTCCGGCCCTTGTTTGTTTGTTTATTTATTTATTTTATAAATTTCTACCCCGCCCCTCCTGCCATGCAGCTTGGGGCGGCTTCCAACATTTAAAATACAATAAAACCAGTTAAAAATAATCATAAATATTATAAAAATATTAAACAGGGCTAAAATACAATCTAAAACCAACAATAGGTGGGGGAACTAAACCCCCCCCTCACTCACCCTCCCTCCCAAAGGCCTGGGCGAACAGCCAGGTCTTACAGTTTCGCCGGAATGTTAACAGGCTAGGGGCCAGGCGAGCTTCCTCCGGAAGGGAGTTCCACAGCCACGGCCCCACTACTTAGAATGCCCTCTCCATCGTGGCCCCCCGCTTAACACGGGGGACCTCCAGAAAGGCACCCCCGCAGGGGCGGCTGGTGGCTTTTTAGTTTGGAGGGGCAGTAAGGCCGTCCGATGAGCTGGTGGGTGGAGCCAGGGCAACGGTAGGCGGAGCCAGGGCAACGGTAGGCGGAGCTAGGAGTTCCCAGGGTTAACATCAGATGGAAGAAAATCCAGTCTAAAATGCACTTCAAGCTTAAAAGGGAACCAGTGGCAAAACCCTGGCACAACCCAGGAGCTCCCAGGGTTAACATTGGATGGAAGAAAACACAGTCTACATGCACATCAAGCTTAAAATAATGTATAAATCCAAAACACAGGGAAACACAGAACACGCTGGCAAAACACANAGAAACCCTTTCACCAGTCCACCCCCCAAATTAGAAAGCAGACAATATGGGTGGATGGATGGAAAACAATGAGGGGACTCACTGACCAAGCCCATAAAGAATTGCCAGATAGACTTTTATTGAATATTAGGCCCTTTTCACACAGACACTCGAACACTGATAAAATGGTGTAACATTTTATTATACATATTGCAGGGCACCCATAAAGCACACCTGCAGCCCTGCAACATGTATAATAAAATGTAACACCCATTTTATCAGTGTTAGAGTGTCTGTGTGAAAAGGGCCTTAGGCACCTCAGTGCAATACCTTTGAAAGTCCTCCAGGCTAAGATGTAAGCCACACGCACCTACATAGAATTTACTGGAGCCTGAGAGTTCCCAGCATCCCATAAGGGTGCTTAATACCTTGATTGTCAGGATGTCAAAATGCAGGGTGAAATGTGGGGAAAAGTGCATTGCTTACCATACCATTCCATATCTACGATTTGACTAGTTTAATCTATCTAGGCACTTCTAAAACACACAACACTCTTCAGTACATCTCCAGTATACATTTCCACCTTTCTCTCTCTGACAAGGCCAGACCCCAAAATTCACCGCCTCCTAGTTTTCCTGCTGTTAAAAAGTTCCTGAGTTTAAAAGTTTCATATGGTCGAGCAGCAATTTCCTTGATGTAGAAATAACTAGAGCCACAATCTTGAAACTGCTTCATGACGAGTAGCACTATGGGATTTATGCAAGGCATGTCCATTATCTAGACTGCAATGACACTTTTTAATTGCATACTTATCTGAAGAAAGTCAGGATCCACAAGGGTCGATTGAGGACTTTCAGTGTGGGGTTAACAACACTGTAAAACTGGTTCCTGGACTGCAGATAAGCTCTAGTTTCTGCACCACTTTTCCATGGCATTTGCTGCAATGACTGTTAGGTTGCATGGATTTGTAATTTTAGGTCCTAACCTGGCGCTGTTCAAGAAGGGACTACCGTCTATGACAAAATATTTTTTAGGATTAAGTCACCCCAATCGCTACACAATGCAGGGTTTTAGTCCCTGTTTCATTTAAGTAACTCATTAAAAAATGCACTTCAACCAGCTTAACTGAAAAGATGGTTCCTCTGCATCTCACAGGAGAAGCTAGTGTGGGATGAGAGACTACTCTGGAGGAGATGGTTTGTGGATCATGGTCACAGATTTTCTTAAACAGGCAACTGAAGCAAATTAAACCGAACTTGACACAGGTTAGTTCAAAGTGGCTTTGTTCAATTGGTTTACTTTCCTTCTTGGTTGAAACTGAAGTGATCTAAATTAATAAATGAATGCCAGCTATAGAAATCAAACAAATTTCAACATCACTGAACAAATTAAGCAAAGCTACTCCAGACACTTGCTTCAACTGTTGATTGTGAATTGCACCCCCACCCCCTGCATTGCAGTGCAGAGCATGCAGCAGGAAACTCCGCTTCACTTGCTGACTGTGACTGCTGCCGACCGCCGACTTCCCTTTTCCTCCTCCTGTCGGGCTGCAGGGTAGGCTGAGACTCCGCTTGCCTCGCTGCCCAGCTACCTGCGCTCCTTCTCTTCTCTCTGCCTCTGAGATACGACCGGGCCCCCGTGTCGGAGAGTGGGACGGAGAGAATTGCTCTCCTAGGAGGGGAGCAGCAGGGCACACCGGCTGGCTGAGGGGTCTTCCCAACTGCTCCGTTCCTGGTCCAGAGTTGCTCTGCTGCAATCTGCTCCCCCTCAGCTGCTGCAGCCTGTAGGGCAAGGCTGGGGGCCCTTCAGGTTCCTCTGCTCTGGTGTCTGCAGCGTCGTGAGACCGCGGGCCACTCTGGCCTCGCGAGTCTCTCCCCCTGGCCCAACCCCAACTCAGCTGCTGCGCAGGGTGACACAACAAGGCTGGGGGTTCCGGCCCTTGTTTGTTTGTTTATTTATTTATTTTATAAATTTCTACCCCGCCCCTCCTGCCATGCAGCTTGGGGCGGCTTCCAACATTTAAAATACAATAAAACCAGTTAAAAATAATCATAAATATTATAAAAATATTAAACAGGGCTAAAATACAATCTAAAACCAACAATAGGTGGGGGAACTAAACCCCCCCC